>JAQFVV010012446.1:4197500-4668381 GCA_028023455.1 Epiperipatus broadwayi
GTGCATTGGATTCTCATTTCCTTGTGTTGCAGTAGCATACAGGGCATAATACCCCCTTTGAATGCATGGCCCAAAAGTGCAGCCAACACATTGCCAATGGTCATAGATGTATTCCCTATGCCATTGATCTCCTTATACTCTGGTTGTGACAGTAAGTCTACAAAGACCACTATCTTCCATTTATAGAGCATGTCTTTTATATAGTTTCAAATGATTATCTCACCAGACAGATGCACATTCCTGTACTGAATGAGGATCATTATTTCTCTAATTATATCATGCTACAGATGCCCATTCCTGTCAGCGTAGTTTTTTATGTTAACATCCTCATTTTGCATTGGTTACATCAGTATATCAGTAAGCCACTCAACATCACATGATCACTATCATTGGTTACATCATTATATCAGTAAGCTGGCATTGACTTGGATGGAAACTTGTAGCCTGGAGTTAAAAGAATCGAGTTAGTTAAATGCATATTCTATGTAGCTTATTTACACTTAGTAAAATATTAAAATTGGTTAAATCTATTAAGTGCATCCATCTGTGCACATACATAAATTAAATATATTTAATTGTTAGCTGTTTTCAGAAGTTTTTCCTTTAATGTGTGTGTGCGTTATAATAAAAATGTTTTGTTTAATTAATTTTTGGCAGTAACTTATTTTTTTTTTATATTTTTATTAAGAATATTTTTTTTAAATCAAGAATTGGAAATATTTAAATATACAGCATGATATTATAAGCTCAGCTGCTCTGAGAATTAGTGACTGGGGCTTTCAGTTCGATAATAGAGTAACCTCACTTGTAAGTATCTGTTGTCTTTATAAATTTTTCTAGGTTCGAATAGCCTAGTGGCACCCTGGCATGACAGAGAGGGTTGTTAGGTTTTGTTGTACCGTTATAATATATTGTAAAATTTTAATAATAATAATTTTAATTTTAGGATATATTTTTATTCTTTAATGATGTCTTAACTAAAATAATTTTTTAAAAAAAGGGAGGGGGGGGATTCAAATAAGAAATATTTGATCCTATAATATTTATTACGAATAGACAACATTATGTTCAATAACAAAAAACCCATTGTTATAATTAAGAACTCCATTTAGTATTTTATTTCACCGTTTTGCAAAGTTCAAATATTATCTTTTAGCAGCGATGAAGTGTGACTTTTTTAGTAACAGAAGCACACTTTTTTTTTTAATTTTTTATTTTACTTGCCACAACAATTTTTACTTAATAGCACCTAATATATATATATTGCACAAAAATTGAGTTAGAATGCATTAGTGATGTTTATTCTTTCATTATATATAAAACAATTCAACTGTGGAAAGTGGATTTTTTATATTATGTTTTAGTGAATTTTTCTATGGAAGCACTCATTCCGTTCAATACATGGATGCTTCATCCCTGCCTTTTAGAATATCTACCATTTGAATGCTTACATTTGTAATAAATAATGTAAAGATTAGCAATATATGATATAGAAAAACATTTAATTGTAAAAATAAAATGTTGCAAATATGGAATGAAGTTCTCATTAGGATCTTTCACTTAATAAGGGAAATGTTACAACAGGGTAAAGTTAGTGCTTTCTGATCTTAAACATTAACTTAATATGAAATTTATAAGATATATTTCTATTTTAAAAATAAAATATTATTTTTAAAAATTATAAAACAAAATAAAATTCAGTTTATAACAAATTAGCTTTCTAAAAATAATTCACTTTTTCATAATCTTCAAAGACTCACAAATTCATTTCTTGGCAGATTTATCATTGATATGACAAAGGCAAAACATCTTCATAATAAAGAAGATAGTTAGATTTTTTGCAAGTATAGAAGTTCTTTTTTTTTCTAAAGCATACCTTCTATAGATTTTTTTTTTTTTTTTAAATTTTAATTCAGTAAATATGCATATAATTGTGATTTCTTATTACTTTTTTTCAATCCTAGCTTAGTTTTAGACAATTTTAAAGTATGTTTTTATTTTTGAAAAATTAATATACATTTTTTTTATTTATGTTCATAAATTGAATTTTTTTTGATGGAAAAGAAAAGAAAATCAAATACCTTTTATTGATCAATTTATAAATGCAGAGACTTCTTAAAAAACTATGTGGATAATATTCCTAAATGTATTCCGCTTTTCAAATTTATGCTTATTGTAATAAATTGGAGATATCTATATCCTTTAATATCTAACATTCTACCTGTGCAGTTTGATGCAGTAGTAAAGGATCAGACCCTGAAGTATAAAGACCTTGGATTGAGCCCATTTTTAGTGATCAAATTTTATGCATCAAAATCACTTCAATTACTTTATTAATTCTAATTAAATTACTATTATTATTTTTTTTTACCACGTTAAGAAGATTAAGCATTTTATGTAATGAAATGAGTTTTATTTCTAAAATCTATTTTTATAATTAAATTTTAAATATATTTATGAAAGCAAATAAATGAATATGTTAGTAATAACTAATCGTGCAACTTTATAACTATATCATTTACATAAAATAATTTTCCCTCACATATTTAATTCCACCATTGTGGTCCTTTTTGATTAATTTGTCAAAAAAAAACCTTCTTTTCTCGAACGTTTATTGTTTCAATAATCTGTTTGTGTGTGTTGTGCAAAAAAAATTTTTTTTACACCAATTTGTATATATATATTTAAAAATAATATGTAAGATATAAAAATAATTGAAATCCTTTATTGCGGAAGAGCAAATAAGAAATTTGAGATGCTGGAACCACCAGAATTGGAATCGATCTGTGGACAAAATTAATACATATACATCTAAAGATAAAATATAATAATTTTAAAATAAAATATTTAAAATGTTGTAAATAAATATTTTCACAATTTTATGACTAAAATGAATATGTCCAGATAAAATAACATTGTTTGTTGCCTGCATACACTCTCAAATTGTATATAAAAATGAATTAAATTTTAAAAAAGTAAACTTTATTTATTATCTAGTTCCCTTGGAAAGCTTCCTATTCTTTTAATAAAAGACCTAATAACTGTTTAGACATGTTTGCAATATTTTACTTTTACAATTAAACCATTATTCTATATCATATATTGACAATCCTTATATTATTAATAACAAATATAAACTTACAAAAGAAAAACATTCTAAAAGTTAATATTTATACTTTGCAAAATAGAAAAAATAAATTACTAAAGTGAATGCATGATGATAACAATGATTCTTGTCTTTGCCTATTCATAAAAATTATTGGAAATTTGAATTATTTTAAAAATGGAAACACATTTTAGTTGAGACATCATAAAATAATGAAAATATATTTTAAAATAATTATTATTCTCCTCTGGCTCATCCTTCTCCTCCTCCTCATCCCACTCCTCCTCTTCTTCCTCATTCCCCTTCTCCCCCTCCTATTATTATTGAAAATGTTACAAAAAGTGTCTTGACCAGCATATATGAAAGCATTTCTTTTTAATAAATAGTGAGAATTTTTTCTTTATAGTAACTATACTTTATAGAAAATTGTTTAATTTCCTCAGAAAAAGCATTGTTGTCCCATAATTTTAGATTCTAGTATTAACATTTTCCTAAGTGATAATGACCTGTGGAATTAAAATTGGTTGAGTGGGGAGAATGGGTTTAAAGCGTTCAACCAGTTTTAGATAATTCCAACTTTCATTCTCAGACTTTTGTGTAGATTAAACAAAATAATTCAGGACTTTCTTTTTTAATAGACTAAATTATGAGGAATCACTTCAAATGTACAAGACCACGTGATTTTATTATTTCGGTCTGAGTTAAGATTTATTTGAGTAATTATTTTTTAATGCAATTCTGAATAAATCAATGTGCATTTACGTAAATTTTTAATTTAAAATAATAAACGTAGTACCTACAGGAAATAAATTCAAGCACCTGAGTGATGTACCTGCGTTTTGCCTTTCATAGTTTGAGACTAAAGTATAAGAGAAAATTGTCCCTCTGATCTAATAACTGACATTTTTAAATGCAATCCTGAATATATATGTATATATTAAAATTTTAATTTAAAATAATACTCAAATGACTTTATTGTTCAGTTTAAGCTCCAGAATAGCCACAGAATCGATTTTCAGACTTCATGTTTTAAATAAGAGTCATAGATCACATGACCTATCTCTTAAGCTTGTAAGTTATAAACAGTGAGGATTGCCAATTCCGTAACAAGCTTTATGATAAATGTGTAGCCAGAGCCAGCACTTAAAATATCTCTGTCAGGAAACCCCCCCCCAACCCTGACCATGGTTTTGTGCTTTGGCACTCCTTAGAGCCTGGCATCTCTCTGAGGAGTGCCAAAGTACAAAACCATGGTCAGGGGTTTGGGGGGGTCCTGACAGAGATATTTTAAATGCTGGCTCTGGTTAAGCATTTATCATAAAGCTTGTTGAGGAATTGGCTATCCTCACTGTTCATGTTCTAATGTCTGACACTCTCCACTATACTGAACCACACGCATTTAATTTAAAATGATAATAATAAGCAGAGAATAATAAGTGAATTAAATTATCTGATTGATGTGTGTATTTTGTCTTTCTTAGTTTTAAATTTTGAATGCAAGAGATCGTTATCCATCCGCTTGCTCAATTAATTCTTTAAAAAGATGGAAAATAAAAACAAAATAAATACATCTCTATGCTGTTATATAAATTTATTAAAACATCAATAAGAGTTCTACTACAAGTAAATAAATTTAAGAGGAGAAATAAAGATAAAATTTAATAGATAATTGTTATCAACAGCTGGAACTAATATTACCATAATAATTCAATAACTGCACTACAGGCTTGTTATATACCTGTATCAATATATGTAATATATAGGGCATGTGAGCACAGACTTTCACACGACCCACCACTTACCACTCTATCTCATATCACTACTACACTTGAACACATATATGTTGAAAAGATAAATAATCACCAATATACGTATTCCATGCTAAACCAGCTATCATCAGTTGGTCCAGATTATCATCTTTACACACATATGCAATAAGTGCTCAGATATATATTAAGATAGCCGCCAATCTTCATACTTTAATGGACAGGCTTCAGTCCAGTCCACACTCCAACTCTTCAACCGTCCATCCAATTGAAAATCTGATGATGGAAAGTAGCAAAAAAAAGAAAAGGCTTTTAATTGCTAAATGTACAGATATAAAAATAAAAGTTCAATATGCGACTCATTTATAAACGAATATGGTTATTCTAACTCCAAGGAAAGAAAAAAACTCTTTCGAAATTAGTTCTGCAATGACTATATGAACCAATCTGTTAAACACAGATAAAAATATGCTGATCAAGTTTTTTGTTTACTTCATATTTTACGATGTTGTCTTTTAGTTTCCTCGACAGAAAACTTTTCTTTCTAAATCCTTCAATCCTATGTCAGATTGTAACTCTCCAATGTATTCTATTCTCTGCCATATTTTCTCAATGGAAACAATCCTAACAGAGCATTTCTTTAAAATATCTTTGAGATAATCTTTATATTATAGACAGAGACTACACTTTTTTATATAAAAGTCATGCTTCAATTTATTTCAAAATACCTTTCAACAAGTCTTGCATTGTTCCTTTATTTTACATGTCCAGTCCAACAAAAGGATGATTTTATATAATGCTCTCTGTAGTAAAACATCTGACAAGTTATTGAACATATTAATTGGTTTACAATCTTGCCATAAATGAAATTTTTCTAGTGCCTTTACATTGAGGTTTAATACTCCAATCTCACTTTCTAGCTAAAATAACAGCTCTACATACAGCTTAGTTGCTGCAACTATGTTCCAGTCATAAATTTTACTCCATCTTTACATTAGGGTTAATATACTATCCAACTTTCTACTAAAGTACCAGCTCTATATACATCTTATTTGCTGCAACTATGTCTCAGTGATAAAATATTCCACCTCTAACTTATTAAAAGCAGCAGAAGCATATTGGACTTCATGTTGCTCCTCATCAACAATGTTCACCTTTTTGCTTATAGAACTACTAAAATATTTCAATTGGTTTCCATTCTCAAGTAGATAACCATCTAAGTTAAAAGTTGCTGAGAATTAAGACCTTGTATTTTTTGAGCATTAATTAATAATCCAAGATCTTTATTCAAAATATTAAATCCATTCTGTAAATCATCTCTTGAACTAACAAAATAGCATAATTGTCAGAGCTATAAATCCGGAATCCAAAAAAAAAATGTTTTTAATTGATTCAAATTAAAAGTTCCAAACCTGTATCATATTTTTGATCCTTTGTTTGATTAAAATGCCTATAAACAACTTCAAAGATCACTGTGAAAAAAATTGAAACAATATTGGAGCAAGTATACATCCTTGTTTAACAGCAGTTTGTATTGCAAATGTCTGATTTTCAACCTGTAGTAATAACCTTTTCCTCTCATTTCATCATGTAGAAGCTACGTAAAGAGAATAAATTTTGGAGGATAACTAACTAATTTTCCAACAATGTCACAAATCTGTTTGATTAACTGAATCAAATGCTTTGATCAAATCAATAAAAGCAGTATATAAATCATACTTTTGTATCTGATACATTTGCCTGACAACAAAAACCATATTCTATAATGCTTTATTTTCTAAAATCACATTGAATTTTTGGTAATCATTCATCTATTATTGGAAGCAATCTATCCAATGAAGTCCGTGAAAATACTTTTGCTGTAATGGATGCTGATGATATTACACCTTAATTACTGCAATTTTGTGTATTCCCTTTATTTTTAAAAATTGGTGCAGTAGAAACAATCTTAAGATTAAGGTGGCACCATTTTATTGATTCACATAAGTTAAAAAAATTCTATTATTTTTAAAGCTAACACATATTTTAAAACTTTTTCAGGTGTTTTATCAGGACCTGCAACATTTTCAGATTACAAAGAGTTATTATTTTCTACTAATCTACATATATGAATAGATAAAGTGGATGAATCATTAAAGATCCTCATCTCAATTCTTGTATTATTATTTAAAAGATGACCAGAATACTCATTCCACCTATTCTCAGTATTATCATCATCATACAAGAGAATGACATTTCTGGATTTAGTAGGATTGTGATGTCTCTCTGGTCCTTATATTGCTTTCAGTGCATTAAAAAAAGATCCAAGTGATCACAGTTAAAATACAGAAAATAATGTAAATATAAATCCAATATATATTCAAAGTGATGGATTGTTACAGTAAAAATTATCCAAGAATATTTAGTTCACATAGTACCATGTTTCTAGTTTGCTAAGCTTTCTCCAACAGACACTGTGTATCCATTTATAGATTTGGCATGCAGTTTTTTTATAGCTTTGAAATAACTACCAATGACCCCACATATTGTAGAAATAAGAAACAGCATAAGACCTTTTTCACAAAGCTTGTATGTTAATTACTGATAAGGTAAAATTAATAGCTGAGGTGAAACTATAAGTTTATTATTAGTAAGCTTCTATTTTATGGACTTAGCGCTTTCGGAGCCCTTACTGCTCCATAATCATAGTCCTTTTTACAGGCTGTTGATTCTATGCAAATGCATGCAAATTACAACATCCACCTTTTCGAGATCGCAAAGCACATGTCTTTACTGTTGATTGACATGGCATCACTGGTGATGTAACATGCCTCTTTGATCTTCCCCTTGACATCATTCCTCTCTGTGCACACGATGTCGGCTTTAGATGGCTCAAATCTATGGCTTTGGTCCTGATGATGATCAGAAAATACTGAGCTGCCCTCTCCTTTAGTTGTAGCTTTTGTATATATATATATATATATCTATGCTGAGCCAGTCTATTTCTCACTGTGGCCTGAGTTTCCCCATAATATACCGAATCACATCCTGTCTGCGGGCACACAATTTTATAAATGACATTGGGGGTTTCTTCTATATTTCTTTTGTCTTTGGTATTGTTGATGAGCCTATTTGTGTTTGGAGGGGTTCTGAATCCGAGTTTGAATTCCTTCTGTAATATTTTACTGAAAATTTTAGCTACTGTAGGTATATAGGGTATAATTAGATGTTGTCTGTCATCTTTTGTGTTTTGTTGCAGACTTTTATGAAAGCTTGCAATCCTTTTGGTTATTGTTTTGTGATCAAAACCCATGCTTATTAAGTCCCTGATGTAGCTGGTGATGTTGTTTTTCCTGTCTGACTCCAATTTACTCAGGTGGTGATTGCAAAATAAGAAGGCAGACAGCCCTGCAAGTTTGTGTGCTTTAGGGGATTTAGAGAGCGGATGGATGTAGCCTCGGATGCATAAGGGTTTAATTATCATGGAATAAACAAATGCTAAATTCTCTCTCTTAATTTTCAAATCCAGATACCTGACTGTGTTTTGCTCGTCTTCGTATGACAAAAGAATCATCAGCCTTCATTTTTATGAGTTCAAGCTATTGAAGAAAAAAATTCTCTGTTTATGTTTTGAATCTTCACACCAGCTCCTTAATTAATGATTATTCTGGCTGTCTTAGTTGTAATGATTTGCAAGAATTTACATTAGTAAATATTACTTGAATCTAAAAGATATTACTTGCTCCATCTTTACTCTATCATGTAAGCTAATGTGCTGGTTATGGTAGTGGTAAAATGACAATAATAATTGAAACATAAACATGAAATGCTTAATTATAATGATTAATGAAGAACTTACTTTATTTCACCTTATTATCAATTAAAAATTAATGGTGTCTTTATATTCATTCTAACCTATCTATGTAAGCAATAGGTAAGGCAAAAGCAGTGAGGAGAGTAGAATGAAGTCAAAGTCATCACTGTAACTGAAATATAAGCATGTGATACTTAGTTGATGATGATTACCAATAATTTATATTAAATCACATTATCTTCTCCTAAAAGATATTGATAACTTTAAGTTCACTCTAATGGATTGGCTAGAGTGAATCTGGAGTCATTATTGTGATGGAAATATGTGTAGTTGTAATTATTAAGATATTGCATCATCTCAAAGACAGCAGTGACTTTATTTTTACTCTAATTAATTATAAAAACAATAGGTGAACCCATGTTCTGGATAGAACTGCAATCACCATTATGATGAAACTCTAAATACTAATAACTTTTATTATCTCGTACTACTCTCATCTCAAGGATAACCATGACTTCATTTTACTCTAATTAAATCTATAAAATGGTTATAATAACTTGTTTCTTACACACTTTAATGCAAAAACTTTTTTAATAACACTTCTTTATTTCCTAACAGTTTTGACTGTCCAGCAGTCTTCATCAGAGCTTTCTTAAACTTCCTCTGTTTTTGAGAAAGCACTGATGAAGACTACTGGATAGTCAAAACTGTCAGGAATTTTTGTTTTTTTTGCAATAAAGTATATATGAAAGAATTATTATAAGTAATATATATGAAGAAATGCAAAGAAAGTAAAGAAGAATAAGAGTACATACTATATAAAATGGGTAAACCAGTGTTTAGGTTAGAATGAAACTGGAGTCATTCTTGTGATGAAACTGTAAGCACTAACAACTTGTATTATCTCATATTGCTTTCATCTCAAGGACTGCAGTGATTCTATTTTTACTCTAATAAGAGTCCATTTTCACTCTATTTAGAGGCCGTTTTCACTCTAATTAGAGTCCATTTTTATTTTAATTATGTAAACTAGTAGGTAAATCAGGATTTTGGATAGAAAGAAACCAAAGTCATCATTTTGATGGAAATATACACATTTGATGCTTAGACAGTGAGTATTGAAAACTTGTTTATTCCTATCTCAAAGATAGTCACAACTCTGCTATTTCACTGGTTAAAGTAAAGCTGAATTTGTTATTATAGCTGTAAGTGAGGGATGCTTCATTAATAAGGGTTAACCAGAATTTGCATTATCTCATAATAGTGTCATCCAAAAGGTAGTAATTACATTGTTGAAGTCATGATTTAAACTAAAATAGGCATGCGTAGCACTTTTATTATCACAATTCTTCAATTTGATCAACTTAATTTTATATTATGTATTACATATATTGCGTGTGAAAAATGTGTGTGTCTGAATTCATTAATGTATAATTAGAGAACAATGATTGTGATTAGATTTCTTTTTCAATTTGTGTTTCAGTAGTGGAGCTTCTAAAGTTCATTCTTAAAAATTTGATTTAATAATTAAAAAATAACTTCCTATATTATAATTAGTAGAGGTCTCTCTTGCTAAAATTAAGCACTCAAGGCGCAGGTACTAAAGTTTTAACTTTATATAAGTATTACATGCTGACATTGCGCTTAATAAGAATTAATATTTATAACTTTATATTATAATTCATAATTTAAGAATAAAATAAGGAAGGAAGAAAACTGTAAATATGACCCCATTTTTGGCCATTTGAATACCATCTTCTATGAATGAGATCTCTCCATACAGTAGCGCCACCAAGTGAAAGCTTTTGTAACCAATGGGTGCTTGAAGTTTGTGCATAAAATACCTATCTGGTCCCTACTCATCCAACACCTTCCAGACTACTTTCTAGTTTGTGGCTTTCGTCAGTGAAAAGCATTGGATTTGAGAGCATTGCTCTTAGATTTTAGGATCTAATGCAAACCCTTCATCCACCTTTTATCTATTGGGTTAACTGTAAAGATAGGAGCCTAAGATGAAAGCACCATAATTATTCCAAACCAAGCTCATTCACTTGTATTGTATACTTAGTGCTTTCTAATCCAAAACTCCTCACTGATGAAAGCCATAAGGTAGAAACTAGCCTGGAGATGTTGGATGAGTAGGCACTAGATAGGGATTTTTATGCCCAAACTTTCCTTCATTCATTGATTACAAAAGCTTTCACTTGGTGGCATTTACTGTATGAAGAGTTTGATATTCTTATGAACAGAATGTGTACACGTATGAAATGAGATCATGTGATGGATTGATGATTTTATACCATCTTCTCTTCATTGTTTTCTTGTTGAGAGATGTCACAGTGGTCTTTATTTTGCATTGGGTTGTATAAAGCAATGTTAACTTTTATCAATATATAAATGCTGAAAACACTAATTTCATAAGTTTGAAAATGCAAGGAGTATTGGTTAAATAATTAAGACAACGATTATTCTATATGGGCATTCTTCATCACATGATTTCTGCTTATTCAATGCTGTTCAACAGCATGCTCTTTTTTGTCACTGCAACTATGCCTCCTAGTATAATAAGCTATAATAGCTCATGGATATATGATTGTGGTAGCATAGCTGTGATGAAAAAAGATTATGTTATCATGGAAGTTCTATTGATGTTTTGCACCTAATTCTTATTATAAATTGTTTATTTAGTAATCAAAATTTATTCAAAGCTGTAATTACAATAACACCAAAGTAGATGTGTGTGTGTGTGTAAATTTTCTTAGCAAGTATTTACACAATGATACTTCTTTGCATTCACTACAACTTATGTTACTAATGTAAACTTTAGTAATAATGAATACCAGATGACAGTCCTTAATGAATCCCTATCCTCTATTCTATATCCACAGACTAGTTTCTGGCTTATGGCTTTTATCAGTGAGAAACTTATAGGATCTTGGAACAGTTCACCTAGAATTCTAATATTAATGTATCCTCCTTCTAGCAATCATTATTTACCTCTCTGTTTTGTTATCAAGTTATCAACCCAAATTAAAAACATATAAATGCTTTCAATTTAATCCAATTTGCCTGTGTAGTCATATAGATCTGAAACCAGTTCAGTAACTATACATGTGTCTCTATTCTATGATCAGAAATAATCTAAAAACTTATAAAAGTTGGCTAAGATTGAAAACATACCTTTTTTAAAAAAATTGGGTTGATAGATTGGCAATAAAATAGAGAATAATGATTATTAGGAGGTGAGTACATTAGATTCTAAAGGTCTAGGTGCACTATTCCAAGATTTAAAGCTCCTCACTGATGAAAACCATAAGCTAAAAATTAGGTTGGGGTTATGGATAAGACAGCCCTGGATAGAGGTTATTTAACACTATCATTTGGTATCTATTAGTTACTAAAGTTTAAAGTAGGTGGCATAGCTGTGGGGGAAAAAAATGCTGCTGAAACAGCAATGTGTAAGCTGGAATCATGTGATAGAAATCATATTTTATTGGTTTGTATTGATATTTGTGCGGTCTTTTTATAGCATTTTTCATTACTTTTATTTAATATAATTTCAATAACTTGTTGATTTAATTCGCTTCATTTATAAATTTTGTTATAACCAACCAAATGTTTACAATTGTATTTTTAAGTGTTTTAAAAGCACTGAATTCTTGTAGCATATGACAAATCACTTTTGTTTATTCTTCGCCACCTTTCAACATCTAAATGAACCTAATTTAAGTGGCACCGGCTTTGAACTGTTCCCATTTTAACTACTGAAATCTAATAATCTTCAAGAAACTCAAAGAATGTTGATATTCATTTAGAACAAATTAAAAGTAATTGGAACAAAACTTTTTAAAACTTTTTTTAAAGATATTAAGATTATTTAGTAATTTAGGAAAGTTACTGTCTTAATTTAAAAAAAAAAAAATCAAATGTAAGTAGATATTTAATAAATAAATAAAAAAGATGAGGGATATTACCAATATATATTGTATAAGAAATGGTGATCATGTGATGTTTATATGTTGTATAGCTTATATTTGTATATCTATATGCTTACTTGTTTTTGGTTGTTTGATTTAGAGCTGCTTAAAATCTTATTTTTTTCTAATCAAGCTCACAAAGCTGTCTAACGTTATTCGTTACACCTCTTTAAGTTCACGTATTTCTTCTTGGGTTTTTGGTTGTTTAATTTAGACCTGCTTCAAATCTTATTCTTTCTAATGGAGCTGATAAAGTTGTCTAATGTTATTTGTTATAGCTGTTTAATTTTTTATGTTCATGTAGTTCTTGGAAACTAAGGTCACAAATTCTATATCCCAGAGGTCCCCAACCCTATGCCGGCACCATGGCGTCCGTAGACCATTTTAGGTGTGCCCGCCGCTATCCGAACACGATAAAAAATTATTCATCTGATAAAAATAAATTTAATATTTTAAAATTTCTTATAAATTATTGTATTATATTGTAATCAAATTGTAGGGTATACTTTTACAGTGTAAAAATATAAACGTTAAATATATGTTAAAATTTTATGTTTGAAATAAATGTTTTTTTTGTACATTATGTTTATTATTAACAATATCCAACTATAAATTTACATTGAAAAAATAAATGGTGCCCGTCATCTGGCTGGTATTATAGAAGGTGCTCTTAAGGGCAAAAAGGTTGGGGACCCCTGCTGTATCCATATATACATGAGTAATCATAGATATATTAGAGAGTAATACCCAACATAATATTTAGATTTAGTCTTCTGCATTAATTACTCATTGCTATAAAACAAAGTAAGTCTATGTGGACTACTATAGGCAATACAAATGTTATGCAAATTAGCCTCTTGATTAATAATATAGATCATTCATTGTTTGCAATGGACTTGATGGAAATCCTATTGATGTATACTAAATTGATTTGTGTTTTTTCACTTGTTTTTCTGGTAACATATTAGCTATAGTAATGGTCTAGTATTCAAATTAAGGTAAACATGGAGATTATTTTCTAAGTCTACACAAGGAATTTTTTTCCATGAAGGCATCCAACTATTTGATCAGCAAATGGGTATTACTTTCATAGAATGAACTGAGGAAGCCATAAACACTCATAAGACACTGATTGTTTAACCTGGTGATAAATTGCCTTCATTATTTTTTATAAATAAACATTATTTTATCATTAATTGTGTGTGTGTGTTTCTGCTATATATTGTGATAATTTTTTTAAATTATTTATTGTTATAAACTGAATTTTTCTAGATAGAATATTGTATATATTCATCCATATATATTTTGATATGAATATTTTCATCGATGACAGATATTACTCATTAGCGGCTGATGAATCTTTAGATCTAATGCACCCCTCCAAATACAGATGCACTGCTCCCAGATCCTAAATTTTTCATTGATGAAAACCACAAACTAGAATCTAGTCTGGTGATATTGGATTGGAATGCATTGGATAGGGATATATGATGCACAACCTTCTCTAGCATTTATTGATTACTTGAGTTTTCTTGAACTGAGTGACACTATTGTGGGAGGGGGGATTTGCTACTGTTTTAGCAGCTCTTGTAAACATAAACAAAAGATGATTCTGTGATGGTTTAATATCTATCTTAGCCAAAGGATAAAAGGTGATTATAGTTATTAAAAAAACAATGAAACTAAAATGTTTTCGTTACTGAACTGAATTCCTATTTATAAATTAGTTTATATTGAAAATATTACAGTGTTTTCAGTTTGTGCTGATAACTCTAAAGTTAAGAAAAAAGATAAAATATGGATGACAGAGGGGGATGTTAGAACCAAAGATTCAGGTGTAATGCACCCTACTCCAAGACTCCTCAGTAATTCAAACCACAAACGAATACTCTGGTGATACTGGATAGGGATTATGACACACATCCTTGTAGCATTTATTGATTATTAAATCTTACACTAGGTGGCGTTATTTATGGAAAAAAGTACTACTGTTTTAACAGCTTATGTAAGCATAAAGAAAAGATGATTATGTGAGGTTTTAATGCCTGCATGCAAGGTTTATGAACTGAGGCAAGTCAGACACTTCTGGTGTCTAAAATATGTGAAATGCCTAAGCAACAAATCATTCAGTTATTTTTATATTAAATGAGGCATTATTTGGACAAATGCAATACATATTTTAAAGCTACCACTAATTACAATGGGACAATAATAATTAGTTTTTATAGTTATCTTTGAGTGAAATATAGTAAAAGTAATTGTAATTATTTATATATTTTGTCCTAGCTTTCATTTAAAAATGTGCAATATTCTGCATTGTTAGAAAATTTTATATTATCATTATTGTTAGGCCATCTACTGTAAGCTTAATAATCAATATATGCTAGACGGTAGAGCTTAATGTATTCTTATCCAACACTGTCCTATCAAAATATTTCCAGATCAGGTTCTAGCTTAAGATGCTCAACAGTGAGGTGCTTTCACATACTATCAAGCTAACGGTGCAAATAGAAAAACTTGTTAATTTGTTTAATGTAAGCTTATTAGCTTATATAATTATATGGATCTGAAACTCATTCAGTTTCTATATATTTTGTTGATATTAGTTTTATAATAACCTTACAGCACCTTTATTTTGGGGCTAAAATTGGTACTAAACCAACATGATATCATATGGCCTTTGAAATGTTCGAAAATTCAAAAAGCTCACTGATGATGGCCATAAGCTAGAAACTAGTCCAGGAATAATTGATTAGGTCAGCAGTAGATAAGCACTTATTAAGCACCACCATCTAATATCTATTGATTATAAAACTTACACTAGATGGCATAAAAGCAGTGAGAGTAGAAAAGAATTTACCAGGTAGCCATGTGTAAATGAAGATCATATGGTATCTTGTTGGTCATGAAATATTCTATACTCTATATTGCTTAAGCATTAAAAGCCTAAACCTAAACTACTCAATAAAATAATCAAAATAACTTCAAATTCACAATTAACTCAGGCTAGTTAAAGAAAATAAACTCTAAAGCACAACTAATGGTTTTATTGCTACAAGCAGACTTCTCAAGTCTTAAAGACTAAAAGGTAACAACAAATTTATATTAAACGTTACTCACAATTCTACTTTCATTTCACACATACTTATAAAAACTTTTAAATAAGTTAATTGCTTCAGAGTCATAAATTTTTAATAATAAAGACAGTATATATATATTGGAGATCATTTATGTTTTTTTTATGTATGGGGTTATTTGTATTGGTTGTATGAGATTCAGTGTATGGCTGAAGGGAGCTTGAAAGTTTATGTTCAAATCCCCTATATTACATCTAGATTCCAGGCAAATCTTTTTATTTCACTTCTTTCACAGAAGACAATCTTAGCCTCATCAAAACTAATAGTATGGCCTGTATCTGCTTTATATATCCATGAAAAACATACCAGCCACACTATTAGTTTTGATGAGGCCAAGGTTGTCTTCGTTGAAAGAAATGAAATAAAAAAAGAAGAATCTTTATTATTAAAATTTATGATTCTGAAGCAATTAACTTATTTAAAAGTTCTTTTAATATTAAGGGTGTGTGAGATTAAGTGGAATTGTGGGTATTTTTTAATAGAAATTTGTTGTTATCATTTACTGCTTTATGCTTGAAAAGTCTGCTTGTAGCAGTGAAACCATTGGTTATGTTTTTTTTATTTTCTTTGGATAGTCTGGGTTAGTTGTGACTTTGGAGGAAGTTTGATCATATTGCTTAAGTATTTTTAAATAGTAATTTTAAAGCATTATTAGTTTGTTTAAAGCTTAAAAACGTTGTTCCATATTTATTTATCTATGACCCCATTGGTAAAATTTCCTAAGATTTTTCTATTACTACCATTATTGACAAAGAGAAGTACAAGAATATTTTTAAAAAAAAACAAAGTATAAACATTACTTTTGTCAGTGTTGGTAGCCGAGAGGTCAGCGCAGCTTCCTTGCAAGTAAACAGTTGCTTGCAGACAGTTGTCGTGGGTTTGCTTCCTGGCAGATGCTTTGACATATGGAAAAAAAACATTACTTTTAATAAAGTAGATATAGTGGGTTATATTTTTAGTTCAGAATTTGTTAAATATAAATTGTAGAAGGTTTGGGGTGATGGTGTTCTAGTTGTATTTTTATATTTGGACTATTTCCACTATCTAATATGCGCATTGAATGTCTTTAGAAAAATTTAACTTTATTTAAATATTACAAATACATTCAACTGTTAGGAATAGCATATCAAACAGATTAGTATATGTGCAATGTTTCAAGAAGTATTATCTCCCTTCTTCTTCAGGTGTTGCTGGCTTGACCAGTGACGGTACTAGCATGGAATTCGAATCTGGATCCTTAGATTTTTGAGTATTGAATTTTAAGATAATGCTCTAACCAACTGAGCCATCCTGCCAAAGGCAACAGTCTGTAGTAATTTCATATACTTATCTATGAGGTTCCTCCTGATTTCTCTTCTTTTTTCCTGTTTATTTGTATTTATATATTGGACTATTTCCATCATCTAATATGAGTATTGAATGTCTTTAGAAAATTTAATTTTATCTTAAATATTTCAAATACATTCAACTATTAGTAATAGCCTATCAAACAGGTGAGTATATGCATAACATTTTGAGAGGGCGTTGGCATATTTAAATAAAGTTAAATTTTTCTAAAGACATTCAAAATGTATATTAGATGATGGAAATAGTCCAATATAAAAATACAACAAATTGTAGAAGTTTGTTTATTGTTGTAAATTTAAAAAGTGATGCCTCAGAATTTCATTACATATTTTATCAAAAAATAATTGAGGAAAATGTGCATTTGGACCAAATTTTGATTCTTTTTATATATCAAACTTTATTGTCTCCAAAATAAATAATAATACCTTTACCCCAGTTAGCAAGGACAATTAGTGCCCCAAAATGTATCTCAAATCAAAAACTTAAACAAATATAATAACTTCATATGGGAAACAATTTGTTATTTTTAATTCAAAATACATAAAAAAAAATTGATTAAATTGAAAAAAAAAAACATAATTAATGAAGAAACATTTTACTAAGCATATTATTAAAAAAATGTATGAGAAATATACTGTATAAAACATTGTGGTAGCTGTAAATTAAAAAAAATATATATGTAACTTTTTCATTGATGATCTGCCATTTGTTTTTTAAATATTGAGAGAAAATTTTCTAATTCACATTTTAAAATTTAAAAAAAAAAACAACAACTTAACACAATGTGCATTAAAAAAGTTTTTTTGATGTATTTTGTATTCTATTATCTTTTTTTTATTTTTGTAAATAATAGTGCTGCTGTTAATTTTTTTTAATGAATTCTATTTATTTTATGTAAATGCAGTAAAATTAAATAAAAATTTAATAAATAAATGTAATGTATGGCTAATTGCTAATGTTTTAATTCTTTCTTAGTACAAAGTTCGTAACAGATGGAATTTAAGTTCCAAACTTTTGATTGGTCAATTACAGAATTAGCAGTAAAAAATATATTTATCTTTTAAAACTATATTTGTTTTAGTTTGGTTTCTAATAGAAAAATTAATATTTAGTTAGATTATTAAATTACATGAAAGTTTTTTAAAAAATAAATTTATGTTTATAATTGATGAAAATAATGTATAGGGCTAAATACAAAACATATGTCTGTCATCCAATTATGTATTAAAGTTATACATTATTGCCAACTTGCCTTCATATAAAAGTAAATATTTTTTACTAAAATCTGAATTATTTTCTAAAATAATTAATATTTTACAAATAATTTGTGAAAAAATAATAAATGTGTTAAAATGGGTTCTAAAACTTATGTTTTCACTTTGAAAATCAAAATTGAAAAAATAGAACTATCAAAATTGTTGACAGGTGCTCTTTTTTGGAGAGAATAAAAGACAACCAATTAGCACCTTGGAAGGTAAGATTTATCTTATTGTTATAACACTAAATTTAAATATTATTGATTTATTAGTTGTAAAAAAATTCTTAAAATGGCTTCATTATTCAGTATAGTTTTTCCTCAGGAAAATTAGCAAAGTAATTCTAAAAGTAGTGATTAGAGAGTTGAGTAAAAACTGTAAACATATAGATAATATGTCAGTGTGGTCTATACTCAGATGTGATTAATAATCTCAATAATTATTTTTTTGCTAATACTATAAGTATTTTTAACAGCTGCCACTATCTTGAATATCAGAAACAAATTATATGATTAATGGTTTAAATTTGAGCAAATAAATGATATTTTTAACTTATGTTTAGTAATCTTTGATCATATAAAGTTGATTATTCATATAAAGTTGATTATTAAATGCATAATGCACAGAATCATTTTTTCTCAAAATAATTTACAATTATGCTGTGTAATATTTTACATTTATGACTTTCGTAATAATTTTAATCCATAATATTGATTGAGTAAACATATTTTATCTAATGTACACATTTTAAAATTTAATATTAACTTTTTCCCTGTTTTCTCTGATCATAAATGATGTCAGAAAGTATTGGCTTTAACTCATCACTCTCAAACCACTAATTTTTGTAATTTTGCCAGTTTTATGCTTATTTTATCAAGAAAATGTACCATATGATGATGCCCCCCTTTAAAATTATTTTACAACTAAAAAATCAATAATATTTAAAGTTATAACAATGAGATAAGACTTGTCTTCCAAGACACTGATTGATTGTTTCTCATTCTCTACAATAGGGAAGTCTAAGTTCTTTGCTTTGATTTTCAAAGTGAAAATGTATGTTTTAGAGTATTTTTTACATATTTATTAGTATTTTCAAAAAATATGTAATAAAAGATAATTATTTTAGAAGAATAGTTCAGATTTTAGTAAAAAGTATTTACTTTTACATGAAAGTAAATTGAAAAAGAAATCAATGATGTAGGCTGCATTTTGTAATAGGTTACAAAAAGTATGTTTTATGTTGTCTACTATAGATTATTTTTATCAATTACAAATAGAAATTTATTTTTGAAAAACTTCATTTACTTTAATAATCTGATAAATTATTAATTTGTTTTTTAGGAACTAAACTAAAACCAGTATAATTTTAAAAGACAAATATATTTTTACTGCTGATTCTGTAATTGACCAATCAAAAGTTTAGAACTTTAATTCATTCAGCCAATATTGATTTTGAATTATGAAATGGTTAATACACTTTGTTGTTACACATAAAGCATGTTTTTGATTACTTATTGTATTGGATGAATTTGACATTTTTTTTTTTAATACACTTTGTTGTTACACATAAAGCATGTTTTTGATTACTTATTGTATTGGATGAATTTGACATTTTTTTTTTGTTTTTGTAGTCACTGATCTTGAAAATATTCTTTATTTTGGATATATCACAAATGAAAGCACTGATTATCTAGCAAGATTACTGGATGAATATCTGATAAAATTCATTAACTGTATTTTAATTCTATAATCAAAGCAATATTATATACTGTAAAATGAATAAACTCTTTACGGTACTATATATAATTAGCATCAACATCACCATTTTATTTTTAGATGATGTGGCTTTAATGACATCATTATCCAATGACATCATCAATCTTATAAAATAGCTACAATTTTTGCAAAATGACTTTTTTTTTAATAATTGTAAGAACAAATAATCAATTGTAAATTAAAAATATTGAATACAATTGATGATAATTGCTGTGGTGAAATCTCACACAAAGTTTTCATTCTACTCAGGGTATAGGTGTATTTAAAATTGGGATCACTTGACAGTTTACAAAAGCAGTAATAAATTATCACGATAGTTTATAAAAGTAAAAACATCATCATGTGACAATTTATAAAAACCAAAAATTAAACTTTGCAGTTTGAGATAAACAATTGGGGATAGATCAGAGATTATAGTTTAGTTTTAGTTAATAAAAATATTTACCAGTAAATGTGTTTACATATTTAAAAACATGTACGTGAAGTAACTTTAAGATTAATTAAATCCTTCATCTTTATCATTTTCAATCATAATTCATCCACGCAGGATGAAAGTTTCCCTAAGTTTAATCCAAAATTCTCCAATCGTTAGCCTTTTTTCACCACAACACACCTGAAAACTTCTTTATTTTATCCATCCATTTTATATGTGTCTCTTTTTAGGTTTTTTATAATTTCTTGGGATTCAGTTTAAAGCTTTGACTGACCATATTATTTTTTTCTAGCCAAGCTCCAATTTCAGTCCCGTAATTGTTTTACTGTTATCAGTGATATCTGTTTGTTTTTTCATCCATGTATTTCATTTTGGATATTTTCTTGTTACTCCTGGCATTCATTTACATATATATATAAAATAAATTTATTACCATATATTTGTATAAATTATCCCAGGATTTTTTTTCATCATTTGTTGATTGTATTAATATAAGTATCCACACACACATTTATATATCTACTAAGACAATAAAGCCAATTACTCAAGGCTTTAATAGGTCTATAAATGTAGATGATAACAATCAAACTTCAAGTTATCAGCAATCTCAACCTGTAGTCAAGGCAACCTCCTTTATTGTTAAAGGTGGTTGCCTTGACTACAGCTTGAGATTTCTGATTGTTTAAGCATTGATTGCAATAAAGCCAATTATTCAAGGCTTTAATAGGTTTATAAATGTAGATGATAACAATCAACCCTTAATTATCAACAATCTCAACCTGTAGTCAAGGCAACCACCTTTATTGTTAAAGAAGGTTGCCTTAATTACAGATTGAGATTGTTGATAATCAAGTGTTGACATATATAGCTGGTTTTGATTTCTACAAGGGGGGGGGGGCATTTTGTAAATTATATTACTAGCATTTTAAAATTTTGTTTCCTTTTCATAAATGTTAATAATATTCAGGTTTTTTTTAATATTTTATTTTGATAAATGGTAAATTTCAGGTACTGTTGAACAAGAGACAAAAGACATTAACTTGATGACCATTTTGATATTATTCCTTTGCAATTACTTATGAGTGATTGTAGGTTAATGTGAACGAATAACTGTCATTTTTTTTGTTTATCTACAAAGTTTGACATTTCTGCCACACATAATTATTTTCATCATTTGTTTTCGCTAACCTGCAGTGAAATTAATGATTCAATGCTTTATTAATACAAATGGCTGTTTTTTTTTAAAAAAGTAAATAAATTGAAAAATATATTAAATTTTACATAAATGAATATACATTTTCTAATATTGATCTGTGTAATTCTAATAATAGTGTTGTGTAAATTTCAAAATGGAATAGGCTGAGGTGGGAATAAATATTTTAAAAAGATATATACTGTAGTAACGAGGAAATAATAACATTTTCTAAAAGCAGATCTGGTTTAGCACGAAATACATATATTGATGATTATTTATCTTTTCAACATGTGTGTGATCAAGTGAATCAGCAGTATGAGATAGCATGGATGGTTGAGGGACATGTGAAAGTCTGAGTTCAAACCCCCTTTACATATAGCAGAGCAGGTACGAAAAAGTCTGTACTGTAGAAAAATTCATATTTTTAAAAGCAGATCTATATTAGTATTAATACAAAGAAACAATACAATCGTCTATGCACTTTACACAAAGCAAATACACTATTTTAATATTCCATACTTCCAAAAAGCTGACAGTTTTGACTTTCCAACAGTCTTCTTCAGAACTGGAATTTGCACATTATATACACAAATACCATATCCTTAAATTATTATTATTTTTATAAAATAAACTTTATTAATTGTAAATTATATACAAGTATTAACATATGTACGGGGGGGTTATGTCATAAGGAGCATGGCTTATAAAATATAGTTGTTATGACCCATGTCTGAAGGCAGATACAATGATTCAGTTTTAAAGTATAATTTATATCATTTCCAAATAATGAACAACTAAGAAAAATATTGCTCTGTCAAATTTTTTTCATAGTATTTTTGGGTATATATTTTAGGGCATATAAATATATATTATACTACACTATTATTTTTTTTAGAATGTTATATTATTGTTGAAAATTACAGAACAGCGAGCATGCCAAATGGTTGTAATAGTGTGAATAATTACTGTAGCATTATATGGATTAAATTTTTTGTTATTTTTTCTCAAGCAAATTCTTTTAGATTTGCTTGTGGAATACAAAGTGTCGTAAAGATAATAAGTATAGACATGCTCCAAAAATGTGTATCATATCGTCTGAATGACTGTTACATAAGATAATATGGGATCCAGATTTAATTTAAAACAGTTAATGAGGAAGGTTTTTTGCAGGAATTGTGTTGAGTAATAAATTATGCAAAAGTTTTGGCCATGATTGAGGAACACACATAGTTTGAAATCTGATTAAAGTTTTGGCAATTGGGATGGTTGACCATAAATGTCTGTCAGGATTTTTTTTCTTCAGATCTTTAGATGAAACACCCATTAAAGATTTGATGTTATAATTGTCCAACAGATCTGCATACTCAGTAGCGTGATCGGTATAAAAAAATAGCTTACATGCGGAAACTGAGCAAGCAATGTTATAGATGGAGGAATGGCTTTGAGGAGTGGATTGACTGTGGTTGCAATGTTCATCTTAGTTCTGATATAGGATACAAATGATTGAGGACATATTAGATTAAGACTACCTTTGCAAATAGGAAAACAAGCACTTGTAATTGATAGGTGAGGTCAATTCCCAGATGTATGATTATATTGTGGTCATGATATACTCCTTAAAAGATGTATCCATGGACTGTAGTAAGCAAGTACACCAACCACAATAGCATTAACAATAGAAACTTTTACTATAGGGTAAAACAGTTTTCAGCAGAAGACTGTTTTATTTTTGTATTGAACTTGTTTATGACCAGATGATTTAAAATGATGGCCTAATTGTATTTGAGGTAAATTAATTGGAATTCTAATGTGCACCTGTGAAGAATGAATGTAGATTGCATCCTATAGCTATCTCCCATGTGGGTGACTTACAAACTTGTATTGTAGATCCTGTTAGGGTTTCAAATTTGCTTGGAATATGCAGAATGATAGGAATATTTTATAGGTCTCTGAAGACTATCAGGACATCATCAACAAAAGGTATGACTGTAATAGTAGTACCAAGATGAGGAAGAAAGAGGTCTTCTGTGCACATGCTCAATCTTTTTCATCACATGGTCTATATATATGTTGCAAATAACAATGAAGCAAATGGTGAGTCTTGTGGGATATCTCGGAAGAAAGAGGTCTTCTGTGCACATGCTCAATCTTTTTCATCACATGGTCTATATATATGTTGCAAATAACGATGAAGCAAATGGTGAGTCTTGTGGGATATCTCGGCTTGGATTTGAAAGAAAGGCACGTATACTTTTTTAGTTTGATTGATCTGTTGGTGAGATAATTTGTTATGGCAGTAATTAGATGTGTATGGCTACACAGAAGTTTGCTTAATGTATAAATAAATATTCCCAGTTTACCAGATCGAAAGCAGCCTTAAAGTCAATCTGTCATGTGACATAATTTGTTAATTTATTTTGTTTTGCCTATAATTGACTCCTATGCTAATAGAATAGCTTAAGATGCTCAGTGGGTTTTAACTGCTTAATGTGATGAGAAAAGATTAGGGAGGATAAGATCATTTAGTTGGTTAAGAATAATTCTTGCAAACATTTTTTGATCGATATCCTCTTAATGTGATGGGATACAGGTCAATTATTGGTGGATATAAGACTTTTGAGTTTTTTCTAAGGCCTAAAATTGCATTAGTGGATAAATTAGGTATGTAATATTCATGTGAGCAAAGTTTATTAGAATGGGAGAGATAATTTAATTTAGATCTTATAAATATTAGCTAGAATAAGATCGTTTGCTATTGAGATATGTGAATGTAAGTGCATAATTTCATCAAGAATTTGTTGCTTTGAGATGTAATAATTATGAGGAATGGATGCATGTTATAGTTAGTAGAGAATAGATTATATTCAGCTCCTTTTAGAGTATTTTTAGAAATTCAATATCTACATTGGTGTCTAATATGAAGGTATTATCTTTCAACAGAATTGGAGTACCATGGGCATAAGGGTTGGTTAATTTTGTGTAATTTACTGTAGTTTTGTTGGTGTTGAAAGATTAGGGATTACTTTTTTAAGCCTAAATACTATGATATTTTAGTTATAAAAAGCAGTAAGATGTTTATCTTCACTTTGCAGCTTATCGATAAGGAGTTTTACATCACTGAATTTTGTTATAGCTTGAAGAGTTCAATTGATGTCATCCATACATCATTTTATAAGATTATTTGAATGGTAATCTGTTAGTCAAACAGAACAATAATTATTTAAAAATCTTTTTAGTAGTGTCCATATTTCAACCGAAGAGAAATTCTGCAGCTGATAAAAATAATTACTGGCAATTAATACATTAAAGATATCATCGATAGTCAATTTAAAATCACTAGGAATTGACCACTGGAATGTAAGTTTTATAAATTGTTGGTTTATTTTGAAGATTATTTGTGTGAGAGTAACACAAATGTGGTCAGAAATTGAAGTTTTGACGTCAGTAGAAGAAACAAAAAAGAGATCAATGAGAGAAGATCCTTGATCTTCAATAAATGGCACAGGGTTTGGAGGATAGAGTGATAGTAGTGGTAACAGGGCCAGTTGATTGGGCTTTAGTTTCAAAGTGGGTGGGAGATCATTATAGGAAAATGAAAATCACCACACATTATAGTTAAAGTAGGCTTATGTAGGACTTTACTTTGGGCAATGAGGAAAGTATTTACAATACTCTTTGCTTTTTGGCATGAATATATTGTTATAAGATAGTATAACTATGATGAAAAATAAAAGAAATAATGATTGCATTAACTGGCATGAATATTATTTTTAATATTGTCAATGGAAGTTGTGTACTACTCCTTGAGCTGGTCTGATATTGGGCTTATGCACAAATATATATTAACAATGATTGGTTTGGCTGATAAAGTAATTTTTGTTTCTGTAATGGTGATTATTTAGAAATTGACATAGCTGTGAGAGTCTCTTGAATGAGATAAGACCACATGCCTTTATTGTGGGTATTTTTATGCTTGGCGTATTATGTTTTTGAGGAGTTGGAACGATGCTTTTTGCAGGTATGTTTGGTGTCGGAATCAGGTATTGTAGCTCTTTATCTATTCTCATTGGCAAAGAAGATAATTTTATTAGACGCTTCACAATTTGTTTTTATTTTTAGGGCTAGATAAATTTTAATGTATGTAATATTTTGGTTATGTTACAGAATTGAATTCTGGGTATGATTATTATGCTTGTCCATAGATTGTTGTAAATGATTATCAATAAACGAATTTTGAGATTGATTCTCATAACTGCAATGTACAGGTAGTATGACCATTAAAGGGTTACTGGTGCTTGACTGGATTGTCTTAGATCAGATTTTATTGGCAATACTTGTGGATTGTAGCACAGGTGAGTATTTTTATATGCAAATCTTTGGAAGCTGAATGTGGTTTTAATCGGTGTTAGTTTAGTAAAAGAGGGAAAATGAAATTCAATATCAGTCAGTAATAATTATTTTGATTTTAAATTTAACATTGTTTAAAATGATCTTATATTTAATATGAAGTTTTTTAGGAATTTACAATTGTCATAGATATATGTAGAGAATATTAATAAAATCCATGTTTTTACTTCACCTTTGAGTGGTAAGTTTTAAATTGCGCTTTATGCAAAAAAGTGAAGCACCAAAAAACAACAGGCCATGTGTTTGAACCCACTATGGCAAGGGCACTGTGCACTGAACGTAATGATATGAAACGAAAGATAAAGGAGGCATGCTTTATTGCAAATGACAACTATACAATAAACCGAAAAATGTGCTTTGCAATCTCTAAAAAATGGTCTTTATGAAAGAAAACTTTGAATAAATTTAGCATAAATGACTGCTAAGCTTCGCTTAAAATCTCAATGTAAGCCGACCCTCCCAAGATAGGCTATGAATATGGAGACCTAAGTGCTCCGAAAGCGCTAAGTCTTATAATTCTTTTCTAATAATACTAAGCTTCACTTTTTTGCATAGTGCGCAAATTTAAAAGAGAATATTAATCTTTAACATAAATATACATATTTAAGCTTAAATCGTATGGATTGGTGGTGATATATATATATGGCTTTATTATCCGTAAAATGTCGATGGAAATATTTTAAATTGTGGGATATATGATCCACCTCACCCCCTCCCATCGGAATTTGTCCGTAATTGAAAATTTTCATTCTGCAATAGTCTTATTATAAAAATTAAATTTTATGATCTTTTAAATCCTGAAGCTATATTAAAATAATGAAAAATGTTCGATTTGTTTAAATGTAATTGGTTTTTTTTTTAATTATAGTTTGTTTTACTAATGGCTCTTCACATATTTTTTAATCCATCCAATATATATATGATCTATGATTGAGCAAAAAAAAATCCATTTTTTATTGATATGATATACAGTAAAATATTAACCAGTCTGTACATAGACTTCTTAATATTTTGCCGTGGATCAATGAGATAGTGTAAATCTAATATATAAAATCTAAACAATTGTAAATTATGTAATAATCATCATCATCATCTACTTTAATACAAACGCAATGAATTTATTGGAGAAGCAATTAATAGAGTAAGAGAACCAGTAAATTATTTAAACAGTTTGATAATACAGCCAGCTAAGATCCAAGGCTCCTCACTGATGAAGGCCACAAGCCAGAAACTAGTCTGGGGATATTGGATGAGTAGGCACTAGATAGGGATTTTATGCACAAGCCTTCTGGCATCCATTGATTACTCTAGTTGTCACAAGCACTACTGTATGGAGAGTTTTGCCTTGTTTAGCCAGCTAATTTATTATATTAAATTATATAGCTGGAAACTAACCTTTACACATATGTTATAAAATAGGCAAATATTCCCCCATCCATAAATGTTTTAAAAACATGAGTTGTCCACCCATACTTAAGACTTATTTATTCTTAAATAAACCAACATTCGTTGACCATGTTAGAAATGGAACTTAATCTACTACAAGCCAGATTTTTAAATCAGCATATTATTTGTGCAGGTTCAGATTATATATACCAAGGAAGAGAAAGTTTTTCATTTTTAACTACCGACAATGATGAACTACATTGCAGCATTTTATTTAGATATAATAATTAATAATATAACGATTTTTAACACATATAAAACTATGTGAAAGGAAACTAATTTTCACACATGCTAATTTATTATACATGTAATTAAATAATCCCGAAAGATAAATAGTTAATTATAAATGATAAATAAATATAACTTTGAGAAACGTCATTGTGATATTTTGAGACGGATTCTGTGAGTTGATTTAATGAAGTATTGATAAATTTCAATTAAAACACATCAAAATGTATAATTTATTAGTAAACTTTAGATTAAAAACTTTAAAATGTTTCTATTACTGTATTTATTTTTATTTTATAAAAATGATTACATTTTCTCAACCATATTGTTTTTATGATATGTTAGCTGTGGAACATGTAATATTGCGTCATCAACCTTTGAAATGCATGATATTCAATATGGTGCATATCATAATATTAGGTTAAATTCTTATTCATGTGGTAAATAAAATTACACTGTATTTTAAGAATAAATAATATATTTATTTTAGTTTTATATCACTGATTTACGAATATAGCATTATTGGGTATTATAGTATTTCGTAATAATAACATGCTTTGTTGCTATATGCTTTATTGAGTATGTGAAGAGGGGCCTTATTCATTTGACAGATACATTCACTTAATAGCGAAAGATGGCGGGGATATTTTCAACCTGCTATTTACTATGCATTTTCTACTCAAAATTTGAAAAACAAAGTACTTTCACTAGATGGCACTGTTAAATTAGATTTACAAAAGAACCTGTTGATTGT
Source organism: Epiperipatus broadwayi (assembly GCA_028023455.1). Classification (NCBI taxonomy): domain Eukaryota; kingdom Metazoa; phylum Onychophora; class Udeonychophora; order Euonychophora; family Peripatidae; genus Epiperipatus; species Epiperipatus broadwayi. Next base: position 4,226,122 of record JAQFVV010012446.1, read on the forward strand.
TTTTTTTTCATGTGTCATAGCATCAACCGGGAAGCGAACCCGCAATCCCGGGACAACTGCTTAACGACCTGTTGATTGTTATGATCGATATATAACGTATTTATAACATTCTCATAAAAGAGAAAATCGTTTACTACTCCTTATATTAATACGATGCACAGGCTTAAACCTGCATTTATATATGTAATATAGGCGGGATTCGAACTCAGACTTACACACGACCCACTACTCTCAGTGCCATCTCATTGCTGACCCACCTGATCACACACATGTTGAAAATATAAATAATCACCAATATACGTATTTCATGCTAAAACAGCAATCATCAGTTGGTCTAGATTACTATCCTCCCACATATATATAATCAGTGTTCAGCTTTATATTAAGACAGCCAATCTTCATACTTTATAATGTTTATATGTGTATAAATTAATAATTAAGTCAAATACTTTGTTTTTTAACAGCTTAATTTTTTTATTAAAAATTAATTATTTTCCTTTTGTTGACAAGTTTATTATTAATATTAATGGAACAATAAAACTAATAGTTTCATAGTGACATTTGTTTTTTGGAATTAAATTAACTTAAGCTGTAAAATTTGTAATTATAAGAGTACAATAAAAAAAAAAAAATAGCGAGCAATGAATAATTAAAATAGAAGTGAAATATATGTGCGCATATAAACAATTAGATATATATACATTACCTAAACTTACTATATTGATATGTTATTTTTTAGCTACTGTATTGATGGATTATTCTTTAGTGTGTGTATATTGTCAACAATCACTTTAACATGCTTGAGCAATTATTAATCATTTTCCATTGTTAGAAATTATCACAATTCATTATAACTTTTCATATAAACTTTCACACCATATTTTAGGGATGCATTGATAAACTTCCACAAGTGAATAAATTTGAAAAGATAGTTCCAACATGTATAACATACTTTTTATTGTGACTGACATATTACATGAAAAAATTAACAAATTACTCTACAGAATACACAGATTTCTTAATTAAAATCTTTTGAGCAGTAGTAGCTATAAAGTCACTAATTTAGGATATTAATTGGCACTGCTATTGCTTAGACTTTTCTTTGCTACTTGGCATTTGTCTGTAACATTAGTTTATCATTTCCTCTTTTTTTTTCTTGTGTAGAAATCATTAATAAAACTATTAGTTTTTTAAATAATCTGAAGGTGGCAGTATTACAAGTAGTTTACTGTTTAAGGCTCAAACAGGATCATTAGCCATAAGGGAATATACACATAAATGGAAAAATATGGGTGATTTAGTCTGCGAGTTCTGTAAGGAAGGCATAGAAAATATTATGCATCTGTTAATTGAATGTAAATGCTTGAAAGCAGAAAGAGTACAAATAATGAAGTTGTGGGTATATAAATATAAAGAAAGTGATTATACAGAAACTAGGTTATTGGTGTTTATGCTGAGTTTGGGAAAAGATAAAGGAGATTTAGATATAAAGGCCATAGAGTTGACAAAGATTATGTTGTGGAAATGGTATGGAGCAGAATAAAAAAGAATATGGGAAAAACTTAGAGTGGGGAATGGAAAGAGACGGTGGATAACAGGTTTCTCAGGGCATAGTGGCTGAGAGATTCCTGACTCTGAGAAAGGGGAAGCCACAGTGCATCACATCACATTTAATGCCACTTAAATTTGAATATGAAAGCAAGGTGAGTGTCCTTAGTTTTATCACACTACTAACTAAATGAGCATCAGTGATTGGTACATTGTTTGGCCCCAGGTATTTTAGAACTTGTTTTATTGTTTTAGTATTTCTGAAAAAATGTAATGTACAGTAATTAATTAAATATTTAAGCTTATTTATGCAATATATTTGTAAAATATTTATTGTAAACCAAAAAATTACATGATTATAGTTAGGCTCTATTTGAAAATATTTGTTTTTAAAAAGACAAGCCCTACAAATGTAATTATGATTAAGTGGAAGCTGTTTTTACTGGCTATCAAGGATTTGCTTTCACAAATGCTGGTAAAGATTTTTTTTGTGAAATTTTAATAATAGTTTAATTTTGAATTTTCATTCTTTTGTGGTGTCTCAACTAAAATTCATTTCAATTTTTAAAATGGAATTCAAATAAGAAATATTTTGGTCAATATTTTTTATAAATAGGTAATATTATGATTCAATATGAAAAGAGTAAATATGACTGAAATTGTCACTAGAGTCTTTCAAATAAGAGTAAAAGGAGATAGTCTTTAAATGAGTTATGGTTTGTAATAATATAAATCTCTGAAGCTTATGCCTTAATTAGCATACAACCATGTTAAAATAGACTAGTTTATAATATATAATTGTAGTATTAAATATTTGCGTTTGATTCCAAGTCATTTGCCTTTACAGTATTATTTCTCTGTGCTCCTTTCACAATTCATCATTTTCTTTGTTCTCATATTCAACATAGAATTTAAGATTAAATTATTATTACTTATCAGAAAATAATAAATTTGACTTCATTTGATAGATATTTTTGTTTACTACTGAAATAACATTTAAAAGTTATCATTTTTTTCTACAAATATTTAAAAAATGAGATCGTAATCAAAACAAAAAAATTATATATAATTTCTAGAAATATTATTTTCATTCTATAAAATCAACTAAATCTTCATTATTTATGATTTTTTTTAAAAAAATCTGAATAAATATTTATTTACTTTTTTTTTATATCTAATGAAATATGCTTTAAAGGTTTACATTTTTTTAATATTTATTGCAAAATTATGATATTTTCATACTTGTTATTATAATTAGATTGCTTACATAGAAAGCTAAGCTTCTAAATAATTTTAGGCCATATTTGCATTGTCTACTAATATAACATTTTGTTTTTGAAAATAAAGTATTTCCATTCAAAATAAGTTATTAATAATTTATATTTTTGATATCTAATAAATATTGTGTAAATTATTGTATAAAAATTATCCAGAATTGTAATAAATTTGCAAATAAATATATTTTTGGTTATTCAAACCATTTTCTTTAAACAATGTTGTAAAAATTCTGACTCTGGCAATCTGGTAGAATACAATAGAGGCGCTTGTCAGTGTGGAGCTAAATTCTATTGTTTTGAGGAATTTTTTTGATTTTCTTGCCATCTATGGAATTTTTTGGAACTAAAATTTTATATTATAACATATATAGGAAAACATGCATATTATAGTATAAAGCTTGCAGAAATTTTTACTAGGGGGCAAATTAATGAAAAAATTAAATAATTCTCATGAAAACTAAATACTGTTAATATAAATCAAGTGGCTGCTATATTTGCATGGATTGTCGGTGCTTTAAGGCAGCTGAAGGAGATTATTTCTGAAATGCATGTATACTGCAGAACAATATGTCTATTTTGTATGTATATTGTATTATGAATGATGATTAGATCTCTCATCTCTTCAAATTTATTTGCATCTAATTCAAAGGGTATTAACTTATTTAAGACATATTTTAACATACATATTTGAAAGGCCTTTAAGACACACATTAATCATTCATGTTGTCTTCTATGGACTGAACCATAAAACAGTTACATAACCAATTTTATCCATTTCTTCCTTTTCTCTTAATTGCCCAGATCAGTCAATCTTCTTCCTTTCTTCTTGTTTCCATTCACTAATCCTTCCAAAACATACTTTGTTAAACTATTCTATCTTTTTAATATATGTTCAATCCAGTTTGTCTCTCTATTTCAAATTTCCTCAGTCAATCTTTATTTTTCATTTACTCTTTCCAAAACTTCCTGATTGGCTATTTTATCAATTAATTTTCTTCATTCTTTTCCGTGACCACACCTCAAAGCCTCCAATCTGTTCCTAGTTATTTTATTTATTATTCATGGTTCACAACTTTACAATTATACATCACACACATAACAATATAACAAGGACGGCCAAATTTCGTGTCTGGAATAAGCCACATATTAAAATTGTGATATATTCAAGAGTCATAATAAAATTTTTGAAGTATTCAGCAGAAGCGGATATTCTTTTTTTTTTATTGGATAAAATTTATTAATTTATTTATTGTTAAAAGGAGTTTGAAATTCTTGATTGTTATTGATATTGGGATTGTCTAAGTGTTGGCTGTTTTTAATGGTTTAATAATTTATTAATTCTACAAAAAAACCAAGAGGACAAAATGATTAACCAAATATTTATTATTCATGTTAGTTGTATCTGATTAATAAGGACATTAAAATTTGGCTTATAATTTGTTAACGAGGCACACAATGGTTCCATAAGATGTTTATTCACAGTCATACTCAATGTTTTGATTTTATAAATTTCACATGGGATATAATGATTCACAAAAGTATATTGCTATAAACATTGACATTAATTTACAAGCAGCTTCTTTTAAATGATGATACTTAAAGCAATAATTCTTTATTTTTTGGGAATATAAATTAAAAATAATACCTGTATTGTTGGATTAAATTAAAGGAAAAAGTTGTTGCTCCAAAGTAAAAGAACACACTTGATGACATCCCAATTAAAACTGTGCAAAAAATAACTACATCACTTGATAAAGTCCAAACAAAGACAGAACTCACAAGATTGACCAATGTAGTCTCTTTCCAGAAATAATAACGATGTGGAAGTTGATGGTATTAACAATCATTATTAAATTGCTACCCCAAAAGAATAAAGCATATATAGTTTCAAAATAAAATGTAAATACATCATGCTAATATAAATCATATCATGATTTTATTTCATAAATTTCGTAAGAACTGCATTGTTTTAATTAAAGAGCCATGTGTGGCGTGTGAGTTGCAGTTTCGCCAGGGTGGGTATATAATGTGCCTTCCTTTTTTCTCACTTGAAAATTTAAAAAAAAGTGTGCTATATGAGTGAAAACATGCTTTTTTTCATTTCATATTAATTCACCTCTGAGAAGATCTCCCAAATTTAAGGACGCTGTTCTGAAGGGGAAAAAAAATGAACAAATGGTTTATTGCACGGAAGTATATAAGAAGTTTGAGCACTCTGACAGTTGTGCCATGATACATGGATATTTTACTCTGTAATTCACCATTCCCATGCAGGACAAATAATCAAATTAGTTGATATTCAGGAGTTTGTACGAAATTTGGGAACTGGAACTGAGATGATTAGCTGTGATCAGAGTGTGACATATCTATTATTGCATCAAATCACAAGGAGTAATATAATCTGATGATCTATTGCTTGAGAGTTTGTAAGAAGGAGCACTAGAAGGTGACAAAGCTGGCCCATGATCTGTGGACCTTAAACTTCAGAGTCAGCTCTAGTAATAATCAGAGCTGGGCCATGATACGTTGATCAAGTGAGCCTTACCTCTGCCCTGAACCTTGCAGGGCTTTTTGAAATGAAAATGCTAGCTCTGCTATTTTAGCCTACCTTACTTTTTGCATTACGAAGTTTGCATTTTAATATTGTCTTCAATCTATACTACTCCACTTTTTAAACATATGACCAGCCTGCTTCCATTTTAAAAATTTGACTTTCATTATAGCATTAGTTATCCTGTTTGTATTAATTTTACGGAGCCCTAACTCTTTGATCTGCTCTGAAGCTTCTCTGCGCCGACGTAAGTGCCCATGTCTGAAATTGCAAAATTATAAAGTTGAATATATGTCAGACACTAGAGGATGTGTCTCTTAATCCCAGATTAATATATTTAAGTAGAGATTAGAAAATAGACAGCATAGCAGTAAATTTTTAAAAATTACTTCCAATACTGGCTGCGTGAGTAATCTGCATTTTTAAGTCTGAAAAATATAAAAGCAATTTTGAAAAAGAAAGAGGACGCAATTGAAGAGAGATTTTTTTTCCTCTTAAGAATAGGATCTTCCTATCAGAAACAATTTGCTAAAAAGCTTTTAAAAACTACATGGTCATGTGACTCCGTAAACATTCAGCGGGGCAATTTGTTATAATTATAAACAAAATGATAGTTAATTAGTAAAAGAAAAATGAGTAAATTAAACAAAATATAAATAAGCATTTTTCTACTCTGAAGCACTTTAATTGCATTATCCAAATTACCGTAAATATTTTTTTTGTTCCATAAAACTTTACAAGTAAAAGATCTAATTTGACAATTGTATATATTGCGATAGTATAAAGGAATATAGCTGTAGATTTTGGGAAATCTTTTCTCAATAGTAACGTATGAATGTGAAATGAAAAAAGATTCGGCATAAAAACGGTGTTTCCATCTTCTTCTTTTTTTATATGTCAAAGCGTTATCGGGAAGCGAACCAAGGCAGCTATGCTAGCCGCTAGGCCACCAATGCTTGACAGTGTTTCCATTTTTGTATTATAGAATTGATAAAGATTACAGAAAGTATTGTGAGGAACAGAAAACCAAGGCCTGAATTTGGACTGGAAATCAACGGATTAAATGAGAAAAGTTTTATATTAATCACCCTAGGAGATAATTCAAAAGCGATAGTTATAAGATATCATCAGTAATAATAATTATTAATGGTTGTACTCTTTTAATATATTTGTAATTTATATTTAGAACGTAAGAAATAGTTTAAATCTAATTGCTGATAAGATGTTTCAGGCTGCTCACATCATCTTTGAGAAACATCTTCAAATCTACAGAAATGACTAGGAGTGCTTTAATTAATAATTTTTATTAATCACTCATTAGACTAGAGATTGTTTAATAATGGGGATAGTACATCTTTTTCATTTGTCTTTGGTCATGTGTTTATAATTACACCCTTGCACAAGGTGTTAAAAGCAGATAGAAAACAGTCCCTCTCTTGCGTAAGAGTGGTGTAGTAAAAATTACCCTATAGAAATATTATTCATTATTGGATAATCTCTTGGCTAATGAATAACTAATAAATATTATTAATATACTTCTATTAAGTGGTTTGTATCAAAGTTGTGAGGGCAGCATGTTTGACACATTAATTAAATTGTAAGAATTTTGTTATCTATATATACTGAACAATGATAGAAATGTGTAAGATATTGTAGTCTGCGCCACCTGGTGAATGCTGATTCAGCACAAAATTTATATCTTGGAAATCATATACCTTTTTTCATTAGTTTGTATGTTTATAATTACATTCCTCTACAAGGTGTTAAAAGTGGATAGAAACTAGTCCCAATCTTGCATGAGAGTGGTGTAGTGAAAATTACACTATACAAATATCATTCATTATTGAATAGGAGCGATGTCTTATAGAACTGAAGCTTTTAATGAATGATATGGCCTGAGGTTCATCAACTATAAAAATAATATGTATGGCATCGTTTTTTTTTTTACTAATTTTTTGTAAAGATGTGTCAAACTTTCACAGGACTTTATTTACAGATACATCATTGTTAAAGATGGCGGAATCTAATTAGAATATGACCCATTAAGTGGGAATTATAGTTTTAAGATAGAATTTACATTCAATATTTTTTTAAAAAAGAATTAAATCGAAATTATTTATTCATTATTAACATACGCACTGCGTAGGAAATTAGCAAATTATAATCACATTTGAAAAATATATATATATTTTTATAGATGTAAACGTTTGACAATATAGAAAAAGCGTAATGATTTTTTTCTCTTCCATTATATGTTGGTCTTTCCAGCATCTACAATTAATTGTTAAATATTTTTAGAAAAATTCCAACTTTATTTAAACATGTCAATTACATTCATCTATTTGTAATAATACTTGGCTTAAGATATAGCACAATGTTTTCAATGATATTATTCTTTCTCTGTGCTTCAGGTGTTGCTGACCAGACTGATATTAGCAAGGCAATTGAATTGGTGATCTTTAGAGTTTTGAATACAAATGTAATGTGACGCTCTACCCAAATAATCTGATTAGTAAAAGCCACTAAAAGCTCCAGGTTTGATTCTCATGTTCCCACTATTTAGGCCAGAAACAACTGAAGAAGTGGTCATAACACCCCTTGAAACATTGTGTTATGTATTAACCTGTGCATCATTATTGGTAGCTGAATATGTTTGAAAAGTATGAATTTTTCTAAAGATGCTTAATTAATTTTAAATGATGGAAATAGTCCAATATAGAATTACGTTTAGAAAAAGTATTTACATCTTCAAACTGTTGAATCTGAGGTTTTTAAGAGTACTAGACCTGTACTTTGGCTTGAAGTGTAATAGATTAGATTGGAGTAAGTTTGTTGTCATCATATCATAAAGACAACTTCCAATTCATAGAAGGCTGTACATTATTCAGATAATATGAAGATAAAAGAGGTCGAAGACATTTAAAAATGAATAAATATTTGTCAACAACTGTACCATTGGGAATCCTGAAGACCCAATAAACAATAATAAAAATTAGTCTGAGAAATACTATTTATATGGATGTTATGAGTCATCGAGGTGGCAATACCAACTTCAATTCAAAATTTTCAATGATAAGAATAATTTAGCTACTATATATATATATATCCTTGTGACATGAACACTAGCAGAGATTGGCCAAGGCTTAAGTGAAGAATGATATTGATGAGGGAACTCACAAACTTTAGAAAAAGACTAATTTGAACCCGATGCAGAGTAGTGATGACAGTTATAAATCTGCTAGACTGAAGTTCTTTTTAGTTACCATTTATGAGAGATTATATTTTGTGCATATTTATGAGTCTGTTATTTATAATTGTTGATATTTTTATTTGACTACACATTTAATTATTTATTTTATAATAATATATCAGTTATCATTTGTTTTTTTGAAGATTTGTGATGATGGTGTTTTAGATGTATTTATATATTAGATTATTTCCATCATCTAATATGGATACTGAATGTCTTTAGAAAAATGTATCTTTATTTAAATATTCCAATTACATTCAACTGTTAGTATTAGCACACCAAACAGGTTAGTATATACATAACATTTTGAGAGGTATTATTCTCTCCTCTTCTCCAGGTGTTGCTGACCTGACCAGTGACAGGACTAGCATGGGAGGCTAATCTGGACCCTTAGTTTCTTGAGTATTGATGGCTCAGTTGGTTAGAGTGTTGCCTTAAAATTCAATACTCAAGAATCTAAGGGTCCAGGTTCGATTTCCATGCTAGTACTGTCACTGGTCAGGCCAGCAACACCACTGAAGAAGAGGGGAGAATAAAACCTCTTGAAACTTTGTGCATATACTAACTTGTTTGGTATGCTATTACTAATAGCTGAATGTATTTGGAAGGTCTATCTGGAAGGATCTCAGACCCTTATTGATTATATTAACAACATAATTAAAATTTAAATAGCTGTGAAAGTTTGTATTCACTGCCATCTGAAGTTTAAAACTTTCTTTTTATTTAAACCTTAAAAGCAGACTTTGTGGTATTATTATCATTATTATTAAATGTCATCAAATTTTCAACAATTTCTGATGGTTTTGTTTGTGTGATATGTTTTCTAACGATGCAATCATTTTTGTAAAAATTTGCGCATCTCATTGCTAGTTGTCTGCATCTTTAACTTCAACTCTTGTAAGCATTCTATACTGGCCAAAGTATAGATTATTTCTTACTATGATCAAAATATAACAAAAGTCAAGGCAAATGTTGTTTGTTGCCCCCATAAAACTGAAAAATGGCAAAAATGTGAGAATTGTCTTCCTCCTGTGCCAGTAGATTTTCTTTAGAGGTGTATTTGGGTGTATCAATGAGCTATGCTGGGTGTCAAATAACTGATCATCTTCATCAGATATTTGAAGAAATGGTTAGTTTTGTTTTAGGTCTTATGTTTCATAAATATATTAACAGCACTAATTCTTGTATTGTTGAATTTGTTTTTTTTATTTTGGTAGAAACAGTGAATTTTATTTCCAAGTATGGATTTCTGTAACTTGCTCTGTTCCTGTAGCACCCACTCTTACATTCTATCCCATGACTAAAGAACACACATAACATTCAACAGGTAAACATCTTATAATTCTGTGGACATAAAAGGTTCTAAAAATTTTCAGGAAAATTGCCATTTTAAATTTCTTTTAATCTAAGTCTGGTCAAATAGTTATTTTTATTGCTATCCACCATTTGCTACCTCTATGATTCATTTAAAGGCATCAGTACTATTTTCCTAATTTACTTCTCCGGTGTTCACCAAAAAATATCACAGTAAATACTTTCCCTTGAATAATTCATAATCTTCAGCTTTTAAGGTATATATTGTACCGGACCATACTTCCCTATGGAATTCTGCTCCTTATCTTGCACTGAGCATGAAGTGATCAAGATTTAACAGGGAAAGAAATGGATACCAATTTAGCCGATTGTCTGTACTCATATATATTGGTACTTCCAGCTAAACTGATAGAAAGAGTGAATTGATGGGACTCTGCCAATTAAAAGCCTCCTTTAGTTGATATCTTACTTGAATGACTGAATGTTTATGGTAAGTACACATCTTTGAAAAATCTATTTACAAAATAACTTGTGTGCTACTCCTAGAAAAGAATAAAAAATGAATTTTCCCACCTCCTACAAGGATGTGCAATACCATATGTTCAGCGGAGCATAAGAATAAGATTTAACACCCCGGTAGAGCGATAGACCATGTGGTTAGCTCAGTACTCTACATCTAGGGTCTTCAATGGGTAAGTTAAATGGTTATTATGGGTACATGATTGATAAGGAAAGAGTATGTTTTATCAAATAAATAATAATACAAAAACAAAACCAATTTAATATTATGATTAAATATTTATTTAATCCCAGATACCCATCACTATTTCATACTTATAATGATATAATAAAAAATACTAAATAATTAATTATTACAAACCCATATATATATTTGATGCGTTGAAATTGATAAAATATAAATACAATTTTAAATGAATAAGAAAAATAATAAATCCCTAAAACTATTTACAATGTTTCATAAAGAATGGAAGTGGTCTGAGCTTTTTACCCTGTAGAAATAAGTTATGTCTGGTGTGATTTGATATATATTTCTCATATAAAAGATTTTCAGTTATACAGGCATACACTTTTACCCAGGACTTTAAAACCTGTTTTATTGATAGCAACTATAATAAAAATAAAAATATGCGTGCATATATCTGCACCATAAAATATTTCACTAATTTCGTATTTTACATGTCAATAAGGTTGTGTTAGCTCAGATACCATATAGCACTCATCATGAGGTGCTGTATCTATTTGCCTTTTATGATAAATTCTTATACATGTATATATATATGTGCAGCACAATTATACACTCACCTCTATTCTAAATATTAAGTTATTAATGGACTTGCTTATGGGAAATTTACAATAAATAAACCATTTTTGCACTCATCATAAGGTGCAGCAGTGACAAAAAATAACTTAAAAGGATCTATGGATAAATACATTTTTAGACACTCAACATATGGTGTCATATTTACCGAATATTACCAGTGTATTGCGTGTATATACGCATATATATTTTCGCATGACAATTTTCAACAAGAAGAAAAAAACATGCAGCAATAAAAAATAAAATAAAAACTAATTGCAATCTTTGCTGAAAATACAAGAATTTGGGATAGAAAAAATGAATTAAAAGATTTAAGTAAAAGCTGTGTCATTATGCCTGTAATAACCGTAAATTCAATATATATATATGTGTGTAAGAAACAACTCTCTCTTTTTTTTTTAAATGATTAATAATAATAAGAAAAATATATATATATATATTTCTAACAAACCATTTACTCTTTCTAACACAACCAACCTTTTTTCTTTCAAAATAACATACATATCCATATAATTCTATAATTAAAAACACTTCTTTTCTTTCAAAAACTTTATTTGATTATATATATATACCACTTATTCCAACTTTCACTATCTTTACCTATATCATTTTCAAGGATCTAGAAAAACATACATTATAAACAAACTTCACATAATAAAAACAAAAATAATCAAAACAATATAAACAATAAACCCCATAAAATTTAAAAATAAATAAAATACATAAAATCAATTAAATTAAAACACAAAACATACACCACACACCTCCCTTCTCAAAAAACTTTCCCTTTTTACATTTTTTATCCAAAAACCAATTGTTACAAAAAAAAATATTTCCTTTTTCTTCTTATAACTTCCAAAATAATTTATTTCCAAAAATTCTTTATCAGTCTTTAAATAAAGGAAACGTTTAAGGTACCACATTATATATGGATTTTTTGAAAAAAGATATTTTGGTGATACTAGATACAAACCTATATTTTATGTGAGATATATTGATGATTATTTTTTTATCAATGGGAAGAAAGAAACAGAATGTTTTTTAAAATATATTAATTCAATTGAGGAAAACATAAAATTTACAATGGAAAAAGAAATAAATAATTCAATTAATTATATGGAGTAAAATTAAAAAAGTTATAAAAATTATAGAGTAGGGATTGAGACTTGTATTTTTAGAAAAGATACTTTTTATGGATTATTGAGAATTGGGAACAGATATTGAATACATACATAGGATAATACTGTTAATAATAGAATAGAGAGGAATAATCTATGTTCAGAGAGGGGTATTTAGGAAGAAGGGTATAAAAAGAGGCAATAAAAAATGATTATCCAATTAAGATTATTAATAAATTATGTGGAAAAAAGAATATAGACAAAATTGAGAGGAAATTGAGAAAAAAGAAAGAAAAAAAGAAGGAATTTATGTATAGTGGGTATAAAGTGTCAAAAAGTACTTTTTTTAAGATTAAAAAGATAATGAGGGATATGAATAAGAAATATGGTAAGGAATGTGGTTTATTGTTGAAACCAGTATATAAAAGAAAATGTAATTTAGGTAATATGATAAGAAATAGGAATGTTGAAAACATGAATGGTATTTATAAAATAGAATGTTTGGATTGTAAAAAAGAGAATAAAGATGTATCATATATTGGTACAACAAAGAACAAATTAGAGACAAGATTGAAACAGCATTTGAGAGATAGGAATTCTAATGTAAATATACATAGTAGGAATTTGGACATATAGATTTTAAGATTAAAATGTTGGAGGGGGGTAAATTGTATAAAGAAAGAATGGTAAAGAGAGTTTATATATAAAAAGATATAAACCTGTTTTAAATAAATTGGATAAGACATGAATAAAGAATTTTTTGAAATAAATTCATTTTTTAGTATATAAGAAGAAAAAGGAATAAGTTTTTTTATTGTAACAATTGGTTTTTTGGATAAAAAATGTAAAAAGGGAAAGTTTTTTGAGAAGGGAGTCAAGTAAGTATGGTGTATGTTTTGTGTTTTTAATTTAATTGATTTTAATGTATTTTATTTATTTTTAATGGGGTTTATATGCTTTATATTGTTTTTGATTATTTTTGTTTTTATTATGTGAAGTTTGTTTATAATGTAATGTTTTTTCTAGATCCTTGAAAATGACTATAGAGTAAAGATAGTCGAAACGTTGGAAATAAGTGGATATATATATATACATCAAATAAAGTTTTTGACAAAAAAAGAAGTGATTTTTAATTATAGAATTATATGGATATATTTCTAATTATCGGAAATATCAGAATGAATTAATTCAATAATAAAATATTTTTAAAAGAAACTTATGCAGGCATCTTCATCTCCTGACTGGGCTTTGAGCAGGCTTCAATTCAACTGGCTGTGCTGTGAGGATTTCATCTCATTCAGGCATAGGCAAGGCAGCTTTTGTCATCATCATGGACAGCTGAAACTGGCATGATTACATCTTGGTGATTTGGACAGAGAAAGGGCGGGTGCACCGGCTAGTTGTCTACCCCATGGTCATTTTACTGGAACCTCTAGTAGACTGCTTCATATTTTCTTTTTCTTTTATGTATATTATAATAATTATGATTATATTTAAATTTTCATCTGCTATCTGGAATGGTTACTCAAATCCACAAGAAGACAAGAGTTCTTAAAAGAACTGTATAATGGAGCTCATCTTAAGAAAATATCAGCAATAGTCTAGTCCATAAATTAATCTCTAAGTGGCTAGATGATTGAAGAATTCTGGAGCCAAAGTAGTGAATGACTTGAATGCCAAAAAAAGAATGAATCCCACAGCACTGACTAAAACCTATCAACCCCACTCATGCAGAACCAATTCAGGTAACCTCCCCCCCCCAGAACTATGAATCAGCCAAACCTTTTATTTTACCTTATCATTTAGATTATAACATCCCTTTCTATTAACAGGCATCCCTCCTGAAAAGTATGAATCAGCCATACCTTTTATTTTACCTTATAATTTAGATTATAACATTCCTTTCTATTTTTCTGATTAAATTCTACATTTTAGGGTTTGATATGATGATTAGTTTCCATCTTGGATACTCGGACCACTTCATCACAGATATCAATTCAAAAGAATTTCCACCTTATCTATATAAAAAAATAATATTTTAATTACATTTATTATCAAACATTTTGCTTTTGGTCAGATTTTTGCCAAAGCAATTAACAATTTTTTTTTTTTGATTATGGAATAAGATTAGTTTTTAGAAAAGTAATTAAAAATATATATATACAAGTATGTTGGAACAATTGCTTTAATTATTTATTTTACTAGCATGTTCCAACATTTGATCCATTTGTTTAATAAAGTTTGCTTTTCTCTATTTGAATTTTTCAGAGAAAGGCAAAATATATAAAATGATATATACTGAAAATATACAAACAAAAAAATACATGAGTTTATTATATGTGTATTTGTGTCAATATTTTAAATTTGTGTGTGTGGGTATTCTAATGCTCAGACCCAACTTTCATTATTAATGTAGCACATTTATGTATTTGTTGTGCTTAATATATTCAGATTTTTATGTGTATCTGCTGTAATGTTCTTTACAGCAGATTTTGTGCGTGGATATTTGATAATGCCTGGCACAATATAAATGTGGACAAAAAAGGAAACTGAACTGCCCCTTTTTGATCATATTGGCATGAAATGTGGATGGCAGATGACTGAATTGGGAATAGCTTCATGTGAATTTCTGGACATAAAAATAAATTTCTATTTAGACATTTGAGGTTGAAATCATATACCCCCAAAACTATATGTACCAAAAGTTATTCATTTATTAGTCGCCATAATTTTTCAAACTTTACAAGCAGACAGAAATGTTAAATTATCCAAAGCTATCAATGGTGTTATAAATAATGCTTAATACTAAAAAAATAAAGAGCATGCGCAGAATGTTTTTAATGTTAGTTTGTGATGTTGCCATAACAGTATGATAAATCACTTTTCTTAAAGAATACATTACACGTGATACATAAGCACAAATTTAAAATTTATATGTTTGTGTTTATATATAATGAGAAATGTGTGTGTGTATATAAATGTGCATCCATTCTCAATATATATAATCAGCATTTTCAACATTTTGTTGTTTTTAAATCGTCTTTTCACATTTGTTTGTTAATTCAAATTTTTATTATTGTTACATAGTTCAAACATATGTGGAATGTAAATATTTTAAGAGATATTGAAACAAAACAAAAAAAAAATACAAGGAAGAAATTAATTAAAATGTGCAGTCTTGATTTTAAAGATTAAAATTAAATTTTCCTTATAGCTAGTGAATAAGAAATTAGATATAATTTTTTTCTATTAAAATTTATTGATTTTTGTTTTTTCTATACGATTAAAATTTCCCAATAATATCTATAATAAATTACATCTACTAAATTATTATAATTTAATGATATCATTTGTCAAAATTGTTCAATCATTAATGAATAAACATTATCATTAAATGATTCAAGATATAAGTAATATTGTATATGTACAATTGAAATTAGAAATTTTGACTTTAATAGTATATATAATACTGCATTTAGATAGGGAGAGGGGATTAATTCTATTCAGTTCTATTTGAAAATAAGCTAATTGGGTTGTTTTAAAAGTGAATAACTGAAATAGAGGCTTATTATATACCTGTATCAATACATGTAATATATCGGGTATATGAGCACAGACTTTCACACGACCCACTTACTCATCACTCTATCTCATATCACTGATACACTTGAACACATACATGTAGAAAAAATAATCAATCATCAATATACATATTTCATGCTAAACCAGCAATCATCAGTTGGTCCAGATTATCATCTCCACACATATATGCAATAAGTGCTCAGATATATATATATTAAGATAGCCACTCTTCATATTTTAATGGACAAGCTTCAATCCACTCCACACTCCAACTCTTCAATCGTCCATCCAATTGAAAATCTGATGATTGAATGCTCAAAGTACACCCTGAGGCTGAGATTCTTGTCATACCCATGTTGACCTAAAGTCAATCTGATCCCTCATGTACAGGACATAATCCATTTAATACATATACAAGGGATGGGCAGACATCTCTACTATGTAATAACTGAAATACAGGCTTATTATATACCTGCATCAGTACATGTAATATATAGGGTATATGATCATAAGCTTTCACACATCCCACCACTCAAAGTCTGTGCTCATATACCCTATATATTAAAAGTGAATAAGTGTATTATAAATTGAAACTGTCTTTAATAAATCCATATTTAAATCACCCACTAACACATCCAAAGTATTTCAGGTAAAGATGATCATGATAGGCTTTCAGTTTTCCTCTGTTGTATGTGAACTATCTGTAGCACTGTTTTTCCCATTTTGTGACCAATTGATCATAGAAACGGGAAACAAAATATATATCGATTTATTTCAAAAAAATCTGATGGTGTCAGCATTATGCAGAATTGGCAACAACAGTGATTGGTATATTCTTTGTTCTTGGACTTCAAGAACAATTGTGAGATTATATGGGACCATTTTCTTATTGCCCTATGTAATATGTAATATTTTTTATATTTATGATTATTTTTATTAAATATTTGCGATATTTGTTTTCTTTTGTATTTATAATAAATTAATGAAACGTTTTTATCATCTGACAACTGAAAAGTGCAACTGAGCACTTTTTCAGTGTGGTCCACCAAAATCATAGATCTCACTGATTGGCTAGATGTGTTGCTCTGTTTATTGAGGAATAATTGTTATAATTATTTAAATTAGATTTTAAATGTTCCATTTATTCGAAAGATGAGTACTGTTTTCTTTCTTATTAATAACATGATTGTGTTTAAAAATTAAATAATAATAAAAAAAAATCTCAGTTATTGGACATTAAAAAAGTTTTGCTGATTTATTATAAATATTTGTATAGTAATTATTGAAAAAGAAATATTTTCATGATTAAAAATACAAATTAGTCATAGGAATGGTAAAAGGAAACTACAATCATTAATACTTTGTCAAATAGAGTTTTAGTGATATTTTAATAACTATAAATGGAATTTTAAATTTTAGAACAGAATCCCATAACTTTATGATGACTTACTAATAATTCATTCAGATTTTGAAACTGAAGTTCAATCAATAAAGATTTTGTTTCATTTTTGTTTACTGATTTTGTTGTTATTCTCCAATTAAAAAAAGTCATTGTTCTCATTACATGTTTTGCCTTTTGTGTGTGTATATATATTGCAACAGATATACTGTTCCTCATATATATATTCAAAAGATCCCCCCCCATTTAAAAATGACTAGTATGATTTGATCAAATTGGGAATGAAATAAAGCCAAAAGTTTATAGTTTCAAAATTAAGAGGTAAATAAAAGCTGTGATTTGTTAAAAAGATTATATTTTTAATTTTTTTGATCGATGGTTTTGAATAAAGTGTTATATCATTTTGCTTTCTTATCTCTCACACTAAAAAAATTAGATTATCCAATCATTAAGAAGAAAAGAAAAAACGTTTGGGCTAAAATGAGGCAGTATGCAAATTAGACTCAGCTAGAAAGGAGAAGAAAATTCAGAGAGCAACAGATTAGATTGATTTTTTTTTTGTTTGTTTTAAAAGGTGTATTATTCAATTCTGACTTTTGTCATCCTAAAATATAACTTTTACTAACACTAAAAAAATATGGAAAAGAAAGTGTTATTGAAAGAAATGGTGATGATAAAGGGGTAAATTAAAAAAAGCTTCAATTTTCCATTCCACGTCATGATTTTACGGATAATGCTATTGAAATGAAATGACTTTTTTTTTCTCTTTTCTTGAATAAATGGAAGGTAACTATTTATAAAATATTTGAATATAAAATTACAAATGCTTAATTTTTATATGAACTTTAAATGTTTCTCTTCGTATTAACATGAGACTTGCAAAATGTTTTAATGCTCAGATGGATATTGAATTTGTGGAAATAATCCAAACCATATTACTGAAAGTAATAAAATATTATATGATTTCTAAATGCTTCTCTGCGTATTGATATGAGATTGCGAAATGTTTAATACTCATATGGACATTGATTTTGGTGGAAATACTTTAAACCACATTAATGGACTTGAAAATGAACTATTGCAAAGTTAAACTATTTGTAGGCATCATTTCTTGAGTGGAACTTTGAATTAGACATTATAAATTGTTAAATAAAATAATTGTTACCTAAAACTACTTTTAGTTCTCTGGTTGTTCAGTTTTGTTTATTTGTTTGTTTATTTATTCATTTGTTTATTCTTTTTGCATCACTCGTCATTCATTGAACTGATTCATAGGAATATCATGCTACTGAGCTATGTCAGGCATAATTAGATCCTTGTAAGTAAGGTTGTGGTGAAGTTGAGCTCTAGTGGCGCTGTTTGCCAAGTCAAACATATAAATAACTAGATGCTTCTAACCTCTATGTTGCCACATCCTCTGATGAGCAGGAAATATTGTTGTAGAGGGCGTTAACATCTGCATCTGAGAATACCAATTGATTGTTTCTTCCTGCAGCATGCTCATCAGAAAATTGTTACGACCGATGCAATAAAGGGGTCATATGGGGTCCGGTTACATTTGGCACCCTACTATGAGGCCTTATCTGGCTAGCCTACTCATAGGCCAGTTACATTTGATGCCCTACTGTGAGGCCTTATCTGGCTAGCCTACTTATAGGCCAGTTACATTTGGCGCCCTACTATGAGGCCTTATCTGGCTAGCCTACTCATAGGCCGGTTAATTTGCCGCCCTACTGTGAGGTCCGATCTAGCTAGCCTACTCATAGGCATAAGCAGATCACGATTCTGTGATATGAACAGTGCATATGATGTAGTGATGTAATTTGTTCAGGAAGGGTGGAAAAATAAAAGTTTAAAAGAAAAACAACACAAAAATGAATGGCATAAAGAATGAAACAGGCATTTCAAAGAAGATGGAGTAAAATCATGGTGTGGATGGAGAGAGAAGCTTATTAAAGTTGAAATAAAAAAATACAAATAAACTAGAATAAAATATTGATGAAAACCAGATCAAAAACAAAAAAAATGATGAATACAGAAAGCATAGAGGATCCTCCTGAGAAAGAAGATAAACAAGAAGCCAAAGCAGATGAGGAATCAGAGAAAACAGGGGAGACGTCTACGTTAGCCCAGTTATTGGAAATTATAAAAGCAGACCAAAAGAAAAGAGATGAACAAAGAGAAGATGATATCAAACAAAGAGAAGAAGATAACCAAAAAAGAGATAAACAAAGAGAAGATGATATCAAACAAAAAAAGAAGATAACCAAAAAAGAGATAAGCAAAGAGAAGAAGATATCAAACAGAGAGAAGAAGATAACAAGCAAGCAATAGAAGCAAACCAAAGAATAGAAAAACAAATTATGGAAGCAGTGGAAAATCAAAATGAAAAGTTCAACCAGTTGATAAAGGAAATAATTCAGTCTAAAAAATTGGATGAGGAGGAAACTTTGGAATTTCCAACCAAAGATATTTTAAAGGAATCACAAATTGAATATCCTATTACTGATGAAGCAAAATTTGAGATTGTTAAAAAGGAAGAAATTGAAATTACAAAGGGTGATCTTGAAATTGTCAGTCTACCTTCAGGAAAACTTCTGATTGTGGAATATACCTCTAAAATTGAAAAGAAAGAAGCAGTATATACAGAAGCTGAGACTGAAGTATCAAACACAGCAAAAGAGTTTCAAATGGATGAAAATAAATCTAATAAAGCAAAATTAAAATCTTCTGACCTTCAAGAAGATGAAAAACATGAAAATAAACATAATCAAAAACTTAATTCTCATTTAACTAAGGAACTGTCCAATATAGAAGAAAATGTTTCAGAAAAATTGTCTGATATATGCTATGAAATAGTAACAGAGATAGAGAAAGAAACCATAAATTGGAAAGAAAAGTGTGTTAGTCCTCAGCCATATATAAAAATTATAAACAAAAGCTTAATAAACTCAAATCAAAAATTGAGTACAAAAAAAAATATATAAAGACAGTTATTAAAAATATAGTTGCTTATGCAAGAAAAGACACCAAAAAGGAATCTGAAAACTCGGGATTTATCAGTGTAAAAGAAATTAAGCAACAAGAAACCTTTACAAATACCAAAAAAATAATTACTATGGCAGAAGAACCATTTAAAAAGAAACTTTTATGTAAAAATGAAGTACCACCATGGAAGAGGAACAGGAGAAAATTCACAGATGGTGTTCATGGTCCATATTGGATGCGTATAATTAGAAGATCAAACAGTAACAAGGATCTCCAAAGAAAATACAGAAGTGAAGAAGCAAGACACCACAGTAATGTTAAACATGATAAATTTTCAACAAAAAGACGATCCAGAAGTATGTCACCTCATAATACAAAAGAGGACTATAGGAGAACTGATCATGATCCTCAGTCTCCCAAACCAGGTTGCAGTTATAATTCAGAATAAAATAGAGATAGCTGATGGAAAAAGTTTGTGAGTGTGATGTAGTGATGCATGAACTTGTGTTTTTCATGTTGAGGTGGTGGATGATTGAGCGGAGCTGCTTGGATGCATTGTGTTATGATGCTCTGAAGTATATGCTCAGCACTATCCAGACCTGGATGTTGTGCTCCAAGAGTAGTCCAGCAGTGTGTATATATAGGTCTCATGTATAGGCCTTGGTCTCATGAATAGGCCAAATGATAGCCCCTAAGACTCACAGAAGCTGAGCAGGGTTGGCTGAGTGCCAAATTGTTTTTTTTTCTCTGGCTCCTACTCTTGGTTGGATGATACTTCTAGGTACAAGAGAGGTAGTGCTTAAAAATGAGATATTTTCTCATGACATCATGGGGCGGTGCATGCTGGTAGTTTGTGCTTGGCCGTCTACTTATCCTGGCATTGGAGGCTACAGTTCATGTATTCACTTTTCCAGCTCATCTTACCATTTCATCAGCACATCTAAAACCAAGCAGTAATAAGAAATGATGTGTATAGTATATGGAATGAAATCGTACTTCCAGGCGATTTCATCCCAAAATTTGGTGGGGGGTAATGAAACAGATATACTGTTCCTCGTATATATATTCAAAAGATCCCCCCCCATTTAAAAATGACTAGCATGATTTGATCAAATTGGGAATGAAATAAAGCAAAAAGTTTATAGTTTCAAAATTAAGAGGTAAATAAAAGCTGTGATTTGTTAAAAAGATTATATTTTTAATTTTTTGATCGATGGTTTTGAATAAAGTGTTATATCATTTTGCTTTCTTATCTCTCACACTAAAAAAATTAGATTATCCAATCATTAAGAAGAAAAGAAAAAACGTTTGGGCTAAAATGAGGCAGTATGCAAATTAGACTCAGCAAGAAAGGAGAAGAAAATTCAGAGAGCAACAGATTAGATTGAATTTTTTTTTGTTTGTTTTAAAAGGTGTATTATTCAATTCTGACTTTTGTCATCCTAAAATATAACTTTTACTAACACTAAAAAAATATGGAAAAGAAAGCGTTATTGAAAGAAATGGTGATGATAAAGGGGTAAATTAAAAAAAGCTTCAATTTTCCATTCCACGTCATGATTTTACGGATAATGCTATTGAAATGAAATGACTTTTTTTTTTCTCTTTTCTTGAATAAATGGAAGGTAACTATTTATAAAATATTTGAATATAAAATTACAAATGCTTAATTTTTATATGAACTTTAAATGCTTCTCTGCGTATTAACATGAGACTTGCAAAATGTTTTAATGCTCAGATGGATATTGAATTTGTGGAAATAATCCAAACCAGATTACTGAAAGTAATAAAATATTATATGATTTCTAAATGCTTCTCTGCTTATTGACATTAGACTTGCAAAATGTTTTAATGCTCAGATGGATATTGAATTGGTGGAAATAATCCAAACCAGATTACTGAAAGTAATAAAATATTATATGATTTCTAAATGCTTCTCTGCATATTGATATGAGATTGCAAAATGTTTAATACTCATATGGACATTGATTTTGGTGGAAATAATTTAAACCACATTAATGGACTTGAAAATGAACTATTGCAAAGTTAAACTGTTTGTAGGCATCATTTCTTGAGTGGAACTTTGAATTAGACGTTATAAATTGTTAAATAAAATAATTGTTACCTAAAACTACTTTTAGTTCTCCGGTTGTTCAGTTTTGTTTATTTGTTTGTTTATTTATTGATTTGTTTATTCTTTTTGCATCACTCGTCATTCATTGAACTGATTCATAGGAATATCATGCTACTGAGCTATGTCAGGCATAATTAGACCCTTGTAAGTAAGGTTGTGGTGAAGTTGAGCTCTAGTGGCGCTGTTTGCCAAGTCAAACATATAAATAACTAGATGCTTCTAACCTCTATGTTGGCACATCCTCTGATGAGCAGGAAATATTGTTGTAGGGGGGGTTAACATCTGCATCTGAGAATACCAATTGATTGTTCCTTCCTGCAGCATGCTCATCAGAAAATTGTTACGACCGATGCAATAAAGGGGTCGTATGGGGTCCGGTTACAATATATATATATATATGTTTGCAAAGTTCAAATATGGTTATTTAGGATGTTTTTCATTTGTAAACTTATAATTCTAACAAATAAAGTTCAATTTATTAAATCTAATATAGAATACAGATTTAATACTGAAATCAAATGTGGAACAATAACTCAAATTACTGGTAGGAAAAAACAAAGGAAACATCTAGCAGTTAAAGGGTTAAATAATCTCAGAAAAATCATTACAAGCAAAATTATTAAGACTTTTTCAAGAAGATTAAATAATCACAATACAATCATAGAACAAATGACTAGTAAGTGATATATCAATATACTGCAAATTCTGGACTTCACCAGATGTGGATTAAAGCATCGCTTTTGGCTTTTAATAGTATATATATGATAGACTGAATCTCTGCCCATATATATATACACAATAGGAAAACTAAATCCTGCTCAGTTGGTAGAGGGTCTGCCTTGGAATCGGGAAATCCCAGGATCAATTTTGGCGCTGAAACTTTATATGAACTCCCGGGCAATAAATCCATAAGCATTTTTGTACCCTGTGTAGCTTGGTGCAATTAGTAGAACGTGTACCTTGATATTGGGAAGTTCCAGGATTGATTCTGGCTCTCAAACTTCATATGAATTCCCCTACCAATAAAGCCATTAACATTTTTTTTGGAAAGCACAGCGTTCACTTATGTACCGAAAAGCTAAAATTACCTCTACACATGTTTCAGTGTTTTATAATTACAACTTTGATCAGATATTATTAAAGTGGTTTATAAAGAAGGAAATAATACAAAGGCAAAAATCAGTGAAGTCTAATTTATTGCATGAAATGAAAGGATGATGAATCAGATAGTCAATAGTTATTCAAATAAATAAACAATTGGTCCTTTAAGTGTTACTTAATGATGGATGTTGATAACCATGAGTATAATGCTAACAGATTGAAAGTATACTTGATTATTAGAATAATTATTGAAGCCTTATGATGATGATATTTTAGTTGTATTTATATGTTGGACTATTGCCATCATCTAATATGAGTACTGAATGTCCTTTTAGAAAAATGTTACTTTATTTAAATATTCCAAATACATTCACCTGTTAGTAATAGCACACAGGTTAATATATGCACAATGTTTTGAGAAGTATTAGTCTCCCCTCTTCTTCAGATGTTGCTGGACTGACCAGTGACAGTACTAGCATGGGAATCAAACCTGGACCCTTAGATTCTTTGAGTATTGAATTTTAAAGTAACGTTCTAACCACCCTTGGCAGGAAGGCTCAGTTGGTTAGAGCATTACCTTAAAATGCAATACTCAAAGAATCTAAGAGTCCAGGTTCAATTCCCATGCTAGTACTGTCACTGGTCAAGCCAGCAACACCTGGAGAAGAGGGGAGAATAATACTTTTCAAAATGTGCAATATATTAACCCATGTGCTACTATTAACAGATGAATATATTTGGAATATTTAAATAAAGTTTAATTTTTTAGATATTCAATACTCATATTAGATGATGGAAATAGTCCAACGTATAAATGCAATTGAAGTCTTAACTCTGTTCTATTGTCTTTATATTATAGAATTCCTATCAATTGAGAATTTTCAGTCATATTTTTTGCATAGGAACATATTTATTTTTACACATTAATATCAGTGCATTTTTTAATATTGCTAAAGTTTGTATGTTCTTATATATATATTAATTACAATAATAGTAAGGAAATCAATCCATACATCATATGACTTAATTAACTTGTATTTACAAATTTAATGTAATGAGTGTGCTAATAGCTGTAAACAGTTTTCCGATAAATGCCGCAAGAGAAATAATTTAAAATCTCTATATTTAAGCTAGTTAGCTGGATTTGAAGACATGAAGATATCTGAAATTTTCAGATTTTCTCTTAATAGTTGAATATTCGATAATGGATCTAGTGTCTGAATATCCTAGTGCCTCACTGATGAGAGCCATTAGCTCGAAACTGGTTTGGGGATAGGGATAATTCTAGATAGAGATTTTAAATGCATTTTGAGCTATTAGCATGCTTATTATATTATATTAATTACTAAATAAAGATCACTCTTTTTTCTATGTGTGATAACACTTGAACATGATCATTCTTAACTCTCAGGGGTTGTCTAGCTTCCATTTAATTTACACATTTTAGGCTAAGCATCTTTAGTATTTGGTATATTTGTAAGAGAAACTTTTATATAGATATTATAAGATCCTTAAAAGTGACACTATTTCTTTATTTGCAATACTTAACTATGTAAATAATATTTTTTTAATTTACGAAGCACCGATAGTTGAAAACTGAAATAAATCGAGATACTGCAAATCTCTAGCGCTCATTACAACACATAACTGACAGCCAATCAGATGTCAAGAATAGCTGTCTTAAATGATATCAAACCTAAACACACAACAAAGATTTGCCCTTTTCTCGTAAAATCTTTGTTGTGTGTTTAGGTTTGATGTCATTTAAGATGGCTATTCTTGACATCTGATTAGCTGTCAGTTATGTGTTGTAATGAGTGCTAAAGATTTGAAGTATCTCGATTTATTTCAGTTTTCAATACTTAACTATGATTTCAGAGTGATGCATGCCACATATAAAATAAGGTTATTCAAGAAATTCAATGCTTTATTTTCAACATTGTCAACAAATGTTTGTTTAAATGTCATCAAAGCTGAAGAAAATGGTGTCACAATTTTCTTCTTTATATTTGTTGGGGTGCGAGCATGATCCTTCCTGATTTTTGGAAATTGTCTGCTTTCATTTAATATGTAGATTTTTTTTATATACTTTAGTAATTATTTGCTGGACTGATTTCATTAAAGATTTCTAGAAAAATTCAAATTTATTTAAACTTTTTAAATATGTTCGATTATTAAATAAATAAAATAATCAAATGGTTTTATTGCTCTGAGGTTCTTAAGAAGTTTGAGTACCTCAAGTGCCAGAACTGGAATAATCTAAGAACCTTATAAACCATAGTTAAAATGGCTTTATTGCTCAGAAGTTCCAGATGAATGGTCATCTTTTTTTTAATTACGTTTCTTTTCTATCAGGGAATGCTATCTCTAACATATAATTATTGTTTAATTCAGCTCTTTTTTATCATCATCATCATCAACCATTATCAATCCACTGCAGGATGAAGATCTCTCCAAGTTCAATCCATCTTCTCCCATCTTTAATCTCTCTTCTCCACATCACCCCTGCAGACTTTCTTATTTCATCTATCCATCTCACATGTGGTCTCTTTCTGGGTCTTTTACAATCTCTTGGAATCCAGTTTAAGATTTCAATTGTCCATCTATTATCATCTCTTCTAGCAATATGTCCAATCCAACTCCACTTCAGTCTTTTAATTTTTTCAATGAAGTCAGTAATAACTGTTTGTTCTCTTACCCATATATTGTTTTCGATCTCTGCTTGTTACTCCCAACATGCATCTCTCCATACTTCTTTGAATGGTCTGAAGTCTCTGTATTGCTCTTCTATTAAGTGTCCAAGTCTCAGATCCATAAGTAGGAACTGGTAAAACACATTCATTAAGAACCTTCCTTTTCAAACACATAGGCATATTTCCTTTTAGTATCAAGTTATTTCTACCAAAAGCACTCCAACCAAATTTAATTCTATGATTAATTTCATCTATTATGTTTCCATCTGTATTAATAATCAGACCAAGATATTTGTAACTGTTAACTTCTTCTAACTCATCATAATCAATCTTTATTTTCATACTGTGAGAAAATCCATTAAACATTTCTTTAGTTTTCTTTAACATTTGTCTTCAGTCCTACTTTCCTACTTTCATCTGATAACTCCTGCAGCTCTAAAGCATTATTTGCAAAAACAACTACATCATCTGAAAAATCTAAATGACTTAAATAATCTCCATTTAATTTCACTGCTGTAGCTTCTCATTTTAATCCACAAAATACTTCTTGCAGCACTGCTGTAAAACGTTTTGGAGATATGGAGTCACCCTATCTTACACCCTTCTCAATGTTCATTTTCCTAGTATCATTATGTAATCTAATTGTTGCTGTTGCATTTTTATAAATATTTTTTAAAATATAGTCTATTATTAGTGGCTGTTTCTAAGAAATGGACATGTGTTATCGAAACTTTGTTTCATTTACGATTTTTGTTATACACTTTTATTTAAATTTGGATCAAATCTTGTAACTCGATCAAATCTTGTAACTCAATCTTTACCCACTTTTCAATTTCTGAACTAATTTTATAAAGGATCTAACTTTTTCATTTTATATGGAACATTAATGTTAGTGGTATCTAGTGGCACCTCTTGTAATTTAAAACTGAATGATTCGTTGAAAACTGATGTCAATAATTCAGTGTTATTTATATCAAACTAAAAGACAGAAAATAAAAAATTTAGAGAAGTGCCTTTATACACAAAAATGCACTAAAAAGTAACAAAAAAAAAATCTTTCACTTTCTCAAATAAAAGTGTTATTCAACTCAATTTTTTAAACAATCATTTAAATACAAGGAAATTAGCTTGGATTGAAAACATTGTGTGTTCCTCTTGGGATCATAACCTTATAGTTAATTAAATAGGAGAAAAATGGCTACTGGAAAGTTAGATCTATATGCAGTGCTCCCAGATCCAAGGCTCCTCGCTGATGAAAGTCACAAGCTAGAAACTAGTCTGGGGATATTGGATGAGTAGGCAAACTTTATAAGCAAACCTTGTATCCATTGATTATTAAAGCTTGCACTGCGTGGCACTACTGTATGGAAAGTTCACTAATGCTTTACCAGCTTGTGTAAGCATAGGAAATGGTGATCATGGGTTATTTTACTAATTTCAACCAATACCACCCTTATGATGATGGTGACTGTGATTTTTAAAAAAACCAAAGATACCAAAATGTACAGATTGCTGAACTGGGTTCTATACAAGTGAGTGATCTTGGATTGAAAACATTATTGTATTTCATCTTAGGCTCATAGCTTTATAGTTTTAACTAAGTAGGTGAAAGCTTACTGCTGGAGAGTTGCATTAGATTTTAAGATCTAGGTCCGGTGCTCTCAGATCCAAGGCTTCTCACTGATGGAAGTCACAAAGTAGAAACTAGTCTGGGGATATTGGATGAGTAGGTACTAGATAGGGATTTTATGTACAAATCTTTTTCATTCATTGATTACTCTGACTTGCACTGAGTGGCGCTACTGTATGGAAAGTTTGCTAGTGTTTTTATAGCTTGTGTAAGCATATGGTTTTAAATAAACTTGCAAACAATGAACATTTTTTTATATCTTTTTTTTAGTCAGAGAATAGATTGGTACTAATATATGGAAAAGGTCATTATTTTTCAGGTTTATTAAAATGATTATTTGGAAATCTGACTAATAAATTATCGGGGTAAAGCTTTTAATCGTGAAAGCGGAAGAAAATTTATTTTTTACTTTTAGTGCATTTATATGTATAAAAGTGTGTGTGGGGGGGGGGGGGTTTGCAATATTTGACAATAAATTCATATTCCCTATATGAAAATGCATTTCAATATTTATTTTTTCTTGACGGATAAAACCAATCTTAGTTAATGCTTCCTCCATTTTGTTTCTCTTTAAATGCAATATGAAAGTTAGCCGTGAGATTGGTCTTATAAAACTTATTTTAGTGTTAAAATAATGTTTGTTTGCATCAATCGGAAGTGAGAATGATTCAGAAAAATAAATTGTTTGAATAATTAAACGTGTTCGTGAAAATCTAGTTTTTATATAAAGAAAATGTATTAAGTTATCAAGCGTTGGTGGCCTAGTGATTAGCATAGCTGCCTTCTAAGCCGCTGGCCTGGCTTCGCTTCCCGGTCAACGCATTTGACATATATATATTTTTAAAAAAGGGTATTAAGTTGTAATTATGGACTAGCCCCATCATTTAGAATTAATTTATTAATATCTTTAGAAAATTTCAAACTTTATTTAAATTTTTCAAATGCTTTCAAGTATTAGTAACACTTCGCAGGTAAATGTATAGTTTTGTTTTGTCTTCTTCAGATGTTGTTGACCTGAGAAGTGATAGTATTCGTATGGGAATCAAATCTTGGATCTTTAGATCTATGCTTACTGGATTTAAGATGTCTCTCTAACCACCTAGTCTTTAACAGAATAATCTACTTGGTTAGGGCATCACATTAAATTCAGTATACATGAATCTGAAAGTTCCAGGTTCGATCCCCATGCTACTATTGTCACTGATCAGATCAGCAACACTTAAATTAGAGAAGAAAGCTATTACTAATAGTTGAATGAAAGTTTAAATAAAGTTTGAATTGTTCTAAAGACATTAACACTTCATTATAGATTATAGAAATAACCCACCATCCTCACAATTTTTTAGATAAATAATAAAATGTGCTCCGGTTTAAATAATTAAATTACTTGGAAGATTATTAATTAATATTGCTTTATTTTTTATATTCTTTTCCATGTGTCATAGCATCGGCCGGAAGGCGAACCCCACAACTGTCTGCAACCAACTGCTTGCTTGCAAGGCGGCTGCGCTGACCTCTCGGTTAACAACGCTTACGTATTTTTTATGATAAGACTGAAGAAATCAATAATCGTATTAAAATTATTAATTTTATATATATCCTTTGTTTTGTTTCTTCTTATCCTTGCTGGATTCTAATTTTCCCTACTACTTTCTATTGTTATTTTAAAAAAGAAAGAGATATACGAGGTAAATAACATTAAAAATGTTGTGCAGTTAATCTGTAAATTTAATTGGCTGAAATTCTTTTTGATTTTTTTAAAAATACAAATTACAGCTAAAAGCTGTAAAACTAGAAATAAAACGTACTTTGAGCATAATTAAGCCATAAAATGTTTAAAACACATAAATATTTGTTAACCTAATATTATGCTAAAAGTGTATCGAGATTATAAAATTTCTATTTCTCATGTAATTATATACGTAAAAATAAATTAATGAGTTTAAATTAATAATAGTAGAATTTATTATATATAAAAAAGCAGATTTTATTTAACAATTAAATTGACATCAGCTATAAATATTTTAATACTGCTGTTAACCTTCTTGTTAGTTAAAGAGACTTAGTTGAATATATATATAAAGAAATGATGTGTTTTATATTGATTCTATCTAATGTAAGTATCTATATATACACACACACGTTTAAATATGTTCTCAATTTTACTTTACCCCCCCCCCGTTCATTTCTTGATATAATTCCTTTTATATTGAACATTCTTTGCTTGCTTTTTCAATGGAATAGATTAAATTATATACAAATATGCTCTCCGGGGGGGCTCAAAAATTAGTGAGTATAATTTGGCATGCTTAAAATGAATTAACTGAGTGTATTCTCCTTCATCCGCTGATTACATGTTTCATCTCATCCTAAAATTTATACTGAATTTCATTTACAGTCCATTTAATAAAACAATAACTAAACAGTTTGTAGTTTGTTATCTCATATGAAATTTGAGCCAAGGGGATGGAATTGAACTGCAGTCTCTGGATCTTGAGTTCTAATATATGTCCCTGAACCATCACATTAAATCATGTGAATAAAAGCAAACTGGTGTCGATCGTACTCAGGGTATCCATTCATTCCCCTATCCAAGTACTAACTGATACTTTCATTGTTTAATTTCTGTGACAAGACAGAAACTGGTGTATGCTTGTAGAATTTACAATTCATAATAATAAATTATACAAGGATGGAGACAGGATCTTATTTTTAATAATACTTTTTTAATAATCAAGCTGAAGTTAAAAATTGTAAATGTGAAATTAAAATAGCTTAATGGATATGTAATTAATGGAAACAAACCAATTCTCCCAGGCTATGAATATATAATATTCTGTATGGACCAAGAATAAAACAGACTCATTTTTTTAAGCTTTTGATGTTTATAGGCCTCTATGGATAATATTGATGATGATTGTCTCTGATATTTGTATATGACTTAAAGAATAAATATTGTTTTAAAAATAGAGTGTTTCTAGAAAAAAACTACTTCTCTTTTATCTAAGTTCTGATTTTTTTTTTCCAAAATGGAAGGCAAAGTATGACAATTTCATTCATTTGCTTTTTCTTTATGTATATTGTAACACTATGTATATGCAATATATGAAGAAATGACATAACCCCAATCATTGGGAGGCAAATGTAGTACTACATTTGATGCTATGTATGAAAGGATGAAATTAATATAGTACAATAGTATGCCTTAACTACATATGAAAAGATACACTTGCCTTCAACATAATAAAAATGGAATAGAAAATATGATTGCCCCCTATTGGTAGTGCCAAACGTAATAGTAAGTAAAATATACATATAAAGAAAGTTCCTAACAATTGAAATGGCCCCAATCGATAGCGACAAATGTAATAGTACTTACTATGACATGCCATATATGTATAAAGAGAAAAGAAATTGCCTCAAAAATGAATATAATAAAATATACTAATTCCAGCTATTGAATATGAGTTACAATAAATCAGGTTATGATGTTTAACTTTATTTGAACAAATTACTAATTTATAAAGTTACGAATAATAAATGATCTACACTATAGAAAATATATTACTCATAAGTGAATATACTCTAATCACTATTTATATTGTTACTTTGGCTAGCTATACAAAATAAACCTAAATACTACAGAGTATTGACTAAGGCATGTTAACTGGTTAATTCTCAGGGTTAACTTAACTAACAATTTGATTAGTTAATAAATATAAATTGGAGCAAAGGGAATTTTATTGAATCCAAAATATATGTGTTTACAAATAAGATTACATGTAATTTTAATATTTCCATTACTGATGGCTTATAAAAATAATCCACTAATATACAAGATTATCATTTAGTCGAATGGATGAATTTGTCAACCAATTAATAACTGATGTACTAAAAAGAGAAAGGACAGATATTAATAAATTTCAAATAAAAACTCAGTCATTCTTTTATATAAAACAAAAGATATAAACTTAATTTCAAGATTGTGATTTTATATTTTTATAATAGCACAAATATATATATGTGTGTGTGTGTGGAAAACATAAAAACTGTTTTGTTTTTCAAATGCTCAATTTTTTTAAAATATAAATCAAATAAAAGTTTTACCGATAATAAGCATAAGTTGCAGTTTATATTTTACATAGGAATTGCATAAAACTGTTGTGAAATTAAATCAATAAACAAATAAATAAATAAATTGATGATATCTTGTTTAATTAATAATTTAAGTTATAGATGTATTTCCTTAAAGTTGGATCAGCAAACAGGATGATACAGAAGACAATATCAAGAGCTCCTTCCTACCATGCTATAAGGATTTATTCACTTTATTTTAAACCACGCCTCTTATTAGGAACATCAACTACTTGGGCTTTTTTATTAATATTGTAAAACAGTCAAAACACGTGTATCTTGTTAACATAGTGCAGAATTCAACCACCACACAGAACAGCAGCACCATCGAGTAGTGAAGCCACTCATGGTACCGAGTTCAAACATAGTTTATCGGTTCCACACTACAATCTACGGAACAACGCCTCTGATGCGACATAAGTAAACACTTCTTTAGGCACGGTGGTCAGGGAGATGCACGAGATTCATGGTATTGTTTCCGAGTTGGCCAACAATCAAACGAATATTAATTCACATATATAATCGAGGAAATATATATAATGGGTATCGAATAAATGAAAACTTGACTACAGACGTACAGTTAAAATTATTTATTTACGTATTTAATAAAAAAAACATTATTAATGTTATTAATCATATTTTATATTCAGAGTTTCAATAGCTAATTGGCAATTTTACTATATATAAAAGTACATTTATTTATAAAGAGCATTCATTTATATGAAGGCGTAATCTAGCTACCTAAGGTTCCCAAGTGAGTATTTCTAATGTGTACTGTAGGGGCTTTATACTTTGCATTGCAAGAGTCATCCGTGGCGGCGGACATACATTCATTTAATAAAAATATTTATTTTACGACTAAGGGCAAACATTTATTTGAGAGTGGATGACGAAGATAATGCCGAGGCGGAGTGATATAGAGAATGATAAACTAAATAAAGGAACACGTGGTACGCTTTAGAAGGGCGATATAAAATGGCAGCACTGAAACTGCAATGCCATGAATAAGTTTATAAGGGCTTCGGATTGGTCTCTGCCTCGACCCGAAGAGGTAAGGTGTCACATGAGCATAACCAGGGACAAGCGGTCCGTGTCGCAATTTGCCAGCTGGCTGCGTGACGGTCGTCAAGCCCTACGGGAACATTATCATGTCCACTTGTGTAGGACGACTGGGGTTAATTCAACCCTATAGAATCCGGAGTATTCAAGGCGTGGAATGAGCCATGGTGGCTTCAAAATGTAACACATGTATAAGATCTAAAAGATTATGGTAATATTTAACTAGATTTCAAACTCGGCCCCCCATTATCAACGTTGACTGAAAGAAAACTGGTGACTCTCAAAGAAATGAAATTTTCGTAATTATTCATTAAAATTTAATAATAAAAAAAATATCTAAAAAGGGGACTTATTACAGCGAGCATGCCAGCTGTCACGAAGTAATAGACCCTGCATTACAATAACTGACTCTTTGAATGCGTCTCGATTTATATGAAATTTAAGTTATTTATAAAGCAAATATTAATGACAATTCGACACGCATTCAATGTTCAAGCGATTATGGATTTAGCTTTAAAACTAAGACAATTATGAGAAGGTAATATTTCAATGATACTTATAAATAAAGTGTAGATTTGAGAAATACACACCTAAGAACGATAGAGGGAGGTAGCCAGATTATGCGAGAAATTTACAGATTACATTAATTCTCAAATTTTAGTTTCACAAAATTACAATTTTAACATTTAGAAGTTAGACAAATAGTAGGAGATGAGCTATAGCTTATTTACTAGAGTACACTATAATTTGGAATACACACACAGGTACCTGTTTTATAAGATGTTTTCGTCCATTTGTTTAATAGTAGATTGTTCATGATTAGCAGTTTTCTTTCTTGTCTTTGGGTTTTTTTTTTATTGATTTTAACAGCAGCGGCTTTCTTGTTTATTTCAGGCAGCAGATCATTATGGTGTTTTTACGATGGGCAAGGTGAAGATCGGCATATGGTGGGCCATCTCCCGATGGAGAATAATCTCGGTGCTTACTCGGTCATACCTTGGCAATATCAATTTATTTTAAGATATTTTAGACTCTCCACTTGAGAGCAAAGCTAAAATTCAAGTGTCAAGTCTCCAGCAAGTCCAAGATGGCCTCCTTTTTTTATCTTGATCTTTTAATTTTTTCTCTTGAGATATTTTTAGGTTTTCTTTATCTTGCCCTCAGGATAATCAATGCTTTTGCTGGTTTTAATTAGAAAGAAATCTGCTGTGCTATTGTTTGTTTTGTTGTTTTTTTTACATTCGTTAATTACATTTTTTTGGAATTTTCCTATAATTAATTTATTATCTATCACTGACCGATGCTTTTAAATTTTCAAAGACAAAAGGGAATAAAATTATTTTAACTTTAATTAATTATTGCATCAGATTTTGTTAGAATTATTATTTAACGAAATTTAAACTAAGCAATAAATACGAACTTTATAAATTCAAAATAAATGATTAATATTACACAAGATTTATTTAGCTAAAGAAATCTAAATTATATTACTTTATCCGTATTTATTGCCTTTAATTTGAGATCGAAATGTGTGCGTGTTTATGTTGAATTCTACATATATTTATACATTTTTAATATTGTTACACACACAATTCGATATCAAAAGTTTAAATTTGGGCGGGATAGACCGGCCAGTGAGAGAAGACAGAAAAAGGTGAAACTTAAGATTCGAATACGAATCTTACTATTTCATTTCCCCGTACTTCCCGTGAACAATTAAGGAAGAACAAAGGAGGCAAGAAAGAGGAAAAAAAATTTACATTACATAATTGAAAGACGAAAAGAAAAAAATTATTATTGTTTTTACAGATATTGAAATAGAGAAAGCAGAGATTACATGAAGCAACGAACAATTTATATACCCGGATCTAGAATTTAGTTTAATTAAAATGGCCTAATTTGGCCGTGTCTGGTTAAAATCATAGTAATAATTAGTTAAACAGACTATATATATATAAAATTCTTAGAATAGGATTAGTTAGTATAATATAAAAAAAATTTTAAGAGTAATAGTAATTAAAACAATAATATATATAATAATAAGATTTCTATCTAAAACCCTATTTGACTAAAGTACAATCCATTCAACCAAGTTCATTATATCAAGTTCATTTTATTATTTTCATATACGTTTAATCCGTCCTAATAGTCTAATATTTTTACAACCCCGGGTCAGGTGGATAATACCTACATGGTTTGAGATTACGGGCATTGTATGTCCCTTTTATGGTATCTCCATCTTTTAATAAAAATGCATTTGGGCCACATGTGCGATCAATTATAAAGGGTCCCCGGTACAAAGGAAAGAACTTTTTATATACTCTTTTATCTCGGTTACTTTGTTGAGAGTTCCGTACCCAAACATAGTTCCCGACCTGGAAATGTTGGCTTCTCCGATCTGCTCGTAATTTCCGTTCTGCCCTTTCTGTAAGGCGGCAGTGTGCCTTGCGTCTGTCAGTTTCAATATTGATTTCACGTTCATCCATGGGTAATGGCATCTTGATCAGTACTGAGTCCGCTTTACCAAAATGCAAACGTGTTGGTGTCATGCCAGTGGCCTCATTGATGGTTCCATTGATATATTGAAAAATCTTTTCAGTTTGATTTACCCAGCTTCTGTGATTTTGGTGAACATGGGTCCTAAATAGTCGGTTTATTTCCCTCATAACCCGTTCACATGGGTTAGACTGAGGATTTCGAATTGAGGTCAGAATATGTTTAACGTTCTGCTGCCTCAACCAAGTCTTCCATTCTTGAGATGTAAAGGCCGATCCGTGGTCCGAGAGGATGGTGATCGGTTTTCCAATTTTGACGAACTGACACTTTTGTAGCACTCGAATTGCGCAACGGGAATCTGCTCGCATCACAGGATAGGCCCAAGCATATTTTGAGAATAGATCATAAGTTACAAGTAAGTAACGGAATCTACGGTAGGATGGCAATGGGCCATAGTGATCGATCGCAAGTATTTCATTTGGTGCGGACGGAATGATAGAGGCACCTACTCCACTAAAGTTTCTATTTGGTGGTTTATCTCTTGCACAAATAGCACATTTCTTGAGAGTATCCATCACATCTTCATATAGCTTTGGCCAGTGAAATTGTCGTCTTATAGCTCCTTCAGTTTTTCTAGGGCCATAGTGCCCTACTAAACCATGCATATACATGATGAGACGGTTTCTGAGGTCAGGTGGTACCAAGATTTTCCAGTAAATTTTATCTCCCACAATCTGCTGCTGCAGCAACCCATTTCTTATCCGGTATAGCTTCTTTCCTCGAGGTGTTGAGCAGCCTTGTATTGGATTTCCTTGCTGTTGTACAATTTGGATAAGCTTTTTATATAGCGGCTGCTGCTCCTGCCAATGTTGAAGGTTCCTTAACTTGTGTTCCATCTCCTGGTCCAGTACCGTTGCTGCAATTACCAATGGCTGATCACTTATTATGGGGTTGTGTGGCTCCAGTTCTATAGGATGTCGACTTAATATATCGGCCACTGTATTTTCAGGCCCAGGGCAGTAGACGACTTTATAATGAAATCTTTGAAGTGAAAGACTCCATCTGATGAGGCGGTCATTGTTCAGGTAACTTTTATTTAGGAATTCGAGACACCGGTGGTCAGTAATGATAATCACTTCTGAACCCAGCAACATCTGCTTGAACTTATTGCATGACCACACGATTGCTAGTGTCTCTTGTTCCGTCACTGTGTAGTTCTTTTCGGCTCCTTTCAGAGTACGGCTGCTAAAATATAGTATTTGGTGTTGGCCTTCTGGGTTGACTTGAAATAGAACCACGCCCAATCCCTTCTGACTGCTATCAGTCTGCAAATAAAAGGGACGGGTAAAATCTGGGTAGTGTAACATCACAGTCTCTAAAAATCTTCTCTTTACTCGACTGAAGTCTTCTTCATGGGTCTTCGTCCATTCCCATCGGTGGTGAGGCCTTATCAATTCTACTAGTGATGATGTATCTTTGGCAAAATGGGGGTAAAACTTGTGATAGTAATTGCAAAGGCCCAGAAATGATCGAACTTGTTTTCGGTTCGTGGGCCTAGGGAAATTTTCAATAGCTGCGACCTTGTCAGGGTGAGCCCTAATTCCTTGACCATTTACAATATGGCCTAAAAAGGAAATTTCCCTCAATGCGAAAAAACTTTTTTTTAAATTAACAGTTATATTTTTCTGGGTGCACTCATCGAAAAATTGTTTTAAATCCTCCAGATGTTCTGCAATGTCTCTAGACGCAACTACTACATCGTCTACATAACATACCAATTTTTTTTTTAAACTTTCTGACAATACTTGGTCCAAACACCTCATGAGGCCAGCCCCGCTATTTATCAGCCCAAACGGTACTCTCTTAAACATGTGGGTTTGCCCATTGTATCTGAACGCGGTATATTTTCGATCCTGGGGGTGGAGAGCCATTTGCCAGTAACTGGCAGTTAGGTCAAGGGTAGAGAAAATATTCTTAGCAGTCAACTTGAGGAATGTTTCTTGGATGGGTGGTGGGATGTCCCGCTCAGGTATAGTAATGTTGTTTAATGTCCTAGCATCGAGACACAATCGTATGGTTCCATCTTTCTTTTTGACTACGACTAACGGATTATTATAGGGTGATGACCCCTTTTCAATTACACCCCAGTCAATCATCTGCTTAATTTGAGCATTCACTTCTTCTTGATACTGAAATGGGATAGGGTATGTGCGGGTCTGGAAATGCGTCTCTTCTTTTACTCGTATCCGATGGACGTAATCACTAATTTCACCTGGGACCTGAGAAAATATGGTACGATTTTCCGTAAGTAATTTTTGTAACTGGAATTGGTCCTCTACCTTGTCTAACGATGATCCCATAATTTTTTCTTGGATATCCTCATCAGGAATGGCCTCCAGACATCTTAATTGGATTTCTTCAGTTTGTTTATTTGTATCAAAACTAACCTGCTCTTGCTGGAAAGTTAGTATCTTTTTTTTTATAGTCCAGGATACATTCATGTTGGGTTAAGAAGTCGGACCCAATTATCACGTCCTGAATTAGTCCTCTTATCACTAAGAAGGCGTGTCCTGCATTGGCTTCTCCTATCGATATTTCCAACCAGACTTGATAGTTTTCAGTTCTGGTCGTCCTCCCATCAGCCAGCTTCATTTGGATTGGGCGAGCGGGAAGCCTGGGTATGAGTCCATGTTTTTCATAATTTGTTAACCACTCTCTAGAAACACAGGAAATCTGGCTGCCTGTGTCAAGAAGAATTTGTGCAACTGAGGCCCCGATTCTTGTATTAATAATTGGGCAAGGGCCAATCTGAAGTCCCCAAGTGGGATCCTCTTCCTGGATGACTGACGTTAGGTTAGTCATCTCCACTACTTTCAGCTGCTGGCAAGATGAATGCTGGTACTGGTAATCTTTTACTGACGTCCCGCTTGATCGAGTTGCCATTTGGTTTCTGTCTTTCTCACTATGATTGCTAGTAGTCGCTGATTGCTGTTGTCTGGTCTCCTGCTTCCATTCGTGATCTACTAGACTTTCAGACCAATGGCTGTCATCTAAAACCGCAAGAAATTCTCCCATCTCTTCAATGTCTTTGATACCACTTATGATCATCAGCTTTTGAGTAGTTACTGGCATA
Organism: Epiperipatus broadwayi; assembly: GCA_028023455.1. Lineage (NCBI taxonomy): Eukaryota > Metazoa > Onychophora > Udeonychophora > Euonychophora > Peripatidae > Epiperipatus > Epiperipatus broadwayi. The sequence goes on from JAQFVV010012446.1 coordinate 4,264,868, forward strand.
TTTTGTTGAATCATTCCAATGATATGTCTATCTGCCAATGCGAACGTCGTGAGAGATTTAAATCGGTTTGCTTGGCGGAGGAAAAACTGAGCATGTGTTTCTCGGGGTACTGCTCCATATTTTTCATGACAGAGCGTGTTGTAGATATCAATTTGATGCTTGTCGCTCCAATATTGTTTCATTAACGCATCTGTGTACTTCTCTATAGTTTTAGGTTTCCATTTCACCATATCCCACCAGTCTTTGGCATAGCCCTGTAAATGGTAACTGGCAATAGCTATCTGTTCACCTGCTTCTGCCTTATGCACTTGAAAGAAACTTTGTAAGCTCTCTAAGTGGGCTTGAGGATTTTCTCCTGTCTCTCCTCTAAAGATTTTTATCTGAATAATCTTTCCTAAGTAGCTTTGAGGTCTAACCTCCTTTGTCCTTATATTTCCCCCCTCTTTATTGACTTGGGTTATTCTATATTCGTTTGCTATCATTTCTGACTCTCTCAAGACAAATTTTCGAATTTCCTGATACTCTCTAACTCTCACCTTTTCTTCTTCCTGTCTCTGTTTTGATTCTTCATCTCTTCTTTTTCTCATCTCCTCCTCATACATTTCCTTCATTTCTTGCATACTCTGTCTGAGTATTTCCTCCATGAACTTGAAATTTAAGTCCATTAATCCTCTGTATTGTTGCGGAGCTTCCCTTTGCTCGGGTGTCGACTCCAAAGCTTCAGATAAATCTACTTGCTGTATCTCAATATTTTCTGATTCCATTTTCTTAATGTGATTTATTTATTTTATACCACTAGCATTTGACTACTCCCCACCGGTATATTGGCCCTATAACACTCTTTCACTGCCCTCACCTACTCTACATTGCCCTATCTCTATATTGCTGCGTTTAACATATTTAACATATATATTATAGCGAACTACTGGTTACGCGTATAATAAGCTACTGCTGTCTATGATATATATATTTGTAAACAAAATATTTACTATTAACATATATAACAAGCTTCTGCTGTCTATGCTATATATATAACGGTGTTTTAATAAAAAAAAATTCAATACTACTTGCTTTCTCATTTAACGACTGATTACTTTTTTTTTTTTGACATATATATATAAAGCAAAATATTTCATTAGATCCGAGTATTTTCGTTCCTTCTTAAATTACACACACATCCCTGCTTTCCTTAAATTTGTTATTCCGCCTGCTGTCCTTTCATTCACTCGACCCACATTATTTCACTCGATTTATTTATTTTTTTATTATTTTTATCAAAACAAAATTGTATATATATAGAATAATTAGCCAACTCGAGTAACGAACACTAAAAGAAATTTATATGTGTTATATTTTGCTCAGGGTATATATGGGTTTTTTTGTAACGAACGCTCCATGTTGGAAAGCGCCAAACGCTAATAAAAAATTTATTTATGTAACAGTCAAAACACGTGTATCTCATTAACATAGTGCAGAATTCGACCACCACACAGAACAGCAGCACCATCGAGTAGCGAAGCCACTCATGGTACCGAGTTCGAACATAGTTTATCGGTTCCACACTACAATCTACGGAACAACGCCTCTGATGCGACATAAGTAAACACTTCTTTAGGCACGGTGGTCAGGGAGATGCACGAGATTCATGGTATTGTTTCCGAGTTGGCCAACAATCAAACGAATATTAATTCACATATATAATCGAGGAAATATATATAATGGGTATCGAATAAATGAAAACTTGACTACAGACGTACAGTTAAAATTATTTATTTACGTATTTAATAAAAAAAACATTATTGTTATTAATCATATTTTATATTCAGAGTTTCAATAGCTAATTGGCAATTTTACTATATATAAAAGTACATTTATTTATAAAGAGCATTCATTTATATGAAGGCGTAATCTAGCTACCTAAGGTTCCCAAGTGAGTATTTCTAATGCGTACTGTAGGGGCTTTATACTTTGCATTGCAAGAGTCATCCGTGGCGGCGGACATACATTCATTTAATAAAAATATTTATTTTACGACTAAGGGCGAACATTTATTTGAGAGTGGATGACGAAGATAATGCCGAGGCGGAGTGATATAGAGAATGATAAACTAAATAAAGGAACACGTGGTACGCTTTAGAAGGGCGATATAAAATGGCAGCACTGAAACTGCAATGCCGTGAATAAGTTTATAAGGGCTTCGGGTTGGTCTCTGCCTCGACCCGAAGAGGTAAGGTGTCACATGAGCATAACCAGGGACAAGCGGTCCGTGTCGCAATTTGCCAGCTGGCTGCGTGACGGTCGTCAAGCCCTACGGGAACATTATCATGTCCACTTGTGTAGGACGACTGGGGTTAATTCAACCCTATAGAATCCGGAGTATTCACGGCGTGGAATGAGCCATCGTGGCTTCAAAACGTAACACATGTATAAGATCTAAAAGATTATGGTAATATTTAACTAGATTTCAAACTCGGCCCCCCCATTATCAACGTTGACTGAAAGAAAACTGGTGACTCTCAAAGAAATGAAATTTCCGTAATTATTCATTAAAATTTAATAATAATAAAAATATCTAAAAAGGGGACTTATTACAGCGAGCATGCCAGCTGTCATGAAGTAATAGACCCTGCATTACAATAACTGACTCTTTGAATGCGTCTCGATTTATATGAAATTTAAGTTATTTATAAAGCAAATATTAATGACAATTCGACATGCATTCAATGTTCAAGCGATTATGGATTTAGCTTTAAAACTAAGACAATTATGAGAAGGTAATATTTCAATGATACTTATAAATAAAGTGTAGATTTGAGAAATACACACCTAAGAAGGATAGAGGGAGGCAGCCAGATTATGCGAGAAATTTACAGATTACATTAATTCTCAAAATTTAGTTTCACAAAATTACAATTTTAACATTTAGAAGTTAGACAAATAGTAGGAGATGAGCTATAGCTTATTTACTAGAGTACTCTATAATTTGGAATACACACACAGGTACCTGTTTTATAAGAAGTTTTCGTCCATTTGTTTAATAGTAGATTGTTCGTGATTAGCAGTTTTCTTTCTTGTCTTTGGGTTTTTTTTTTATTGATTTTAACAGCAGCGGCTTTCTTGTTTATTTCAGGCAGCAGATCATTATGGTGTTTTTATGATGGGCAAGGTGAAGATCGGCATAAGGTGGGCCATCTCCCGATGGAGAATAATCTCGGTGCTTACTCGGTCATACCTTGGCAATATCAATTTATTTTAAGATATTTTAGACTCTCCACTCGAGAGCAAAGCTAAAATTCAAGTGTCAAGTCTCCAGCAAGTCCAAGATGGCCTCCTTTTTTTATCTTGATCTTTTAATTTTTTCTCTTGAGATATTTTTAGGTTTTCTTTATCTTGCCCTCAGGATAATCAATGCTTTTGCTGGTTTTAATTAGAAAGAAATCTGCTGTGCTATTGTTTGTATTGTTGTTTTTTTTTTTTTACATTCGTTAATTACATTTTTTTGGAATTTTCCTATAATTAATTTATTATCTATCACTGACCGATGCTTTTAAATTTTCAAAGACAAAAGGGAATAAAATTATTTTAACTTTAATTAATTATTGCATCAGATTTTGTTAGAATTATTATTTAACAAAATTTAAACTAAGCAATAAATACGAACTTTATAAATTCAAAATAAATGATTAATATTACACAAGATTTATTTAGCTAAAGAAATCTAAATTATATTACTTTATCCGTATTTATTGCCTTTAATTTGAGATCGAAATGTGTGCGTGTTTATGTTGAATTCTACATATATTTATACATTTTTAATATTGTTACACACACAATTCGATATCAAAAGTTTAAATTTGGGCGGGATAAACCGGTCAGTGAGAGAAGACAGAAAAAGGTGAAACTTAAGATTCGAATACGAATCTTACTGTTTCAATATAAGGCTTATATCCTAGTCTGAAAAGTTCAACATTTATTCCATAACTTTATTAACTTAGGGTTTATTAAATCTAGCACAATATATATAAAAATATATCACCTAAGCCCTTATGTGTAAGCAAAACATATATATATATATATAACACGACAACTTCTAAATACAAATGTGGGAATATTAATATATAACTTCAATATTTAACACTATAAATTGACCCAATCTTTCCAAAATACATCTAATAATAAGACAATTAAAATAATTGAAGAGTTAAGATAATTATTAAATAATGACATAATTTGTAAATACGATTCTATAAAATTTATATATTTACATACAACTACTATGCAATTAAGTATAATTTATTGTTTTCCAATCTAAATTGATACATGACATTTATTATTTAATATATATGTATGTAAAACGCGAATCAAATACTGTATAATATATATATATTACTACCATCGTTATTTTACCTTAATATTTAACAATATATTCGCGCAATTTAAGATATAAAATGTTTTAAATAAACAAATATATATATTAAAAATTGACTTTCATTATTATTAGTAAGTTTTAACATTCAAAAAGAAACTTATAGGTTAGTTTTAAATATCACAATTGAATACACTTTTATAAAGTTATATTTTAAAATGTTATAAAAAATAATAGATGTATAAAAAAAAAATAAGCCAAATTTTAATTACCATTTATTTTCTTTTAATGTCTCTTCATTTCCCAGTCCACCAATTATTTCGGGCATTTTTCTTTTCTTTTATTCATCCCAGAGTAGATTGAAATAACTTTAAAATTTGTATACATATTATTAATGAATTTATAGATTTTTTAGTAGTTAGAGCGATTGATTCTGGACATTTTCTCTATATTCAATTATAGAAATAATTAAACTTGACTATTACTTAAGGATCACTAAAAAAAAATTTTAAGTTGAAAAAAATATATATAGATAACTATTTTTCTGAAGTTTGTTTGCAAACGCAGGTTTGATTTCAGGCTGCATATTTTACTGGACTTTAATAATGAAATATGACAGGCAAAAGGGTTCAAAAACCCCTGGATAGTAAAGTGTACTTAGCCAAACATTATTGGTGTTATCTTTGTCCAGGAATTATTATATTAATATCCAAAAGAATAATTTGTGGAATAGACAAATAAAGCTATGATTTCTTTCTTCTTTTGTTTTATTAATTAATAATGGTGATTCTGTTCTGGGTTTCCATAGTAATCTTTGTCCTATTGTTATAACTCACGCGCTAATCTAAAAACTTTAACACTGTTGATTTTAAAATATTTTTTTAAATAACACAACAAAAAAAATGTCAATAAAATATATATATATTACATTGAAAATTTTATTTTATAATCTACAAAACAAATAAATAAATAAACAACCAGAATAATAGCATTACATCTTTTATAATTAAAAAAAAAAGATATAAAGTACAATCTAATTATAATTAGCAATTTAAATGCTATTGTTGATAATTATTTTTATATATACACAGTCACGCGAATTTATATATATTCATTGCTATTTAAAACTTATCATCACAAAACAAAGCACATATCACAATAAATAAATAAAAATGAACTAAATAACAATAAAAACAATTAACAACAATAACAATAACAACCTATTTACAAATCCTTAAGTAAAAACTAAAAGAAATTTTTTTTAAAACTATACTGGCACTTCAATAAGAAAGGATGGATAAAGCTAAACTAGTCAATAAATAATCAAAATTATTCCAAATTCTCAACTCAACCAGACTAGATAAAAAATAAACTCTAAAACACAGCCAATGGTTTCACTGCTACAAGCAAACTTCTTAAGTGTAAGAAGTTTGCTTGTAGCAATGAAGTCATTGGTTGCGTTCTAGGGTTTATTTTTTGGCTAGTGTGGTTGAGTTGTGAATTTGGAGTAATTTTGATTATATATATATATCCCTGAAGTTTTTGTGTTATTCATGCTTAGACTGAGCTAACAGCTCAGGATATTTTATTTTAATGTGCAATTAAACTTTTTTCTTTTCATTTGTAATTATATATTGTACTATTTTCACCACCTAGAATTAATTGTCAAATGTCTTTGGAAAATTCAAATGTATACATCCAGTTATTAGTAATAGCACACAGGTTAATATATCATACATTTTGAGTGCTATGGTTTTCTTCAGCTCTTCAGGTGTTTCTGACCTGACTAGTGACAGTACTAGAATGGGAATTGAAGTTGGTGTGCTTAGATTTATAAATATTGAATTTTAAATGAAATTAAAATCTCAGGTTCAATTCCCATGCTAATACTATTATTGGTAAGTATAGCAACAAATGAAGAAGAGAGAAGAATACCACCCAAAACATTGTATTATTTGCTAGCTTATGTTGTGCTGTAAAATAAAGTTTGAAATTTTCTAATGGCTAACAATTATTGATGGGAGAAATAGTCCAAAATGTAATTACAATTAAAATGCCATCTTTGACAACATTTTCATTTTTATGCAAACACTTCCACACACACATATACATTTATGTAGACATATTTGGAAATATTTAATGTTGATTTTTTTTTATATATTTCTTAGTAAATATTTTAATAATATAGATCATTCTATTTTAGAATTATCGTATGAAAGTAAGCAGCAACAATATTCTTTTAAAATATATAAATATATTATTGAAAAATATTTTCTAAACTTTTAAATATTTTTTTTTTTTTTACATTTTTTTTTTTTTTACATATTTTATTAGATTTTTTTTATAAAATGTATTTTCAAAAAAAAGAAAAAATATTTGAGATGTTTTAAATTTTTTTTCACTCAGATTAACTTTAGGTTTAATAAGTTTTACCAACTTTTGTCGATAATTTTATTTGACACATTTAAATGGATAATACAAATAATATTAACTAAAATTAAGTAAAAGTTATTATTCATTTCTATAAATGTGATATCCAATAGTAAGGCATGGGCTATCAACCAACCATCCATTCCAAGATACCTTCTAGTTATCATCTGAATAATTATTAAAATGTACATAGGATTTTTCTCCACATTCTGGAGAGTGCATCTTTACAGATGCATTGTTTGTAGGCGATACTATCGCAGTGAATGCTTTATAAACAACAACCACAATGTTAAGCATACACACACATGAAATATTAATCACTTCTAAAAATGAAGCTCTAACAAAATATATTAAACACCATATCAGGAAGTAATGGGAGAAGTGACTTTACCTAGTTTATCCCAACTGAAGGTCTGGAAAGAGTGCTAGGGTTCTGTTTACAGACTTTATTGTAATGAACTGGTGTAGCTCAGGAGAGAAGGGGGGTGCATCTTACTGTGGTTGGACTTTGGGTCTTTGGATAGGATGCCACTGGATACATGATGAAATATCTAACCTATGATTGTATCTACTTCCAATATACTAGCTGTGTATATTTTTATTAACTTAGACACAATCTTGGTTAGTTCATCCAGTTCTCATCCTTTCTGATTCTGTTATACCACAGTATTCAAACTCAGGGAGTAATTGCTTTTGATTCTCTTAACAGGGAATGAAATTACACTAATAAGCAATTATTACACCTCTATATAGGTGATGATTGATTACCTACATTCATTTAATATCTTCTGTATCATTGCACATATAATAAGGTGTGTGCATATACACCTGTGTCTCGTTTTATGCGGTAGATAGGTTCCTCAGAAAATGCACACAAAAATAGACTTAGCTTATCTTGAAAAATGGGGGATACGTACAGTAATTTTCCAAAAATCGCATAAAAGCAAAACAACAACGTAAAATTACTTTAAAATTCGCATAAAAAAAAATAAGAAAATAAAATATGACTAATAAAAAATTTCAAATTGGAAAAAAATTGATACAAGACAAACTTTTTTTACTTTTTTTATTAACTACAGTATTTAATCTTATTCAAAACAATATATTTTTATGCGTAATTTACATTTTTTTTCATACATGTATGGTATTTTAATCATTATCGCTATTTGAGACATCAGATTCATCATGATGTGATGTGATGTGAGGTACTGTAGCTTCTCCTTAAATGAAGTCAAGAGGAAATACAACTAAAACGTTTTCCAATTGCTGTTGATCCTTCCCATTTCGCTAAGCGATCTAAAATTGAAATTTTTGTTTACAAAGAAGTTCATTTTTTGGGGATGTTTTTTTTCTCTCCGTTAGAGTAAACTAAAAGTTTAAAATAAAAATAAGAACTAAGACTTACGATAATAAAAAGACACCAACACACCACTGTCGGGCAAAATTTAATCAAAACTAACAATTAAAAATTAAATTCTTTTTTTTTTTGTCTCTTTAATTTTTTAATTTTCAATTTCATTTAAAAATCAAATTTCATTGTTTCACATCACCTTAATTTCAGAACATGTTATGTAATTTTTAAATTGTTAATTACAATTAAAAATCAGATTTTAATTGTCAAATTTAATTGTGCCCTCCACTGTTACTCATCTTTTAAAAATAAACTTGTGGACACTAAATGATTAATTGATTACATACTCTTTTTTAAAAAGCAGAAATAGAACGTGATTTAAAATGCAAAAACAACAACATATGTATAGGCATCTATAACGTTTGAACAGATTTACATTATAATCTTGTAAAATTTATTACTTGTGGACACTAAATGATTAATTGATTACGTACTCTTTTTTTAAAAAGCAAAAATAGAACGTGATTTAAAATGCAAAAACAACAACATACATAATATTTTTCATCTATAATGTTTGAACAGATTTACATTATAGTCTTGTAAAATTTAATGTGTGTATATAAAATGAGGAAATCCTGATTTTAAGTAAATTATGAACTTCTTTATTGCATAAAATCTATTACAGTACTATTATAAAGTGCTGAAAATATTGAAATTATTAGATAGAAGTCAAACTCCGATAATGCGCTATTACTTTAAATATGACGTGAGTGCGTGAAATTTATAATATTTAAAGTAATAGCGCATTATCAGAGCTCGACTTCTGATCTAATAATTTTTATCACATAAAAGAAAACTGCATACAAAGATATTAAGAAGAAACATGAATCGCATAACTTCAAAATCGTATTAAATAAATTCGCATAAAACGAGATCCGGATGTACTTTATTTCTAAGTTCATTTATCATTGTTAATAAACCTTAAATCATTGACATTAATCTGGCCTCTATTTTATCGAATCATCATGGCATTCAACAGTCCACTAATAATCGTAATATGCACACACCTATTTCATCTTTACATAATTGTTTTGTAGTAAATCAAATATTTTAAATGCTAGTTGTAACCTATATAGAGATGCATAAGTTGCTTTGTGTATCTGATCATACCTGTTAAAGCAGTCAAAGGCAATATTCTCCCTGGGCTCGAATATTAGGGCATAACAGAATCGGAAAGGGGTGAGAGGTGGATGAACTAACCTAAATTGTATCTGATATTATTAAATAGGTATAGAGATAGTCAATTAAAAGCACATGCAATCATTGGTTAGGCATTTCATTGAGTTTTCATCAACATCCTACCCAAAGACCCAAAGCCTGACCACAATTAGATACATTTTTTTCCCTTTCCCATCCTGGTAGAACTCTTCAGACCATGTCATCTGGAGCAGCCAATCATGGCGCATTGAATCATAGTTCCCAGACTGTTACATCTGCATTGTATCCATTACAATACATAGGATTTAATAAGCTTGTTTTTTTTTTATATTCAACGATTTTTAGAAAATATAGATTAATATTATATCTCAGTATTAGCATTACAGTGTATAATGTCTTTACGATTTATTAAAGTTATGATGAAAGTCAGAATGACCTGCTCAAATTCCTAATTAACTCATTCACCTACAGGAATCAATTTCCTAGAAGATGTATCTCAATGATTCTTTTTGCAGCTTCACAGTTCTCAGAAAGTCTCCAAGATGGAGGCTTTTTTGTTTTACATTTGTTTTTATTTCTGCCCAGCTCTTGTGTTTTTTCTGGAGTTTTTTTATCTAATGGAATGAACACAAACATCTTAAGCTGATTAAAAGATTTAATTACTTAAGTCTAACTACACACAAAAATAATTATATAAAAGTTTGCTAAACTTTGCATTAATTAAATTCTTTTTATATTTTGAAAAAATTTTGATCTATATAAAAAGTATCTTACTTTTGCAAGGGGTATTTTTATTTTGTTTCAATTATCCACAAAGTTTAATTTTTATATTGCTTTCCATTAACTCATGTGTTAATTCATATATTTCACGTTTCTAAAAATATGTCTTGCTGAAATTATTAAATTTTTTAAATAATAATTGTAAGAATAAGGTAACTATTTACAGGTAGGCACTTTATTATAAATATGTTCGAATTGCTATAAATTCCAACGGCTTTTCTTGGATCCATTTTTAAATATTTGTTTATATTGAATCTGTTACTTGATATCACTGGTGTAAAAATGACATGTGTTGTTTCGCTATTCTGGAGTTCAAGTTCTTCCAGTACTGGCACCTCCAACCACTCAAAACTTCTTACAAAATTGGTTTCTTTATTTTAATGGTGTGAAAGAAAATCTAAAAATGAACATATGACAGGTCTTAGGTTCAGTTGTTTAGTGAGGTTAAATATTATAAAACTTGTTTTTGTCTAAAACTTATTTATTTTTCACGCATTTTCCTTATTTGATTTGTATTGTATTATTGCTTCTGTATGTTATTACTTAGCTTTTATTTTTTATTATTGCTAGTATCCACTGTAATATCTATCCTGTTGATGTGCTGTTGTCTAGTCATTGAAGATGACAATCTGTTTCCTGGTTTTATCACTCACTGTTTATTATATTACTACTAGCTGTTATTTGATGGTCCCTCCTCCCCCCCTCACACACAATTATATTCTCCTAACTATATTTTTCAGAAAATATAATTAATTGTTAAGTCCAAAACACTTGACATTTAACTATTTTAATTATCACACAGAGGCAAAACTCTCCTTATAGTAGCGCCACTCAGTGCAAGTCCAAGTAATTAATGAATGCAGGAAGGTTTGTGTGCATAAAATCCCTATCTAGTGCCTACTCATCCAATATCCCCAGACTAGTTTCTAGTTTGTGACTTTCATCAGTGAAGAGCCATGTGATGTTTAATATTTTAATTATCCATAATCTCTTGGTGTATATTTATTAATGGCACCCTCTTGATCTGATGGTAGCATCTATTCAAAAACAGTTTCAAATCTTTACTGGACCAGAAATGTTTCAGTTGGTCAGCCCATAGCAAAAAAGCACCGAACAACAGAGTAGAGATGTTCTGGGGGGCAGGGAAGATTTTGACAATAGCTATTTATGTATACATGCGTTGGATACACACATGCACGCACTCATTTATGTATTTTTTTCCAAAAAGTAATCTTTTTGAAGACTTTTAAATGTTGAACATTTGTATATGTTTATAATTTTACTAAATTATTTATTGTTATCACAGAATCATAAGTAGATAGCAAAAAGCTTCTCCATACTATAGTTTCATAAAGTGTAAGCATATGGAAGCAGCATACATGGATTTTTTGGTTCTAGTACAATCGTCCAGCACATCTTTTATCTCCTTGGTTAGCTATAAAATTATCAGGCCAATGTGAAAGCACAATAATGTTTTCAGTTCAAGCTAGTTTTCTTGTATAGTCATACAAATCTGAATTTAGTCGAGTATCTATATATTTTGATATTTTTGGTTTTTTATAACCACAGTCATTCCTATTTTGACCAGGATTGGTATTAAATTACTAAAACATCACATGATTACTCTTTCTTTATTCTTACATGAGCTGTTAAAACGTAGCAAAAATATTCTCCATGCAATTGTGCCACCTAGTGTAAACAGAAAGAAATAGTGATCATGTGATGTCTGAGTAGATTATAGTTGGTTTTAACTTGTAAAACATTTCACAAAACTCCGATTTAAGTTATTTTTATTCATATGTTTTGTTTTTTAAATATTTTATACTTTTCATTTTTTTGTATTTTATTCAGTCTTGAAACAAGAAAATTTATTTTTTCCTTTTTGGTATATTTACACGAATAAAAGTGTTCCTTTAATTTTATATATACAGTATATTCTACTTTTTGATTTCATATATCATCATTATTTTAGTTCCAGTTTGCTGATTTTGTTTGTTTTCATTATCGTCCCATGAATATAATAATCACTCTGGAGAAATTAATTTCATATTTATTTAATTAAAATGCATTTAGTCAAACATGAAGATGAGGTGAATTTATTTAAATTACATTTTGAAATGTGTAATTTGTGTTGAGCGAATTTGGATACATTTTAATGAAACTTTCAGTTTTTAATTACTAGAAGATGTAGAATTTTTATTGGGAGATATTAAGTGTGGTGAATAGATATAGTTATTTGGGAATTATTTCAAGTAATCAGAAAAATTATTTGGATGAATGGGAGAAAAAATTGATAAATGAAGCAAAGAAAAAGAATTGATAAAGAAATTAACAGTGTTTTCATATAATAAATATGATGTAGCTAGAATTATATGGAAAGGAATTGCAGTAGCAGGGTTAACATATGGTAAGATGCATTATATGTTAGTAAAAAGATATTAGATTACTTAGAAAAAGCTCAAAGGGAAATAGGAAGACATGCATTGGATGCAGAAGTATGGACAGCAAGGGAGGCAATTCAAGGAGAAATGGGATGGTCAAGTTTTCATATGAGAGATGCAAAAAGTAAAATGAAAATGTTTGGTAGATTGCAGTTTATGGATAATAAAAGAATAGCTAAAATAGTATTTAATTGGGTTATGAGTAAAGGGCAGATAACAAGATGGGTGAGAAAGGTAATGCGGTATGCAAAAGATTTGGATAAAGAATTTATATCAGTATATTTGTACAAAAGATGGAATGATTGTGTTAAGAGGATTATTGAGTGTTATAGTAGTAAGGAATGGGATAAAAGAATAAATGTATTAATAAAGACTAGGGAGTTAGAGAGATAGAGAAATAATATGGAGAGTAAAAAGAGTTTAAATATATATAGAAATACACAGAATATTAGGTGTGAGTTAATATATGATAATAGTAAGGAAAGTAGTTTATTGTTTAAGGCTCGAACGGGATCTTTAGCTACAAAAGAATATACACGTAAATGGAAAAATATGGGCGATTTATTTTGTAAATTATGTAAGGAAGGAATAGAAAATATTAGGCGTTTGTTAATTGAATGTAAATGTTTGAAAACAGAAAGGGTACATATAATGAAGTTGTGGAAAAATAAATATGAAAAGAGTGATTATACAGAAAGTGAATTATTGGTTTTTATGCTGCGTTTGGGAAAAGATAAGGGGGATTTAGATATAAAGGTTATAGAGTTGACAAAGATTATGTTGTGGAAATGGGATAGAGCAGATTATGGGTAAATTTAGAGTGGGGAATGTAAAATAAAGTGGCTAACAGGTTTATCTGGGCATAATTGCTGAGATATTCTTGACTTCGTTTAAGGAGAAGCCATAATACATCATATCACATCACATCACAATTAAAATTTTCACTAATTTTTTGTTAAAACTGTTTGCAACCTTTAAATAATGTATTGTCATCAAGAATTCATATGTATGCAAAGTTTCAACTAGATCGGAAGTTCGGAAGTCTTATCCAACCAGAAAAATAAAGAAGGTTAAATAAAGCATATTAAAAAATAAAACTGTCTTATTACTTAATGAATTTTTTAATTGTTGTTTTTTAGAAAAAAAAATTTTTGTGTGCGTGATATTAAAAAAGACACGATTTCTAATTGTTATAAATAAATGCATATATTATATCAGTTAACAAAAAGGTTGCAAAGTATTATGAAATAATTGTGAAAGTTAATTGCTCTATTAAATAATATATTAAAAGTTAATGTTTACTACCTTGTAATACTATATCTAGATTGCAACTTTAAATATATTTTTTATATTACTCTTCTGAAACAAATAATAATAATAATAATAAAGTCTTTCACATTATCACCATCTCTTATACTAGCACATAATTGTTTATAAACAAGGCAAAACTCCCCATACAGTAGTGCCACCCTGTGCCAACCAGAGAAACTAGTCTGGGGATATTGGATGAGTAGGCATTAGATAGGGATTTTATGCACAAGCTTTCTGGCATCCATTGATTACTCTGGTTGGCACAGGGTGGCACTACTGTACAAATAATTTTGGGAAAAGATAAAGGGGATTTAGATGTAAAGGTTATAGAGTTGACAAAGATTATGTTGTGGAAATGGGATGGAGCAGAATATGGGAAAATTTAGAGTGGGGAATGGAAAATAAAGTGGCTAACAGGTTTATCTGGGCATAATTGTTGAGATATTCTTGACTTCGTTTAAGGAGAAGCTACAATACATCATATCACATCACATCCTTGTTAATAAAGTCTTTCATAAACTTACGAGTTTGAAACTCTAATAATCAGGTGTCATATTTTCTTTGTGATTATTATTATGCTGAAGTTGGGATTCTAACCCAAATCTTTTTATCGTAGTCTGGGATAGCTAAAAAACAAACATCAAGAGTAAGAAATTGTGTGAAGTTATAAAAATACTTTAAAAAATGAAGAAAAAGGAGCTTGAATATTTTACACATCAAATATCGCAATAAAGGTTATCTTTTTATATTATTTTAGACAGAAAGGTAGAGGATAAAAGAAGTCTCCTAAGAAAAAGAATTGGGGTTGAAATTTAAATGATTGTGATATGATCATTTACATTTGTTAATGTGTGTGGCTAAAGAATAGAGATTCCCGAAAATTATTAAAAACTAAGGACACCATAATATATAGATATGGATCTATATGACTATACAAGCAAATTGAATTAGGTTGAAAATAGTAATATGTTTGTCAATTTGGGCTTATAGCTTGGTAGTAAAATAAAGAAGTAAAAGATGGGTATTAGAGAAAAGGTATATTAGATTCAAAAAGATCCATCGATCCCAGATCCAAAACTCTTCACTGATGAAGTCCATATGATAGAAATTAGTTTGGGTATAATGGATTGGATAAGACTGGATGTTGATCCCAGATCCAAAATTCTTCACTGATGAAATCCATAGTAGAAATTAGTTTGGGATACTGGAATGGATAATACTGGATATGAATCTCATATCCAAAACTCTTCACTGATGAAATTCGTACATTATAAATTAGTTTGGGGATATTGGATTGGATAGCATTGGATGTGGATCCCAGATCCAAAACTCTTCACTGATGAAATCTATGTTAGAAATTAGTTTGGGATATTGGAATGGATAACACTGGATTTGGATCCCATATCTAACTCTTCACTGATGAAATCCATATGTTAGATATTAGTTTGAGGATATTGGATTGGATAGCATTGGATGTAGATCCCAGATCCAAAACTCTTCACTGATGAAATCTATGTTAGAAATTAGTTTGGGATATTGGAATGGATAACACTGGATTTGGATCCCATATCTAACTCTTCACTGATGAAATCCATATGTTAGATATTAGTTTGAGGATATTGGATTAGATAGCATTGGATGTGGATCCCAGATCCAAAACTCTTCACTGATGAAATCTATGTTAGAAATTAGTTTGGGATATTGGAATGGATAACACTGGATTTGGATCCCATATCTAACTCTTCACTGATGAAATCCATATGTTAGATATTAGTTTGAGGATATTGGATTGGATAGCATTGGATGTGGATCCCAGATCCAAAACTCTTCACTGATGAAATCTATGTTAGAAATTAGTTTGGGATATTGGAATGGATATCACTGGATTTGGATCCCATATCTAACTCTTCACTGATGAAATCCATATGTTAGATATTAGTTTGAGGATATTGGATCGGATAATTATTAAGCACTATTATCTGGTGGATGTCATAATCATAGTGAAGAAAAAAAGTGATGTGACTTTTTCAAATTGTTTTTTGAAAGTAAGATTTTGATATAAAAAAATTGATTTAAATTAATGAAGCAGCAGTTAATAAAATCAAGGTAAAAAATCATTTTATGTTATCATTGTAAAACTCTTAGCTTTATTCAATATTTACTGTAAGATGGTCTTGTAAATTTGTATTTGACTATCTTACCACCTGTCCACCTGCTAAATTGTCAGTTACAGCTTTGAATCCTAATCTTCACTGATGAAGGCAAAATCCTGAAACCAGTCAGTCTAGAGATATTACATCATCTGGTGTTCATTGACTACTCAAGCTTAGAGTCAGTGACTGTAAATAAAGATAAAAAATAATTGCTCTCTGACGCATGTGAGTCATGTGATGTTGTTGCTAAAAAGTGTACTACTTTTCTTACATATTGTTTTGTTTGACACTAGATTTTAAAATCTTAAAACTATTTGAAAACAGACGTTAATTGTGATAATAATTTTATAACCAAGTGTAATCAATTATATTTAGTCAATAGTGTTTTAATTACGAAAATCTAATTAAGTCGTTGTCTGATTGTTTTATGTTATTTAAAACAAATGATCCAAAATTAATTTTAATACGCAATTTTTAAGTATAAATAAACAAGCAAAAACAGCATTAAATTTAAAATACAGCAATTATTTAAATCAATTTTTTGTTCTACTTATTAGTAGAAGAGTTTTAGATAAAATTGAAATCAAATATCAGTCACGTGACGTGACGTAATCTTCTTATTTTAAAATTCACTTTCGGAGTGCATTTTGAAATCGCAACCAAATATTTAATATTGATATTCAAATTAGATTGTTATATATTCATTTATTATTATTTCGTTTACTTTTAATAGAGTAAATATTTTTTTTTTTTTTATCCAAATAGAATTCACACGTACATATATATAAAACACGCGTGTAAATGTCATTCTGTATATAATTTTGATATTTTCAAAGTGGGTTAAAAAACCCTACACTTATATTAATAGCATTTTTTAAAGTCGTCAATATCTTTATGTGTTAAATATATACATATAGATAAATTTAAATCATTATTTCAATGATTTAGAGAATTCAGTCGAAATTGAAAAGCAATATTTCAATTATAAAATCTTGCTTGCCATTTTAATTAATCTACAAAGATGGCTAATTTTTAAGAAATCTACTATGTAATTATAGAAAATTAGAATTATGTTGTAAATTGATGGTACGACTATATGTTTGATGTTATGCCATTATATTTAAAAAATTGAATAATTAAGCTAAGCATTTATTTTAGATTAGATAGGATAATGCCAGATTAATAATTACTTTAATTATTTGTTGGATTGTTTCCATCACGTAATATTAAGAAATGAAAGTCTTTAATAATTATTACTTGTATTCATGTTGTAAGTACAAAGTGCAATAAAGCAATTCCATGTCTCTCATACTTTCCAATATGTAGTTAATAACATCTGTGTAATTCACTAGACTCTCTTCTTATATTAGTTCTAAGTTTAGATCAGAGCAAAAGAAATTTGTTCGGAAGCTAGTGAGTTGGAGAAAAAGATCTATATAGAACAAGATCTCATAAAAAGTGGTTATCCATCAGCTATCATTAACAAAACCATAAATTGACAAAAAGAAATGTTGAAATCATTATTGGTATTGTATTGTACCCAGAATAGCAGACAAACTAAATGTCTGCAGTGAATATAACATCAGAACAGCATCTCAAATTTATGATACACTAAGAAGAATTCTAACATCTACAAAACCTACACTTGAAATGCTGAAAAGGCTAAAACTGTATCATAAAATACCATATGAATGTGGAAGAATGTATATTAGTGAAGCCAGTTGTCCCTTTAAAAAGCCATTGAAAGAAGCTGATGATTATAAAAGAGAAAACAGACATATCCAAAGTAGCAGAACATGCATTATCAATGAACACATGTTCTATTGGGAAAATATGAAAATATTATATAGAGAAGAAAAAGTACGAAGAAGAAAATTCAAAGAAGCTGACCAGTGTGATTTTATATAATGTCTGGAAGCCACTAATTAACCTTGCTCTAAAGAACAAAGTGGTGAAATCAGGAGGACCCTCATAGATATATATAGGAAATTTCCAGTGATTGTTGCCTTTGGTAGAATAGCTCAGTTGGTTCGAGTGTTACCTTAAAAATTCAATATTCAAGAATCTAAAGTTCAAGGTTTGATTCCTTGTTAGTACTATCATTGATCAACCAGAAACACCTGCAGAAGAGAGAATCATACCACTCAAAACATTTGTGTTAAATAAAAACAGGCAAAACTCTCCATACAGTAGTGCCACTCAATGCCAACCAGAATAATCAATGGATGCCAGAAGTCTTGTGCATAATGTATTTAGGAAATTTAAATAAATTTTTAAAATGTTTCTAAAGACATTCTGTTCTTAATATTAGATGAAGGAAATATTGAACAAATAATTAATACTGAGATGCTATCATCATAAACTGTCAAACATAATAATTACCTTATTTATAATTAACCATCATGCATCATTTTATTATAAGTTATTGATGTTATACATTGTTTTTACAAAGTATCATATAATCATTGATGCTCTATCAATCACTTGTAGTCAAAAACATGTAACAAATATTTATATAATAGATTAACCATATCTTGTATCTGACTGCAAATAACCCAAGCAATATATACATATAATGTCCGTTAATTAAAAACTATTGTAATAACAATAATATATATATATATATATAATGATAATTAATTATTATATACAGTCTTTTAATTCGCAGAAGTACATTCGGTTAATTCCTTAACTCTCCTCAACTGCTATTAATATAATTAAGATTGAGTATTTATATATTTTGTTCAGATCATCATCATAGCCTTTTCGACCAAATGGAAAACTCTGTTTTCTCTTCCGAATCGTCAATTTTTTATTAATCATTTATAATTGGTTCATTAATAACAATACTTATAACTTCATGTTTTATTTGAGGCTAAATGTTTCTGTTTAATTATATTTGTAATAAATAAATGTATTGAACAATCTTCACACCTTCTTTTCAAATCATATGAGTAAATATACAATTAAAGATGATCTCCAAGGTGCATTTCATGTTGAACCAGAACTCAATAGTTGGCCCAGATCACCATCTCTCATATATCCCTATTATATGTACAAATTGTCAAACTTACTCCACCCATAACTTTGGCACCATTCATTCTAGATAAATATAGTAATGATCATCAGTAAACATTTACTAAATATCTGTGCATTTGAAAAGGATGTTTCTTAATTGATGTGTTTTACTAGTTCTTACTTATGGATCTGAGACCTGGACACTTAACAGAAGAGTAATACAAAGATTTTAGACCACTCAATGAAGTATGGAAAGATGTCATTAGGAGTAATAAGAAGGGATTAAAAGGAAAATACTTGAGTGAGAAAACAAACAGGTATCACTAATATTATTAAAAGAATTAAGAGAATGAAATGGAACTGGACCGGACATATTGCTAGAAGAGATGATACGTTTTAAAGTGGATTCCAAGAGAGTACAAAAGAGCCGGAAACAGATCGCATGTGAGGTGGTTAAATGAAATAATTTTGCTGGTGTTATTTAGAGAAGAGAAGTTTACGGATTTGAGAAACTAGATTAAATTTGGATCACATGACACATCTAGTGGATCACATGACACATATAGATGATTAAAAAAATCGATAAATTGTTTATAAATATTGTAAGCAATAAAATAGCTTTTATTACATAAAGAACATTTACTTTTTTAAATGACCTTTTGAAAATTAATTCATTCTGTTTTTTTTTCCTTGATTGCAATTTTATTAGACTTACTTCAAAAGAAGGAAAGGAAGATGAAAAAATGGAAAAATTTAAAATCTTGTTTTGAACAAAAAGTTTCAAATCATTAATTTTGTTAATCATTAGTCTGATATCCTTTAGCTTGTTCAAAATGAACGCTTCTTTTTGACTCAAAAGGAAGTAACAAATAAGTAAAAAAAATCTAGTAAATTTTAATACAATTTATATTTATTTTAGAATTGCGATAATGTCACTCTATTTAACATATTGTATATATTATGATTTCATTTTTAAAATGTTCAAAATATTAATTAATCTAAAATAAAAAAAGTCACAATATATATTTTAAGGAAAGTTTCCGCCCACAGATTATAAAGAGTTGGCGATAAGGACGCCCTCTTTAGTTTACTGTATGAGTAAAAGATTTATTTTTATTTTCGGTTGGTTTGAAATTTATATTTAATTTTTCATTAAATTGTATTAACATTTATGTCAGTTATTTTAATTTCTAATTAGTTAAATAATATATGGTAAATGTATAATCTGAGATTCAAATCCTAAATAAACTGCAAACATTATAATTCAAGGGATTTTATTGATCTAATGTTCCGTAATAGAACTTGCAAGAATTTTATGTGGAATTATTTATAACAATATAGATTACATATTTACAATAATAGGATAAAGTTGGCACCAATGTGGGCTTTGAGCGTTCCATCATCAGATTTTCAATGAAATGGACGGCTGAAGAGTTGTGGGGTGGGGTGGATTGAAGCCTGTCGATTAAAGTATGAAGATTGGCTATCTTAATATAAGCTGAGCATTGATTATATATCTGTGGAGATGATAATCTGGACCAACTGATGAATGCTGGTTTAGCACGAAATACAAATATTGGTGATTATTTATCTTTTCGACATGTGTGTGATCAAGTGTCCTCAGTATGAGATAGCGAGGATAGTTTAGGATAGTGTGAAAGTCTGAGTTCAAACCCCCTATATATTACATATTGGAATGCATGTATGAAAAACCTGTACTGTAGAAAAATCATATATTAAAATAATAATTAGAGGAACTATTACTTTCAGAAATAGCATGCAAATATTTTCATTTGCTATAATGAGGTTTTAGACGTATTTTTGCCCACTGTAAACTTTAATGAACCTTTTATAATTACTATTTACTAATGAAAACATTTACGCTGTCGTTTGTTTTAAATTGTTATGAATGATATATTGTTATTCATCCTACTTTATAAATTAAGCACTACAGATATATTATTTGTTAACTGAAATTTAAAGTATACTTTTGGATATATAATTTCTAGTTTAATGCATGCTTAGAAATAATCATGAATATATTTACATAAAAAAAGTTGTGAATGCAGAAAATTTAACCCTTGTAAATCAAATTATAATAATTTGCTACCTATATAATGTAATAAACAAAGATGAAGATATGTGTAAGAGATATGTGATCTGTACCAATTGATGGCTGCTAGTTGAGCACAAAATATCGATCTTGGGGATCGTTTATCTTTTTCACATGTCTTTGGTCATATGTTTCAGGAATGTGTGATAGAATAGAATCTTGAAATATATCTAAATATTATTATATTTGATGTTTTCACTGGTTGAATGATGTAGATAAATTGTTTTTTGGGGTTAAACCGTGGATTATTTTCTATTACATACCGATATTTTGACAACTAGCATCTGCCATTGTCAAGGTTAACTTTTGAAAGAAAAATCGTTAGATCTCAACAGTAACGTGACTGAATGCGAGATGAGAAATGAGATTCTGCTTAAAGTAGTTTAGCATTCAAAATACGAGGCTTATCAAAAATTTTTTAATTCCTTCCGTTTTTTTCGCCTATTAATTTTAAGTTAATATTAGAAGACAGAGATAAAATGAGAGGTTTCCACATAGCTGGAATACGTTGAACTTCATCAGCTCTATTTAAACCAGTAGGTTTCTGTAATGTTTCAATTGACTCTCTCATGGTTCTTAAATCATACCTTTCCAAATTAGCAAGTAAATATATAAGTACAGAAAGTTAAATTTAAATATATCTATATATATGAAGGTAAATTTTAACATGTGCAATATATGCCTTACTTGCTTGAAAAAAGTGAAGCGAATGTTTCAAAATGCATTCATAGTGAGAAAGGTTGGTATGATTTTTGGGCTGATTGATGCTTGTCATGTGATTGAACTGAGAAAGTCACACTGATAAAAAACAAAAATTCGAAAATATAATTACTATTTTTTTTCATGTGTCATAGCATCGGCCGGAAAGCCGACCTGCTAACCCGGGACAACTGCTTGTAAGGCAGCGGTGATTTTGTATAACTGAAAACATTTGTGCACTAATTTGATTTGTCATATGTTATATTTTATTGTTCATACATTGGAAATTCCACTTTGTTTTGGATACCTATAGTGCTATTTTGCCAATTTATATTGATTTAACTGCTTTAAAAAATCTGTAGATGTCAGCACAATACCGATTTCAGAAATTCAAAGAAGTCAGCACTGATTGGTAAATTATTTGTTTTCAGACTTTGAGGATAAGCATTTTTCTTTTGTTACTTCGGAAAGAAAAGTTAGTTGTGCATTTTCGATAGTTTATATATTTAGGATTATTTATGCAAACTTATGAATATTCATTTGTTTGTGGATACAATTAGATTTTATTTTAAAAGGTTTGTTGCTAGGAAACCAAGTTAAATCGTAATTACAATAAAGCAGAAGTTGTGATTGATTCACTAAAAACAAATACTTTCGTAAACACCAGTGCAGAATTTATTTATAATATTTTAAAAATTATAAATGTAATTTTAAATTTAAAAACAGAATTTTGTTGCTTTGTGTTGTCTGAAAAAGAATTCGTTTGGATTTTAAAAATGGAGTTTAAATAAAAAGCAATCATCCCTTTAAAAAGGTTATTGTTTTCAAGACACATTTCATTTCAGTACTTTTTTTTATATTTGCAGAGATAAATATTATCTCTTTGAATGTTTTTCATTTGTAAACTTATATTTGTAATAAATAATGTAAAGATTATCCAAATATGATATAGAATAAAGGTTCAATTGTACAAATAAAAATATTGCAAAATCTATTAGAAACTGCCATTATGAGGTTCTGAAAATGGAGCTGGTAGTGAATGAAAGGATAAAAAAAACTTAGATTTGAGCCATATTTCTTTTACTTCACTTGAAATTTGATTCATAATAAAAAAAAAATTTCAGTCCCTGTTTAGATTTACATTTTTTAATTGTGTTGGCACTTTAATCTGATTAGTTTATTTTTTGCTTAACTGTCAATGCTTTGATCATATTAATTTTGGTTTTGTTATCTACAAGGACAAAATATTTTTAACAATAATGAGAAAAAAGTTATTTTTTAAATTGGTTAAGTGTTTGAGGCTGTCTATTATCAGGTTAATTTCATTTGCTAAATTATTCAATAGTAACAATTTTGACAGTTGACCCTTCGATGTTCCTTTGAATTTCAACATTTTTTTTGTTCTCACGTTCAATGTAAAATTTAATATCCATTATTACTTATCAGAAAGTAATAAATTTGACTTCATTTGATAGATGTTTTTGTTTATTACTGAAATAAATTTTACATGTTCACATTTTTTTTCTATAAACATTAAAAAAATGAGATTGTAATAAAAACAAAAAGATTATACGTCATCATTTCTAGAAAGATTATTTTCATTTTACTAAGTCAATGTAATCTTCATTATTTTTTATTTTTTTAAAAAAATCTGACTGAATATTTATTTATTTCTCTTATATATAATGAAATATGCTTTAAAAGTTTAACATTTTTCAATATTTATTGCAAAATTATGATATTTTCATATTATTATAATTAGATCGCTTATTTAGAAAGTTAAGCTTCTAAATAGGTTTAGGCCATATTTGCATTGTCTACTAATATAACATTCTATTTTTGAAAATAAAATATTTAAACTTTCAAAGTAAGTTCTTAATAATTTATATTTTTGATATGTAATAAATATTGTGTAAATTATTGTATAAAAAATATCTAACATTGTAAAAAATTCGCAAATAAACACATTTTTAGTTATTCAAACCATTTTCTTTAAACAATGTCATAAAAATTGTGATGTTGAAAACCTGTTATAATTCAATAGATATACTTGTCAGAGTGGAGCTTACTTCTATTGGCTTGAAGAATTTCTTGATTTTCTTGCCATCTATCGAATTTTTTTGAATTAATATTTTATATTATAACATATATAGGAAAATACACATATTACAATATAAAGCTTGTGTAAATTCTCACTAGGGGGTGCATTAGTAAAAGAAACAAAGCAATTTATCTGGACATTCATTACTTTGAGATGGAAAATCGACTGCTGGCATATAAAATAAATAATTCGAAAAGAAATTAATGAGAATTCTCATTATAAATGTAGAAGAAAATCTGTATAGAAGAAAAGTATTATTTAATAATATAATTATTATTGTAATTTAAATATTTTTTCTTTAAATTTTAACTTCGTTAAAGTTCAACTTCTTTCACTTTTATTTGAAATACCTGCTGATAATTCCAGTCATATTTGCTTTCTTCATATTGGATATATTGTTTATTCATAAAAATTATTGAACTAAATATTTCTTAGTGGTAT
Source organism: Epiperipatus broadwayi (assembly GCA_028023455.1). Lineage (NCBI taxonomy): Eukaryota > Metazoa > Onychophora > Udeonychophora > Euonychophora > Peripatidae > Epiperipatus > Epiperipatus broadwayi. The sequence goes on from JAQFVV010012446.1 coordinate 4,289,290, forward strand.
TTCATTTTTTAAATGGAACCGAATTTTGATTGAGGCACCATAAAAGAATACAAAAAATTTGTTACCAGCATTTATGAAAGCAATTCTTGCTAGCCAATAAAAACAGCTTCCGTTTAATTGTAACTATGTTTACAACTTATCATCTTAAAAACAAATGTTTTCTCAGTATAATCAGATAGATATTTGATCTAAAATAAATATTTTACAAATATGTTGCATAAATAAGCTTAAATATGTAAATAAATGTTTGAAAATTACAATTTTTCTTTTGGAAATATTACAAACAATAAAGCATGCTCTGAAATACATGGAGCCAAATAGTCTACCAATCATTGTTTCTTTGCATTATGATATAACCAGTCAGGGCATTGTCAGCTTGCTTTAAGATTCAAATTCGTGGTGATATTTGCATGTGGTATGTACAATGCTGACATCTTTTGATTTTTTTAAACTAATAACTTTAGTTGTTTCTATACAAAAAAGTGTATATTGGGGGAAATAACAAAATAACTGGAAATTAGCGAAGAAAAGCTCAAGTGATAACGGTGCTATTGTAATGCCTCAAATGCCTGGAAATTTATGACTGTTGCTTTCTGTTGATTTTGTTTATATTATTCTTGATTTTGGAGTAAACAAGTTTTGTTATAGCATTTCTTCCCATACAACAGATACACACAAATGATTAAAAAAAGACAATTGTATGGATTTGGTGCAGTTTTTTTCTATTAAAGCTAAAAATAGTTTGTCACTCATGATAGAATGAAGCATATTGGAGAAATATTATTTTGTAATGTATTTAAATATATTTAAAAAAAGCTTATAGGATGGATAGTGTAGCCTATGGAGAAGTTTGAGAACTTGAAAATAAATTTGTGATCGTTAAGAATTATTAAGGCTCTTTACAAGGTTAATTTTTACAAATGTCGATTGAAGGGTATAGAATCAGTGAATGTTAATAATAGAATAAATTTAGACTATTTCTGAGGTGGTTATTAAGTATAACTAAGTTACAGGTTTGTGTTAACTAGATTAGGGAAGCTTTAAAATATTTATTACTTTAAAATTTAATTTGTAAATTCTTGGAGAAAGCTTGGAAAAGGTTTTAAAAAATCAATGTTTTATTAAAATTCATTATGGATGTATATTTTATACAATGATTCACACTTCCACATAACATAGAGTGGAGATCCAATATCTGCTATATTTTGTTCCAACACCCTTCACCTGTATAAACTATCCATCATATGTAAAAGCTCATGTTTTGTTGATAAACTTTGATTAAAGTAGTATACATATTGTTTATTGAACTGCAAATGTACTGTATCTTTCAACATGCACGTATATAACACATGCTTTTTATATGCATAGTATTCATATAGAAATTAAGATTATAGTATAAGCAAAATTTAAAAAATTATTAATGTAATTATTAATAATAAATCAAGAGGATGCATATACATATATTTTATTGAATATTGTTCACTCATTCATTTAGTGAAAAAAAATTACTGTATAGGAAAATATCTGACTGTCATCACAATTAAATATGCTCTGGATGATATTGGGGGTTTTCAATAACTGTTTTGTAAAACTTCTAGTATTATGTTTAGAAAACATTTTATTATGTGGATTACTGTATATCATACTGACCAAAGGGAGAGAAAGAAGATGGTGTGCTTTCAGCATAAACTGGAGACTTTATTAATAGTGAGGACATTCATTACTTTGAGATGGAAAATCGACTGCTGGCATATAAAATTTATTTACATATTTTACTTTTTTTTTAAATGTTATGTAAAAATAGCTGTTCATATATCATAAAATGGTATTAAATTTATAAATGTTTTTTATTTGCTTGTTTACATTTTGATTGGATGGTGCATATTGATATTCTGTATACATACTTACAACTTTCGCATTCTCACGCATCACACCAATAAATACATTTGAAAGGGATAAATGGCTGCACTTTATGCTAAATTAGCACTTATCAGTTGGTAAATCATGGCATGTCTGTATTATTTTATATGTATTTGTGACCATGTAAAAATTATAACTATATTAATTACACATGAGAAAAATATGGTAGTATTGAATTAACTATTTTATACTACTATATTCAATAGTAATAAATATATTCCTTATTAATTAAGTTTAAAGTATATATCTTGACTAAAATAATGATAATATAATTTTTAACTTTAAAAATGATTGGCTATAGTCATTCAAGTATTTATCTGGAGGCGGTAACATCTTAGTTATGTGAGTAAAAAGCTTTAGCACCTTAACAATAAATTGTAATATATATATATATATACTATGAATATTCTAAAAAATTATGGGTTGGAGGGGATTTTATAATATTTCTGATATCTTAATATGAAAAATTGTAAATAAAGATGAGCCAGATGTAATATGACAAGCTAGTAAAATTGTATAAGATTACAGATAAACTGTTCTTATTCTTTTTATTCCTATTTACCTGTAATTCTTTTGAAAGGTTATTCAGCATTAATGAAAAAACGCAGATCATCCTCTACTTAGTCAAGTTGCAGCTGCTTTTGATGGAATAATTCAATCCTCTATTGTTTTTCTGACAGCTTCATTGAATGTCGTTTGCAGGTATTAAATTTGCTTAGACATAGATTTATAATCGGAGATTCAAAATTGGGATTATTATTATTATTGAAGCCCTGAAGGCACTTTGTCAAATGATATACATCAATATATTAATTTTATTGAAGTGAAAAAATAAAAATCTAAAATTCAAAAGTACAAATCTCTAGTGACATTTATATTAAAGTTATTTATCTATTTATTACTGAAACTTGTAAATTACTCTTCTTTCCTGATTTTAACTTCATATTGATTCAGTGATGCTTCAACAACAAATGATGTGTGTCTGTGTGTTGTAAAAATTATTTTTTATTATTAATCTGTAAGTGTAATTCTGCCTAATTAATGTACCCTATCTGTTTTGGCAACTTATGGAGTTGCAGACTCAGAGGCTTAATATTCATAGATTGCACCCAAATTTGTCACTTTTTATGACCTCTTAATCCAATAAAGTCAGTAGATCATTAGATTATTTATTTTTTAGCATTACCATGCAAATGTTAAGTTAAAAAATAAAGTAACAAATTATTTAATGTAATTTAAAGTATAAAGGGTGTAGGTGAAACCGATCCAGTTTATTAAGGTGAATATTTTACATAAGAGAAATAATATAAATAAGGACTAATAAAGATATCTAAAATCAAAATTCCAGGGTATTGATTTTGTTGAGAGCTCCACATTGTAGAGATATCTTAATTGTAGAAAAGTATATAATTATTGTCATTAAAATTTCTCTTATATTTTTAATAAATATTAAAACTTCAATAAAGGAAATTTTCTATGATATTCAGGCAAAGAATTATTTTTTAAATTCTTTAATCGGTATCATTAGGTTGACCTCAGAGTATACGACAAGGCTGTTGTGCTTTGGCTTTAATTCATTTTCTTGTGTCTATCTTTTTGTTTTTGCATTCATTTGACAGTAAAAACTGGAACTAAATTAATACTGATTTATTAATTTAAAAAAAGTCTTAAGATGTCAGTATTATGCATACAAACATTTTTACAAATGAGCTGACAGTCACTCTACAATGCTATGGATTGATGGCTTCTAGTTCTCTCTGCAAACGGGCTTTTGAACATATTCATTTTTTCATTGGATTTTGAAAATTAAAACATATACTTTCCATAATTTGTTTTATCTATTTATGATTAATTTTCATAAAACATTTATGCAGTATTTATTTTTTAGAAAAATAATATGATTAGATTCAGATTTTATTTGAATTTTTACTTTTAAAAGAAAGTCACAAGAAGTCAATAATGTACACAGCAATTTGTATTTGACCAAATGCGAATGCATTCATACTGACTATAATTCAATTATTTTTATGATTATTTTTAATTATAAATATAATTTTTAATACAATTTTGTTAGCCCAAGCTAATGTGATCAATAATACATTCAGGCTTTACAAACTAGATTAAGACAATTCTGAATTTATTTTAAATATTTTTACCATCAATGCAGTAATTGAGAAAAAAGTCTATTTTGAGTCTTTACTATGTAGTTTAATATTTGTTTTATTATATTTTCAAAGTTGAAATAATATTTTTAGGAATAATTTACATTTCTAAACATCTATTTCTAACAAATAATTCATTCTTTTTAAAAATATAATAAAAAGTAAACAAGTTGGAAATCGAATATTACCACAGTTAGGAATTCTCAAAAAATATGTAAATTGCTAAGTGGTTAAATTATTGTTGAAATTTTTAATTAGATTCGTTTCAGATTTAATCTCAATCTTGATAAATCTTTTCACAGTAAATGATAGAATTATATATATCCAGGAAATAAATAAGATCTAATGTATACATCATATTACATAAATCAATAAGCATCAGAACTTTATTGATGATTATTAGCTCTATATGAAGAACATACTAACCTAGAACCAGATATTTTCTAGTTGCTGCCTAGAACCAGAGATTTTCTAGTTGCGGAAAAGTAATTATTTTGTATTTGTTGAGTTTTTAATATTTAGTTCCAGTATCCCTGGTAAATAGTTTCCAAAATAATATAAATAAATCAACTAACTTGCATTTTATATTTTGTGGTTATCACTTTATCAAAAAAATAATTAAAACCATTCATTAGTAAAAGTGGTGAAATATTTTCAACAATTACATTTTAATATACTGGAGCATCTTAAGAAATATCAAATCAAGGGAAGGTGTCTCATTCAAAATTGGAATAAAAAAAATATTATTTTTGAATTTGATTCTAGCTATGAAATGTGAAAATTGAAATTACTTTTTATTACCAAGAGATAACTTTTTTGTCTGTGTGTGATGTTCCCCAAACATTTTTGGGAAAGGGTCACATGGATAATTTTCTAATGAATGATGAGTCAGAGAAAATAAATTTTCTAAAGAAATTCCCCTATCCTTAAAAAAAAAGAAGTCTAGAACTCAAAGCCAAAAAAGAATTAAATAACTTATACTCTTTTACTAACCATCCATTTTTACTAAACAAATTCAGAAAAACTTTCAATATGTTAGATATGGAAATAAAGGTGTGTTGCATATCCTTGAATCTTTTTATAATTAGAAGCTTGTTGATATTTTTTAAATATTTATATTTTTATATGAAATGTGTAGATTTATTGTGGTTACTATAAAATAAATAGATCAGTGGCCAATTTATTCAATACTCTAACCTTCATAGCTTTATGCAATGGATTCTTGAGTTCAAAGTTCATAGATCGCAGCCCAATTGTCCACTTTCAGTGCTCAAACTTTTTACAGACTCTTGAGCAACAAAACATTCTTCTTCTTTTTCTAATAATAATAATAATAATAATAATAAGAAGAAGAAGAAGAAGAAGAAGAAGAATGAGAAGAAGAAGAAGAATAAGAAGAAGAAAAAGAAGAAGAAGGAGGAGGAGGAGAAGAAGAAGGAGGAAAAGGAGGAGAAGGAGAAGAAGAAGAAGGAGAAGAAGAAGAAGGAGGAGGAGGAGAAGAAGAAGAAGAGATTGTCTTGACAACAGGTTGAGATTGTTATTGTTATTGGGATTTTCTAAGTGTTAACACATTTTAATGATTAAATATTTATAGTACACAATATTAGATTATATGTAACCAAGTTGTGCATATATATGTGGATATGCTTAATGAAGTATATAATGTCTAAAATAAATATTTCCAGTTTTTCGTTGATTTTATAGCTGCTTCCAGATTCAGTAAGAACAGCTATGATTATGATGCTCGGCACTGAAAATGCATTAAGTTTGACTAAAAACTGGTCATTTATATTATACCTCATATGCGTCATAGAGCATTTTCATATTATACATATATTCACTAAATTACTTTATTATATATACATGGGTATGTAATTTTTCACAATGAGTTTATAATATATTCAAGCATTCACCATTTTAAATAACAAATTTGTAAAATCATACAATTAAAACTTATTCATGGCTCACATTTATAAGTTAAGACCACAAAAACTAGAAGCAGGAGTAGATTCTCTTAACGTTTCAGTAAATAATGTTAGAAAAACTAATCCAATCATTGAAATTACACAGTTTAAACACTTTATGTGATTTACATTAGTCCAGTTTTTTTTTACTAAAACAATGATTTCAGATCCTACATAATTTAAACAAATAACATATTCCACCATTAAAAATAACTGAATGGTTTATTGCTCAGCAGTTCATAAAAAGTTTAAGCATTGACAGAACTAAGCCATAATCCGTGGATTTCAACCTCATGAGTCTGGCAAACTACCATTTCTCTAACCCAGAGCTGTTCAAAGCAAAACTCATGAGCCACACATAACTATGATGAGAGTTTATGTTACCTGAAAGAGGTTTTGATTTTTTGAGTGAAAAAATAAATTGCATCGAATGCTTATGACATATTTTAATTCTATGATTAATCTATTTCGATGTTGATATTATTATTAAACAATTCAAAACAAAGCAAAACTCCATATGAGATAGTGATCATGTGATGTTTAGTTGATATTATTATCTGGTATTCTATATCATTGTAAATCCAGGTATTTTGTAAATATACAATATGTCTAAGAAATGTTTTTGCATCATTGTAATATGGTTACGGCAAACATGCATAAGATTAGTGCACAATTAGTTCAGTGTGTTTATAGTTTGTCTGTAACTAATGGTAGAACTCTCCAATAATTTAACATATATACTGTATTTATTGTTTTTGATGCAACCCTTAAGGTTTGCTAGCCTTATTCTAAACTGTGAGAATATCCTTGATTTATTATTTATTCTATAAATGTAAATCTATTATTATAAAGCACTGAAAATTTTGAAATTATTCAAATGGAAATCATCCTCCGATAATGCACTATTTCTTAAATATTATAACTCTCTGGGCACTATTTTCTTAAATATTATAAATTTTCAGCAAGTGCATGGAGATTTATAATATTTATGAAATAGTGCTGTATAATAGTAGATTTACATTTATAAGTGGTATAAGTCTAATCATATGTGGTTAAAAATGAGACACAGTCTTTCTCAACCGGATAGGTTAACTAAATTTATACAATTCAATATTTGATTATAACATTAGGCACACAATAGACTCAAGCCCTGATTTAAGCATGGTCAGTGAGAATTGGTGTATATACAAATGTGCTCTAAACTTAAGTGATTCACTTAAGTTTTTTAAACTCTTAGTGGTGGGCGAGTGAGCGGAGATTTATAATATTTAAGAAAGAGCGCATTATTGGAGGTTGACTTCCGTTTGAATAATTTTATTTATTCTGTACTATACTTAATAATAAAGAGTCCTTGACAGAAAATATTTTACATAATTTGATTTATTAATGTTTTTATTATAAATATAAAACTATAAAAATATAATCAACAGGACTCTGAAATTTACTATAAACTTCCCATCTCTGAATGAGAAAATTATTATAAATAATTATATTCTTAGAAATAATTTTCTTTTTGAAAATAGTTTTTATAATTCTTATAATATTGTAAAAAAAAAAAAAAGAAACAACTTTATACTTAAGAAAATATAATTGATTTTATTATTATACAATCAATAAGATTTTATTATTTATTTTATGTAAGTAAATGGTAAAGTGTAAAATTTTGATGTTGCACAATCAAAATCAAAGCAAAATGAATGCGTGGCTTTGATAAGAATTCTCCAGATTTAATAGTTTATTGATAACTACGTACTTCTTTTAACCTATATATTTTAAGTTATAAAAGTGATTTACATAAAATAAGACTTTTATCATCATAAACATTTTCATTTTCAACCATTATCTATGCATCCCACTGCAGAATGAAGATCTCTCCAAGTTCAATCTATCTTCTCTAATCTCTAGCCTCTCTTCTCCACATCACTCCAGCACACTTCCTTATTTCATCCCATTATCTCACATTTGGTCTCTTTCTAGGTCTTTTACAATCTCTTGGAACCCAGTTTAAGATTTCAATTGTCAATCTATTTACATCTCTATTTGCAATATGTCCAGTCCTATTTCACTTTAGTCTCTTAATTGTTTCAATATATAGCAGCATATATCAAACACATTTACAATGTACAAATAATGTGATCAAAAAAAAATCATAAATAAGTGACATTTCTTTTGATATGTCCATGAGTTTGAAGTCTTCAATATATATATATATATATACTAAATGTGACTGCAAATATTTAGATAAAATACAGTAACAGTTTAGGATTGCACTATCTAGCAGTGTATTTCATTGCCTATCATATAATTTCAGCTTACATATTGCTGATACAGCAGCACTTTTTTTTTTACTTTCTCTAGACCAGTGTGAGATGACAGTGCTTAATAAATCCTTTACTATGATGTTCTATCCAAAATCCCCAGACCAGATTGAAGTTTATAGCTTCCATGAGTTTGAAACTAGTCTGGGAAGAACTGGAATCTATCATTACATACTAAATGTTACAGTAAGTAGCTATAAAGAAAGTTGAAAAATTGTTTTTCATTCTAATATAATTTCTTCAATAATCAAATATTGGTCAGCAACCACACATTCAGGACCATCAACAGATAAAAATCTCCCCCCCCCTCATTTTCTTAAATTCATTTCCCATCAAAATAAAATAAATTCCAAATACTTCCTTTTCTCCTCCTGTAGAAAAATATCAATTCTGGAATGTGTCTAAACTTGTATATTCATCTCTGCTGGTACCCATGGAAACATACTTAGCAACCATATGTTTCTTCAAATTTTGATTACTAGAGCCCATATGTCTTGACTTTGTATCAACTTTATCTTTTTAAAAATACAAACAATCTTTTACACAAATAGTTCTGGATTGTTTATGTTTTATAGAGATAAAACAACAGACCATATATTAAGTCAATGTCCTATTTTATGGACTATTTGGGGCAAAATACATGGTGGTATATCATAGACCTTGAGTCAATCTGACAATTATTTGGTAAGTTTTCTCGGGATCTCTTTTCTGTTATGCATCATACCACTTTTTATTGTTAGACCTCTGGAGCACTGGATGTGTATCTATATATTATAATACCACAAAAGATATCCACATTCTATCATTAATAAACTAAAGTCAATAATAAATCATGACATGTAATAGGTTTCTATCAAATCATAAAATCAAAGTTGAGGCAAGGCTAGGTTATAAATGGGTCTATGCTTCTCAAACACTGGAATAATGTCCGGTTTCCTTTTCCCTTCCCCAAAACAGCTTTCCTATTTTGTTAATGTATCCATATTGTATTCATTGAATACATGTAAAAGTTATTCAAATACTGTGTATATAATTGAAATAATTTCAAGACAGTGGGGACTATTTACAATTCTGATTCACTAATATTTTAAACAAAGGCAAAACTCTCCATACAGTAGTGCCACCCTGTGCCAAACAGAGTAATCAATGGATGCCAGAAGGCTTGTGCATAAAATCCCTATCTAGTGCCTACTCATCCAATATCCCCAGACTAGTTTCTGGCTTGTGGCCATCATCAGTCAGGAGCCTTGGATCTGAGAGCACTACACCTAGATCTTAGGATCTAATGCAACCCTCCAGCAGCCACCTTTTAACTCTACTTTACTACAAAACTATGAGAATGAAATTGAAAACATTGTTAATATCTTCAATCTAAGCTCAATAGCTTATATAGTCATATGGATCTGAACTCAATTCAGCACCCATACATTTTGGTGTCTTTGGCTCTTAAACAACCATAGCCACCACTATCCTATTAGGCAGGATTGGTGTTAAACCACTAAACATCACATGATCACTATCTCTGTGCTAGCACATAATTGTTGTAAACAAAGGCAAAACTCTCCATACAGTAGTGCCACCCTGTGCCAAACAGAGTAATCAATGGATGCCAGTATGCATAAAATCCCTATCTAGTGCCTACTCATCCAATATCCACAGACTAGTTTCTGGCTTGTGGCCATCATAAGTCTGGGGATATTGGATGAGTAGGCAGTAGATAGGGATTTTATGCACAAGCCTTCTGACATCCATTGATTACTCTGTTTGGCACAGGGTGGCACTACTGTATGGAGAGTTTTGCCTTTGTTTACAACAATTATGTGCTAGTATAGAGATGGTGATCATGTGAAGTTTAGTGGTTCAATAATATTTTAGAAAACAAATTTTCATCTAATTATAAAAGACTCTCCTGTATTTTTGTCTAATAATTGTCAGTCTCATTTTGGTTTTATACGATTTGCGCATTAAGTTCAAAGTAATGGCATTTACTTTTCAGTTGTGGTTTCTCATTTGAATTATTCTTCAACTGGAATAAACATACATTTTTGTAATTTTCTGCATAGGTATTTAAACATATATTTTAAGATTAACTACATTTTAAACCAAAAGTTTGTCTTTGCAATTAAATTGATTAAATTTAAATGTCAACAATCAATGGAAGCAGGTAGCAGTAGAACCAAAAAGATGAGGAAGCAAAGAAGAAGAAAAGGAGATAGAAGAAAAAGAGAAGGAAGAGAAGAAATAGGACAATAACAACAATAATAATAATGGGTACTATAAACAATCTCAATCTGTTGTCAGGGCAATCTCCTTTTAACGTGTGTGTAATTATTTATCTTGAGTAGTATAATCAGTGTAGGAACCGCTGATTGAAGAGTTAAAGATTCCCATATTAAAGAAAGTAAAACCGAAATATCAGCTTTTATTTAAATATACTTTTTTATTTTATTTTATGTACATTTACAAAATTATTAGATAGTTTTTGATGCATTGTCTAAATGTAAATTTCTTCTCCAAACTACATGTTCGTTATCCATAGTTTGAAAAAATAAAATAATTCTCACAGAGAACTTTAATTTTAGAGTTTTCATTTCTAGCATTGCTGAAGTAATTTGGAGTGTGTGTGTGTGTGTGTAAAAATGTAGTGAAAATTTGTAATATAATTTGTACGCAAGAAATTAAAATTATTATTTCAAAACTACTTTAACAAAGTTAAACATATGAAAGTAGGTTAGAAATTTATTTATATTTTAGTTAAAGGATTAAAAAATAAAAATCGTAATTTTTTTTAAAAGAAAATTTCAACATAGTAATGACAATTTATAAAAATATAGTAAAGCCGTGATATATGTTGAATGTATACTACTTCGATTATGCTATCCCCCAAAGAAATGTGAATAAATAAATAAGAAATAAAAATATTAAAATTCATAAATTTAATAAATTTTATGATATAACAGCATCCATTTTTCTATTTCGGTACACTGTATGGGATCATGTTTATTAATAATGTTTTTGGGATTAAGTTGAAAACGCATATGTTCTTTGCTTTGATGTATACAGTATTCACATAATTAAAAAAAATTTAAGCATAAAGCTAAGAAGTTTTATGAATTTAATAAAATTCGTAAAGATAAAATGAAAAATATTGATTTAGTACTGACAAAAAATAAGAACTAGTCAAGCCTTGTTAGCCGAGAGGTCAGCGCAGCCGCCTTGCAAGCAAGCAGTTGGTTGCAGACGGTTGTTGCGGGTTCGCCTCCCGGCCGATGCTATGACATATGAAAAAAAATAATAAGAACTATAAAATACTCTTGTGTTGCATTAGAAAGCTTAGAGTTTAAAGAAATGAACCAAGAATCTGAAATGAAAAGGTGACTGTATAAATTACAAAGCCTATATAGACTTGAAAACGTGATTGTGGGATATCTTATTTACAACAAAGTGTTTCTCATTGCTCAATAGATGAAAACAAATATTTAAAGAGTAACAAAGATGAGCAAATCAGTCTTTCAAACCTGGAAATAGATGGCACTGGAAGAACATTTTTACCCCATTTCCCCAAATCAAATAAAGCTTATTTGTGCTAGCCAATATTATTTTTGTGGTCATTTTGGAGAAATAAGAAGAGTGGGTATTGTTAGAAAGATGTAATTATTTCATCAGTATTACTTCATTGATAGTAATCAAATTATGTAAATCGATGATGCTGGATAGTTTTAGCAGTGATCTAGTTGCTGACCAGTATGTGCTGGATGAATTCAATTTTTATTATTACACTTTTATGAAGATGCCGTTATAGCTTGTCGTCATTTCTTTCCTTTATATAACAGTAATTATAATATAATGTTTAATATGCCCGCTTAACGCTTTCGAGATTTAGTATTTCAAATCTCATACTCATAGCTTTACGAATGAAGTCTGTTGTGATTTATAGTATATATATGCAAATGAGCTTGAATTTTTAATTAGTTAGTCCATTGTTTTGAGAGAGCAAAGCATGCCTCTCTTCTATTAATGGCACTGAAGTCATTTGCTACATAATAAGCCTCTTTGACTTTTATTTTGGCATCACTCTTCTCTGTGCAAATTATTTGGGCAGAACTGGGTTCAAATATATGGCCTGTAGCTGTTTGGTGGTTCCAGAAGATTCAAGCTCATTTGCATATGTGTACAATAAATCACAACAGTCTTCATTCGTAAAGCTATGAGTATGAGATTTGAATACTAAATCTCGAAAGCGCTAAGCGGGCATATTAAACATTATATTACAATTACAGCTTCACTAACGCATGCGAAAAAAATCGCATATTTATAATTTATTGGTGAAGAGAAAAAACAATTTATTATATAACAGTGTATTTGAAGAGATTAACTGTCATTTTCCCATTTTGTACAATATACATGTGAGTATGTGTATCTGTCTATATAACAATCAGAAAAACAGACTCGGAGAATGGACATTATAGACAATTGAAATAACCTCTAGTCACTGCAAATTCAATCAATTTTTACAGAAAAAAAAAGGATAGCTTCTTTTTGCATACCTAAGATATATGGAAAATTGATTTGAATTACAACCAAAGAATATTATCAAATCAGCCATGATTTAAAGCAATTTACATTTGAATCGATTAGTTATATATACATATAATGAGGAAACAGAAGGAGGCAGAGTTTTGCAACTAAGCATATGATTTTAAAAATAATACTGGTTATAATCACTTTCTTCTGCGTAATTACACTTAATTTTGCTCCACCCTGTACAGGTAAACCGCAGCATACGTATTCTACATGATTCTATAATTAAATATATAACTGTCTGACAATTGCATACAAGATTATTATATAATCAAATATCTGCATATTTGTTTATATGAACAATAGATTTCATTTTGATTTAGAAAATTTGAATTTTCTCTAATGATTAATAAATTTGATTAATACGCATATTTTTAAATTTTTTTTTTTTTCATATGTCATAACATCTGCCGGGACGCGAACCCACACCCGTCTGCATGCATGGCGGCTGCGATACCTCTCGGCTAATAGTAAATTTATATAATTTGTTCAAAGAACAGTAAACGATTATGTTTGGTCAATGAACATTAGTAATTAATTGTTTAATTAATTTTATTTAAATTTGTTGTTTTTTTTTTTCAATAATAATAATCATTTTAAAAAAAACATTTGATCAAAGTAATATTGATTTTTTTTTTAAAAAAAGTAAACGGTAATGAACGTTATTAGTTTAGTTTAATAATAAAAAAATGTTTTATATTCAAATATTAAATTAAAATTCCAAACATTATTTTCAATGTAAAATTTGTAATTCGTGTGCTTATATAAAAAAATATAAAATTTTAATGATAATCCATACTGTTTAAAATATATATAATTAACAGCTTCTATTTAATATATCTAACCTACAGTATATGTATACCTGTACAAACAATATAATATATAGGGTATTTTGAACTCAAGACTTTCACACGACCCTCAACTCTCCACATTATCTCATACAACTGATACACTTGACCACATATATGTCTAAAAGATAATCACCAATACTCGTATTTCGTGCTAAACCAGCACTCGTCAGTTGGTCCAGATTATCATCTCTACACATATATACAATAAGTGCTCAGATTTATATTAGGATAGCCAATCTTCATACCTTAAAGGACAGGCCTCAATCCACTCCACCCTCCTACTCTTCAGCTGTCCGTCCTTATTGAAAATCTGATGATGGAATGCTCAAAGCCCACACTGCTGCCGACATGCTCCGCACACCTAAGTTGACCACAAGTCACTTTGACCCCTCATGTACAGGACAATCACATCAGCAGATTTTCAATAGGATGGACAGCTGAAGAGTTAGATGGTGGATTGAGGCCTGTTCATTAACGAATGAAGATTGACTATCCTAATTAACAGCTTTGTAAATGAAGGCGGCCATTTTAATTCTAAAACGAAAGTACTAAAATAGAAATATTAAGATTAAAAAGATCAAATTGAATTTGTCATTATACAAATCAATCTTTGGAACATACATATGTCCAAATCGAACATATAGATCCCAGAATCCTGCCTTCAACTTCTATAACATTTTTATAAGAGTACAACATTGTGCTTAATTGTAGCCCTTCATTGTACTCTATTCTTCACTATGCTATGTCTTCTTAGGGAAAGCAATCAATATTACATCAATTTAGAGCATCTTTAAAATAATCTTTATCACATAGGTGAGATCTGTCTTCCCCATAAAAGTCTACACATAAGTCCACTTTAAAAAAATATTTGCTTCATCATAATCATTCCATTGAGATTGTACTTTAACAATAGTATTATCATTTTTAGAAAGCTGAAGAACATGTGTCTTACTGTCTTACCATTATAATGTTAGAACCTCATAGGGCAACACTACATAAAATATTGTCTTGCCTTTATAAGTCTATGACTTACATCCATACAATAGACTTTGCAAAATAACTACCCTTTATCCAAGTAGTTATATTTCTTAGAATTTGTTAAATACATAAGTAGCATCTTAGAATCTTAGCTTTATCCCAATATCCAAATACATCTGTTTACCTAAAAAAAAATTAGCAAGATAATCTTCATAGTGATTGATTTTTACCACTGATCACCATCCAACCTAAAAATTGTTTAATCTTTTTTTTCTATCTCTAATTAATTGGTTTCTATGCTATATTCAAAATATTAAGAACATTTATTTCTAGGTATATGTTGGACCATTTCCATCATTTAGTTTAAATTGATGATTTTTTTTTTAATGTCAAACTTTATACTTTTATAAATACATTCAACTGTCAGTAATAATCTTGGTTCTACTAATCTGTGTTATTTCAATATTTTAGCAAAATATAAATGAAGTTTAAAGAGCACCAATGAATGGGTTTTGATTGAATAAAGATCTACAGAGACAAGTTGGAAATAGTCGTGAAGAAAGGTACACTATTTTGGACATGGCAAATATATAAGGTTTCATGTTCTCAAATTGTGAATTGAGTCAAGAAGATGACAAGTCTGTCATGGATGAGTAACATCATAGAGTGGCCAGTATTAATAATATTGATTTATATGCAGAAAAGTATAGAGAAGAATGGCTTGGAAGTGATTCATCCACATGGTTGCCAATCAATAAAATGGTGAATTGTTTGAATGATAAGGATAAAGTATAATATATAAATTTCTGTATAGTCATATGAATTTAAATATTTTGTAGTTCTATGGAGGACTAATGTGCAGTCAAAACTGTAAGATTATGATAAACAAAATATATTATTTCTATATAATCGCAAATATTTAAATATTTTGTAGTTCTGATGAAGGATTCTGGGTAATGAAAACTGTAGAGTAATAATAAATAAAGTATATTATTTTTGTATAGTTATATGTATTTAAATATTTTGCATTTCTGATGAGGGCTAATGGGCACTCAAAACTGTAAGATTATGATAATTAAATTATATCATTTCTATATAGTCCTATGTATTTAAATATTTTGTAGTTCTGATGAGGGCTGCTGGGTAGTCAAAACTGTAAGAAAATAAACTAAAAACTGGTTGTAGAAACAATATATCTTTTAAAGTTACGATCCTTAGAAGTATGATCTCAATATATTCACATTGAAAAATAAAAAAGTTATTAATTATATACAAAGTGTTTTCCTTCTGAACATTTATTTTAGAATATGGTAAACTTTATTCATATAATGGTGTATTTATCTACAAACAAAAACCACATTGAAAATATTATGAAAAATGAATTCTGGTACTAAAATATTATTTTTGTTTATATATAATAAAATATCCGCGGCATTGATTTTTTTGTTGTTGTTGTTGTTGTAATTTTTACTTTTTATTGTAAAAGAATAATTTATAAAAAGGTGAGAAAAAAAAAACATTATTTTTAATTTGTATTTTATATAACCTTTTTAGAAACCTTTGTCGTGCAGGTGCGATTTCGTTTTGGCTCTCCTCGATGTTTTCTGACATTATGAGGTTTCTTGTGTCAGAATGCATAGGATCTTGGGATTATTTTTATAACAATTTCTTTTTTGTGTTATAAAAGTCAAAAAAAATTTTCTGTCATTTCCAATTATTAAAGTTATTCACTTATTAATATATTTTCACTCTTTTTAAAAATATTCTCAATCAACAATAACCAGAAAAAAATATTGAGGCCGTTAATGCATGTATACTCTACATATATATTATAAAACAGGTTTCCAATCTATAATTCTTTTGTCATCCATTAAAATTAATTTAATTTACAAAATCTTCCAATGGCAACTAGTAGCATATAGTATATCTGCCATCTTTATTAATTATCAAAAACATTGAACTTAGATACGCCAATTGTAGCTAAAGAATTATTCTGTGTGGTTTAGTGTAATAGGAAGGTGTCAGAATCCAGATTCACTTCTCAGGTCTATTCCAGTTATGGCACTTGAACTTGGTACGAACTCCTGAGCAATGAAGCCATTTACATGCACCACCCCTCCTCCTCCCTGTGATTTAGCACAGCGACACACAATGGCAGAATTTTAAATTTATTGTATACTAAACCAAATACATTATTGAGCACCAGATTTATAATATTACACTTTAGTTTAATGCAGAATAATGTAGGAAGAGAGTTTTTTTTTCATGTGTCAAAGCATCGGCCAGGAAGCGAACCCGGACAACTGCTTGTAAGGCAGCTGTGCTGACCACTCAGCCACCAATGCTTCACATGTAGGAAGAGAGTTAAGAATGTGTGAACTGATGATTGATAGTTTGAGTTGATAGTATTTTAATAGTAATTATATGTTATACTAATTGTTAAAAAATGTATTTAGTAAAAATTCAAATTTTATTTCAACTTTTCAAATATATTCAACTGTTGGTACTATCATGCATATTAGTACATAACATGACATTTTGAGTAGTATTATTGTCCTTTCTTTTTCATGTGTTGCTGGCCTGGCCAGTGGCAGTACTAACTTGGGAATCGAATCTGGGCCATTATATTTATGAATATTGAATTTAAGGTGATTCTCTAACCAACTGGGCTATTATGTCAAAGGAAGAACTGAACATCATTTAAATCATATATTCATGAAACTAAATGTCCAGGTTCAATTCCTATGCCCACACTGTCACTGAACAGCCAAGAACAGCTGAAAAAAAGAGGATAGTAATACCATTTGAAACACTGTCATAGATTGATCTGTGTTCTATTATTAAAAGTTGAATGAATTTGAAAAATTTAAATAAAGTTAGAATTTTTCTGAAGACATTTAACAATTAATATTAGATAATGGAAATAGTTCAACATATGATTATTTTTAAGCTGATGTATTTAAACATTCGGATTTTATTTAATGATGATATAATTGAGATTATTAAGTAAAGAAATAAGAAGATTTGAGACAAAAAAGAAAAATGCTGTTAATAAATTGAAAAGGATTATTCATGAAACATTTTTAGATTTTTTGGGATAAGAAAGTGTAAATAATTTTAATAGACTGATGAAGAAAATGAAGTCAGTCGAATATGGTAATTATTTAAAGAGATTGTAAATGTGCCACATTAGTAACAACATCTTAAACGAATAATTAGATGATGAATAAAGTGATAGTATTAAAAAAAGGCTCAAAATGTGAAATAGATAAAGTTCTGAATGAGTATTTAATAGGAAATAGAAATATTATGAAAAAGAAATAGGTTCACACTAATGTATACTTAGAATAAAAGTTTGAATTGGAACAAGAATGAAACAAGAAATGTGTATAAGAAAAGTTTAAGTAATTAGTAGTAAATAGGTTGAAAATAGTGACATAAACATGTAACTTACATACTAGAGGGAAAACGAGATCAAAAGGTTAAAAATTATTCTTCTATTCTTCCTACTCTTTTGCCATCTAGGGTAAGCTTTAGTAATTACTAAATACCAGATGGTAATGGTTGTTAAATTTTTATCTTGTTGTGTCTTATCCCAATAATTCCAGACTGGTCTTTAGCTTTTGGCTTTCATCAATGATGAGCTTTTTGGAGTGTACACAGACCTTTTGGATCTAAAATACCTTCCCTCCACCAGTCATTTTTGTACTTTTTTTTCTACTATCAATGTTAAATGCACTGATCATAAAAATCCCCAAAACTTCTCACTAGTATGAACCAGAAGCTAGAAATTAGTTTGGGAATTTTTGGATAAAACACCACTGGATAAGGAGTTAATAAACACTGCCATCTGGCATCTATCGATTAATAAAATGTACACTAGATGGCAGAATAATAGGGTGAATGGAAAATTTTGCTAATGAATGGCTATATGTGTAAGCTAAGGTCATATGACACATTTATCATGTGTTAGAATTTTTGAACACACACCCTTCTAATACATTAGAAGAGGTTATAAAGATGAGATAATGCAAATGATGTAATGAATGCTATTTCTAGGAGATATGTGGATAGGGAATGGATGTTAATGCTTGTTTTATTGACTTGAAAACACTACATTATGGAATATTTCGAGAAAAAAAAAGTATAAATAAGGAAAAGTATTTATTAGAAAATTTGGGTATAATTTAGAAAGATGTTAAGAGACCAATATAAAATGATATGTAAGCAGGGGTATTGCATATCAGCTGTGAGAAAATTATGACTTGTGGATGAAATATGCTTTTAAAGTTAGTCACAATTGTCAAGTGTTGGTGGCCTAGTGGTTAGCATAGCTGCCTTCCAAGCAGTCGGCCCGGGTTCTCTTCCTGGTCAACGCATTTGACATATATATATAAATTTAATCACAATATTGATTTTCATTTACATTTTTTTCTAAAGTTTTATATTAATAATGCATATATCAGTATTAATTTTGTAAATACTTTGAAAAGGCTGCTTAGCATGGATTTTATTATTGTATTTGATTTGTAAAATATGTTCAACATTTGATGATCTTTATGAGGGGTCGGCAACCTGGAGCACGTGTCCCAAGCCTGGTACGCAGAATGATTAGCAACGGCACTCTGATTGACTTGATATAATAAAAAATTATATTTTAATGACAGTGGATGCATTTGCCCATCACCTACATTTTGCATATGTGACTCACATGTAAATGGAAATCATAATTCTGTTTGATTTACTAATTATTTTGTATACATTCGCTCTATTTTCATTAAAGATAAGAGCCAAGTGGGATGGAAATATTTTTTTCCCCGGGGAGGATTAATTTTGCTTGGATTTTTTTTTGACGGTAAATTGGCCTTTGATACTTTTGTATGCAACTGCATATTTAGAATAAATTTATATTCAGACAGAATATTATATAGATTAATTCACTTGAAAAACTTCTATTCGTAAATATATAATAATATGAAAGGCTGAAACCTTTGACCGATGTGCCTCAAAAATGCTTATCTGACAGCCAATCAGATGTAATTATATATTATATAATAATATATTTTAAGTTTTGATTAATTTATTTGAAAAAAAAGTTTATAATTAATGAAAATCAGGTTAATGTGTGAACGAAGTCCGCAAATACTGAGACTTGATGTTGTTCATATCGCAAAACAGTTAAAAATTATAGAGTAAAATTTCAAATGTTCATACTTTTCACCACTGATTATATTATTGACTGCATGAGGTAAAAATCAAAGCTTTTAATTGGCCAATTCACAAACTGAAGTGTCATTAACAAAGTCAATTGTCAAAATATATTCCACTTTTATTAATATTTTCACTTTAGTTTTGTTTGTAAAAAGTATATTAAGAATTTGTCAGATTATGAAAGTGAACGAAAGTTTGTTCAAAAATAAATTTTGATTTATAATTTAAAAAATATTCAATTTCGGCTGAAATGAAAAAAAATGTCAATCACCGATTCCACGTTATGATTTCTACTTCCCACTTTGCAATAAATAAATAATTCTTGCTAAAATCTTAACTATTTTTTTGAAATAATTTTATTTTTAGCACTGTTTTATCAAAATTGTTTATTATTCATCAAAAAATACTGTTAAAATGATCTAAACATTCATTTATCATTTTCGAAATAAAACAAAAAACAATCGTAACTCTTTACTTTTTGGCAGCCATTGTCTTTGTTGTCAAAATTTAAATAGCTAATAAGATTCAAGAGAAGGCAGTGCTTTGGTATTGTTTGTTATATTTGGTTATTTTTATTGATTTTTTACTTGTAAAATAATTCAAGAGATGGCAGCATCTTACAGAACTTTTTTCTCTCTCTTCAATGACATATAATTTGTAAACATAGTATAAAAAGTGGCCGATTTAGAGTGACATCAAATCACCTCATTCTTAAATGAGTTGATCAGTCGAAAGATTAAAGGAAAGAAGAATATATGAAAAACTTCCAATTTTGAGTTAATTACTTCTATCACAAAAATTAGTTTTTTTGCTAGAAAAATTTTCTGATGACCAGAAAAGGATTTTCCAGATTGAATACAACATATAAATAAGAAGATTAAATGATCAAACATATTTTTTTAATTGCTCTTATCTAGCACGAAAAAGGCAGGAGAACACGACAAGAGTTATGATCTCTGATAAGAACATCTTGACAATAAGTGAAACTCTAAAGAATGGCAAGTACACCACAATAAGAATGGCAATATTTCTACTATGTGCCATGTGGCTAATGATAAATAGGCTCATCTTTAGGCAGGACAGTCTGGAACCATGGCCGGTGTATAGAGTAACTATAGACAGGCTAAGAAACAGAGATCTCCTACTAGCACCTGAGCGTCTCTATGTTAATACTTGGGTGCAAATTTTACCACTAGACAATGAGCCTCCTGCTCAGAAGATCCGAGTCAAGCTATAAACTAAAAGATTCATACTATAATTGTATGTATTTTTCTTAATAAAAAAAAAATACTTGTTTTATTTTGTTAAGAATTTATTAATCAGCTTTTTTAATCAAACCATTAAAAGCTAAATGGGCTTTGCTTATTCTGAATCACTGTGCAGTAATCGGCAAATTTGTAAACACTGAACATCACATGATCATCATTTTTTATGCTTATTTAAGCTGTTAAAACAGGCAAAATTCTCTTTACAGTACTGCCACTCAGTGCAAGCATCCATTGATTATTCTGGCTTGCACTAAGTAGCACTACTGTATGAAGAGTTTTGCCTGTTTTAAATTTGTAAACAATGCACATTTTTTTAAGTTTCAACGAGAAGAATTTTCTTCATGCCAAAGAAAATTTTAAACATGTCTTTCGAATGCAATATAATTTAGCAAAACATACTTTACACATATGATTCTACGTATTTTAAAATATTGAATGATCAATAATATAAGATCGGTTATAATGGGCTTCAAAAGTATATAATATATAATATTGAAGTTCATTATAACCGGACTAATTTTGTTATTATATATAATAAAGTGGGTAGAATCATTTAAGCACCTGTAGTAACATAGATTCGGCACGACACCACTAAAAGATTGCTGACCCCTGTTCTATATCAATCCTGCTAAAATTAGTTCCAAAAGTGACTACTATGATCGCTGTATTTCCTGTCATCTCCATTGGTTAGATTTTTTATGTTATCACTCTTCATATAATTCACATAGTGCAACATAAGTAATGAAGTGTAGAACTTTTTTTTTGATTAATGAATAGTCAAGACTTGATTTTAAAAAGTAAAACTTTAAGCAGTAAATACAGAGCTTGTTTTTAATTTAATTCTTATTTTTTATAAGTGCCATCTATATAATTTTGAAGAGAATTATATAGAATCCACGCGTACATTAATTTCTGTAGCGGGCAAGTGCCTCAATAACAAAATACTCTGTTGAATACGTGTTCGAAATGAAATGGACCAAATACTTAATTTAGTATTTAAATAAATTCATTGTAATAATTCAAAATAATGATTGATAATTTTATTAAATAATTGTCTAGCAGAGCAATAAATGTAATAATATTGTTTAAATTGTGATTTATACCTATTTATAAATGATTAATTATCTTAAATAGGATTTACATATACACATAAATATGCAAGTAATAATACGAAAAATATTCAAGTCTTAAATTCCTATATCTAAACTATTTTAACACTATATAAATGTGATTATAGGGGATTTGAACACAGACGCTCAAGCTCCCTTCAACTACACACGTGACCCAACACATGTGAAAAAGATAAATGATCTCTTCGTGCTGAACCAGCACTCATCAGTTGTTCCAGATCATCATATCCCATGCATATATATAATCAGTGCTCAGTTTATATTAAGATAGCAAATCTTCAAACTTTAATGGACAAGCTTCAATCTTCTCCACTTTCCAACTCTTCAGCCATCCATACCATTGATAATTTGAATATGGAATGCTCAAAGCCCTTGTTGATGCCAATATTATTGTCATACCCATGTTGACCTTAAGTCAATCTAACCCCTCACACATAGGAACTTAATATGTCCATTAATTATACAGGGATGGGCTGAATAAAATACCTTTATGTTGACTATACTAAACTTAATGTAATTATAAGGGACTTGAACTCGGACTTTCATGCTCCCTATAGTTATCCAATTCATTTTATACAATCAATACACATGACCACATACATGTGAAAAATATAAATGATCTCCAATACATTTATTTTGTGCTGAATCAATGCTCATCATTTGTTCCAGATCATCATATTTCATGCATGTATATAATCAGTGCTCAGTTTATATTAAGATAGCAAATCTTTAAACTTTAATGGACAGGCTTCAATCTACTCTATCCTCTGATTCTTCAGCCATCCATACCATTGAAAATCTGATGTTGGCAAATATACATATACAAAGATTTGCATTTTATAATGTAATGAATAAGCAAATGTGAAAACATCTAACTAAACAGGTTTGGGTTTGATACACAAAAGATTATAAAAATAAAATTTAATTATTAATTCTAGTTTGTCTACAAACTGTAAAGTTAAATTATATTAACAATGTAATTCTTTCTATGCTTGGGTATAAAAAAATATAAGAATATCAGAATTTAAGTAAAATAACTTTAAATCGATCTTTACTTGTAGTTTTATGTTGGACTATTTCCATCATCTAATATGAATATCTAAAGTCTTTAGAAAAATTTAACTTTATTTAAATATTCCAAATACATTGAATTTAGTAATAGCAAACAGATTAGTATATGCACGTTTCGAGAGGTATTATTATCCCCTCTTCTTCGGGTGTTGCTGGCCTGACCAGTGACAGTACTAGCATGGGAGTTGAACCTGGACCCTTAGATTCTGTGAGTGGTTTCAATATATATCTATTCTTCCATCTTCTTCGGGCATTGCTGGCATGATAAGAGATAGTACTAACATGGGAATTGAACCTAGACCCTTATATTCTTTGAATATTGAATTTTAAGGTAACGCTCCAATCAACTGAGCCAACATGTTTTTCCCATAAACTTGAAAATTTTTGAAATAGATTCCACTAATAGTTTTAGCATTATTAAATAATAAAGTTTGTTATAGCATTGTAAGATAATAAAGCCCCTTACTTCATTAAGATATACATTAATATATCATTGATTCTGCAGTAAGTAATCTGAGAATGTTTTTGCTTTCCATTTGTCTTTGTGTTTAGTTTCTTATTAGGATGTTGTTGTTTTTTAAATAATACAGTCTGAGTTTCCATTTCCATGTTTAAAATGTTGAATGATTTAATAAAGAAATTTAGTATTAAATGATTTTTTAAATTAGTATTAAGATTAAGGGGATAGTATAGTATTTAACTTTATATTTTTTAAATTGTTGATTTTAAAAAAAAAAATAGAAGCATCATGTGACTTTTCTCAGTCATCATTTTCAAACTTTGTCAATCCATAGTATAATGAAAATATCTCCACGTTTAATTCAATTTCTGCGATCCCGAGTGACGTCATACTAACTTCCTCATGTTAACCATCCATCTCACATATGATATCATTTCTAAATCTTTTGTAACCTTTTGGGATTTAATGATTTCATTTATCCAACTGGTAGACTATCGTCATATTTATTTCAACCATTATCAAGACACAGCAGAATGAAAATCTTCAAATTGAATTCATTTTCTGCTATCCATCCCCACCCCTACACACATCATATCAATAAACTTTCCTTCAGCGTTCATGTCACGTGTGATCTTTCTAAATCTCTTACATTCTTTTGGAATTCAATTTAGCATTTCAATTGTTCATCTATTATCATTTATTCTGGCAATGTGTCCACCCCACCTCCATTTCCATCTCTTAATTTTTCAATAATGTTAATGATACCTGTTTATTCTCTCATTCAAGTATTTCACATTTGATCCCTTCTAGCTCTCAAAATAAAACTCTCTATACTTTGTAGAATAGTTTGAAGTCTCTGCACAGGTTTTCTGTTAAGTGTCTAAATCTCGGATCCATAAGTGAGAATGGTAAAACACATCTCTTACAGATCTTCATATTCAAATACATAGGTATATTTCTTTTTCTACCAGAAAGCTTCCAATGTATTAATTATCTAACCGGGATATTTCTAGTTGTTAATTTCTTTTTAAATTCATGGTTATCAATATTTATTTATTTATTTTTTACTAAAATCCGCTGAACTTTATTTTAGTCTTTTTCATATTTATCTATAGTCCTATTTTCTAGTTGTATTCCGATAACTCCTCTGGTCACATTGGTCCTATCTATAACTTTTTTCAATACCTGATATGATCCAGTAAATCCAGCTTATTCTTTTGGTTGATTTGGATCTAAAGTTTGCTGGAAATCTTGGCAAATATTATCTATATACCTGATAGAGGACTAATAGATCTAATTTGTAATATCTTCTTTATCACTTTTCTTAAATATCATTACTACTGAATTCTTTCAATTATCTGGTACGTCTTTACCATTTAGACATTCAACATACAATTTTGCTAATAATGTTTTCCTGAAGGTTTGTGATGATGGTGTTTTAGTTGTATTTATATGTTAAACTATTTCCATCATCTAATATGAGTATTGAATGTCTTAACTTTATTTAAATATTCCAAATACATTCAACTGTTAGTAATAGCATACAGATTAAAATATGCATAATGTTTTGATATGTATTATTCTCCCCTCATCTTCAAGTGTTTCTGCCTGACCAGTGACAGTACTAGCATGGGGATTAATCCTGAATCCTTATATTCTTGAATATTGAATTTTATGGTAATGCTCTAACCAACTGAGCCATTATGCCAAATGCAAGTCAGTAGAGATTTCCTATACTTATCTATGAGGTTCCTCTTGATTTCTCCACTTTTTCCTAAGAGTGAAATTGATTAGTGGTTTCCATACATTATGTATAGTCACACTAGATTGACTTATGGGATTGTTTGCCATTGTCATGTGAGTAGCTTCCTTAAATTTTCTTCTTTGTACCTTTTCTTCTTTATCCAATTTTTTAAAGACATTCAATACTTATATTAGATGATGAACATAGTCCAAACATATAAATACAACTTTTGCTAATAATCTTTCTATTTCTTCACAAAATTAGGCATCTTAAGATAGGTTGGAGTTTAATTTTCATTTTGTTTTAGAATGAAATAACTTATTTCTAAATCTTATAACAGAAAGTCTTAGACCATTTTTAAAATTACAATATATATTTATATAATATTCATTAAGGCTGTAGCCTCAAGCACATGCGTATAAAATGCGATAGTAGGGACCTCTACAGGTTTATGAAATAGACCTGTGCATATCACTAGCTGAATATTCAAATATAAAATGTCAATATCACCCCTTTCACCAATGTCATAGTTTTTCAGCAATGCAGCATACAATCAAGAGGGTTACCTCTTGGCCATGCTATTTGAAATTTAGACTTAATCTTTATTCACAAGGTATCATTGCTGAAAAAACATAACATTTGCGGAATGATTTGACATTTTATATTTAAATTGTCAGCTAGCAATATCACTGGATCTACTTCTTATAAATGTATGTTGAGAGATTGTAAGCTATAAAATGACTAATGTATAGTCTTTTTTTTTTGTATACTTAAATTAAACATGTTTGTTTAGGAGCAATTTAAGATCATTGCTAATTTAAATTGTATGCTCCTTGTTTGAATAAGTCTGTATTTCAATATACTTAAGAACATTGCAGCATGTGGTCAAGAGGGTTAATCTTTGGCCATGCTGTTTGAAATTTAGGACTTTTATCTTTATTCACAAGATAACATTGCTGAAGAAACTTAACGTTTGGGGAAAGGGGTAATTTAACATTATATATATATAGTAATCATTAAAAGCCAGTTATCACTTAGACAATCCCAATAACAATAACAATCAACAATTTCAAACTGTTGTCAAGGCAACCACCTTTTAACAATAATATATAGATCTATCAGTTCACTTATAACATTATGACACAAAATTATTTTCAGGATTATTTTATATTTATTAAATGAATTCAGAATATCTCAAATCCTAACTCCATTTCCTAAAGTTACAATATATATATATATGAATTCGTTTATAAGACTTTTACACAAAATTAGTGTTATAACCTAGGATTTTTCAACTTGCCACAGGCATTTTCTTCCACTATCAATTTTTAGACAAATATTTTCTCAATGGAAATGATATTTTAGTTAAAAGAAAATAGGATAAAACAGCATTTAAATCATTCATTCCTTGTAGACTTTAATGTATTTAAAAAAATGTATTTCTTTGACTGCTTAAAAATTATATATATTATAACGAAGACTTTTACGGTTATTGAATGAAAAATAAATTCTTTTTTGCGTCATATCATATATATATATTAGTTTTTTTTTACATAGATTGCCAACATTGACATGAAAATGAATTCATCTTTATTAAGGATAAGATTGTAATGGAGAACTAGAACTATATGTCTCAACTAATAACGAGATTGCGTATGAATTTTAAAAAAACATTCATGCATATGTAAATTAGATGCTTGGCCAATTAGATTGAGGCAGATTAACAAAATGTGTGTTTACTTTTGTTTTACAATCAGCTGATTTAAAAAAATCTATTTCAGAAGAGAGAGATGAAATAATAGGCTTCCATGAGGCTGAAATTCACTGTATTTTTTTACATTTATTTAAAATGTTTCGCCTTTTTAAAATTTCAATAGACTCTCTCATAGTCCTCAAGTCACATGTTTTTTTAAAGCAGCTAGTATTGTAGTATTATCAAAGTCAAGGATGTGACCATTTTTAAAAAATGCAAAATAAAAACAGGCAATCAATTTTGGATTGAAGGTATTTCTATGCTTCCTAATTCTGACACCAACACATCTATAAATAAAAAAATCTGATGACTATTTGTCATTATCTGTTAATAGAAAATACACCCATACAAACAGATCTCAATTTTAATTCTTGTCATCAATCTGTTTGTATATTTTCTATGGCAAAAAAATCTTTTAATGAGAGCATATAGTTTAGTCTGCTAAAGATTATCTTAATCATGAAATAACATTACCTAAAAATATTCTATTTTCTAATAATTACAATAAAAGCATTATACATAATAGATCGACAATTGAAATCTTAAACTGGATTCCAAGAGATTGTAAAAGATCCGGAAAGAGACCACGTGTGAGATGGATGAAATAAGAAAGTGTGCAGGGGTGATGTGGAGAAGAGAAGCTAAGATCGGAGAAGATGGTTTGAACTTGGAAAAACCTTCATCCTGCAGTGGATTGATAATGGTTGATGATGATGATGATGATGATGATATAATGCTTTTCATAGATGGTAAAGTTAAAAATTCTTCAATTAGTTATAGAGTTGTTTTACTTTATATTAAAGGGGTCACTGGTAAGATTAATAGATGGCTGTCTAATTTCAACATTAATATTATTTTTTACTAGCAAAGCATAAAGATTAAACCACTAAACAGCCACATGATCATTATTCTTTATGGGTTATTCTTTGTCACTACTGTATGGAGAGTTTAGCTCTGTGTAAAGCCTAAAGATCAAGTACTTTTAGAAAAAAAAAGATTTTTATGTTCACAGTACCCAAGAAGCTATGTAGATCAATAAAGTAGATTATTAGTCTTAGAGTTAACAGCATAGAAATGTCTTCTACCAAAAGTTGATTATATCAGCTTTTATGTGGCATTTTTGAAATTAGTTACATACCCATGGTTTTGATAGTACTAAAATATTAGCTACTTTGGAAAAATATGATTTAAGAACTATGAGAGAGACTACTGAAATTTTAAAAAACATACCAGTTTAAATAAATATGATGAAATATAAAGTATTCCAGCTTTATGGAAGCTCTTTATTTTATCTCTCTTCTAAAATCACTTTTAATAAATCACTAGTCTATAAGACAAAATGAAATACAATTTTTTTTTGTTTAATCCATCTCATTCATATTCTGATTGGACAACCATCTGATATATATATATACCAGCTCTATTGCTAAAAGGCGGTTGCCTTGACAACAGTTTGAAATTTTTGATTGTCATCTATATTAGGATTGTTGACTGGTTTTCTTTAGGTGATCATAATTTCATTTAATAAAACTCAACAGTTCTTCATTACAGCCTTGATAGAGATTAATGTAATTTTATTGAGCCATTGACAATTTATGCAACAAACTAATATATGGTAGGACTTCAAAAAGATTTCATTTTCATATCTACATATATGTATTCTAATGGTTGTTCATCTTTTTATAATATGTTAAAAGTGGAATAAATATCAGACCCTACCCTGCTTGAATACAGAGCAGTCAAAATTACTAAACTGTCAACATGGCAATAAATATTTAAGTGTTTGATATCTCTGAATCAGCTGAGGAGCAAAGATCATTCACAAAATGCATGCATGGTAGCATGGAGTTGCCTGACTCTCTAAACTAATAGTTGATTGTGATGTGGAGGAGTTAATATGAGGAAAGCATTGACAAAAACCAAAAAAAATTGAACATATATATATGTAACTACATATGGAAATGTCAAATGTGTAGAGTTATCTATTTAAATTAGCTTAATTAGAAAGATCCTCCTTTTGGATGCAATCAACCTGTCAGTTTACTTTAACCCTTGTCCTGGGACAGTTATTATAGGTTAGGTGCTTTCTAATTAAGTTAATTTAAATGGATAACTCCACACATTTTATATTTTCATCTAAACATTCATTAAAACTATTGTATTACGCTACTATATACATATTGCTTGAAGGTAATTCTGCCACCTATTTAATGCAGTGTTATGACAAACATTAGTACCTTTAGCTTATAATTCTAGTATTGTCATTTATATTATATCATTTAACTGTATTGTGATGCTTAGAATAACATTATAAAATAATGAAGCTTTATTATTAATAATAATAATAATAATAATAATAATAATAATAATAATAATAATAATAATAATAATAATAATAATAATAATAATAATAATAATAATAATAATAATAATAATAATAATAATAATAATAATAATAATAATAAAAAGCTGTTTGTAAACACAAATATGGACAATTCTTCATCCAAGAACAAAAAAAAGGTAAGAGAGAGAAAAAAACTGCTGCAGAAATGAATTCTGCGATGACTATGCAATTCAAATTGTGAACCACAAGTACGTCCACATATAGAATATAATATGCTAGGTTATTTTTCTATTTCTGTGATTTTTTTGATATTGTCTTTTAAATGCTTCAGCAGAAGATTTTTCTTTCTGAAATACTTCAGCACCCTGTCCAATTGTTTATTCTCTGTCATATCTTCCCAATGGAAACAAATGATATTCTACTTCTTTCAAATATATTTGAAGTAATCCTTATAACATAGATGGAGTCAAACCTCTTCCACAAAAACCATGCTCAAGTTTGATATAAAATATACTTTTATGAAGTATTGCACTGTTCACTCGTTTTACATGTCCAGTGAAACAAAGTATGATTTTACAATGGTAGGCTTAAGAATATCACATCCAGCAAGCTGAATAATGCATTGATGGGCTTTATGATCTTGCCATTGTATTAATATTTTACAGAGTATCCTTAAATGAAATTTTTCTAATGCTTTTTATAGTACGTCAATAGGATGTCCAAGTTTCACATCCATATAATAAATTAGGTAAAATAACAATTCTATATACAACTAACTTAGTTGCAATAGTTATTTTCCTATGATGGAATAATCTATCTTTTAACTTGTTAATAGCAGCAGCAGCACATTGGAGTCTGTGTTGGATATCAACATCTAAGTCCATTTTTCTACCTATAAAATTACCAAGATATATAAATTGGTTTCAATTCTCAAGTTGATAACCATTCAGGCTTAAAGTTGCTAAGTATTTTTCTTCTTTCACTGGCTGACAAAGAGATTAAGTTTTTATAACATTTATTAATGAACCAAAGTTTTTAGCTTTTGTATTCAAAACATGAAGCAGCAAATCATCTATATCTATATATTGCTAAAATGCATTTTATATTCATTTTCATGGTCATTCATTTAGGTGGTATGCAGTCTGTTTTTGATGGCCTTTTGTGCATGGTGGAGATGGATTCAAGTGAGAGTTTAGCTGGAGTGATGCATCCATGAAAGTCTAATGTGGGATCATTGTGATTGGAAACTTCACTCTGAGTGACAAGGCAAGTGTTCACTGGACATTGTATCCTCTGTGGGGATCCAAATCTTTTAACCAAGTGAGAGATGAAGGAAAATTATCAATAGGATAACTAACTCATCTAGCTAAACATCCATAGTGGTTTATATATATATATATATATATATATATATATATATATAAATATGCAGTATATATATATATATATATATATACTGCATTTTAATTAGGTAAGGAGTTTTTGAAACTGATAATGCAGTTCTAATTGTACAATGATTAAGTATTATGATTTATTTTAATATTCTTTTTTTTTTTGGTGCTTCTGATTTTGGGAAAAGCATTAGCATACATATTGTGGTGAAATAACATACAGGTTAGAATATGCACAATGTTTCAAGGGTCCAGGTTCAATTCCCATGCTAGTACTGACACTGGTCAGACTAAAAACACCTGAAAAAGAGGAAGAAAATATTATGGTGAACTTCACTGAAAGTGCACTTAGCATTAAACTGTAAAGAAGAAAAAAACTGATTGGTTATGCAAATGAGTAAACATTTGCAAATTTGAAATACATGAATATTTTATGTTTGATACAACACTTCTGAATTAATTATCACTAGATGAAGTGAGTTCATATTGTCTATATTTGATTTTTTTGTACATTATTTACACTGCTCTTGTGTTGTTAATTTCAGGAGGTTTCAAAATTTAAAGGGTTTATTAATTAATTTTACATTGTAAAAATAAAATAGAAAATTGTTTGTGAGTAGTTGTTATTTTGACTCATTTATATTCCCACCTGTTGTTTAAGTAGCATTATCCTCATCACATTTATGCCTCATATTGTAAGATTTACTAAACAATGAATGCCACATGGCAATGCTTAATAAAATCCTATCCAATGCTATTTTATCCAGTATTCCCCATGCTAATTTCTAGCTTATGGCTTTCATCAATGAGGAGCTTTGTATCTTGTAGAAGACATTTGAATGTTTTGAGTCTAATGTGTTCTAGCAGCCATCTTTTATTTCTTTGTTTTGCTATCAAGCTCCTAGTCCCAATTGAAAATCATTGATGTTGTCAATCAATGTCAATATGCTTGCACAGTTATACAGATCTGAAAGCAATTTGGTATCTATGCATTATGTTGTCTTTGATGGAAAATATTAATATGTTTTCCGTTGGGGTTAGTAGCTTGATAGTAAAACAAAGAAATGGAAGATGGCTGCTAGAAGAAAAGTGCATGAGATCTAATAAGTCAAGATGCTGATGAAAATCATAAGCTAGAAACTAGTCTGAGGAAATTGGATAGGACATACTGGATAGGGATTTATTATGCACTATCTTCTGACATCTATTGGTTACTAAAGTTTACACTAGGTGGCATAAATGTGGAAAAAAAATTTGCTGCTGAACCACATTTATATAAATAGGTATCAAGTGATGTTTTGTTCGTTTTGTTTATATAGTTTAAATTTCTGCCTACTCAGATCTTAATGAGGAAAGAACTTTCGTTAACATTTTTCTGTCTATTTAATTTAAATAATTTTGGCACAGGTAGTGCTTCTGGAATAATTAACATTATGTGAGTTAATAGTTTACATGTCCATCTTGGGTGAAATGTAAATTGCTCTTACCTTTTTATATCATTGTGTCTTATTCTATTTCCATAACTGCGGCCTTTTAAGATTCCTCTTTATATAACACCTTTTAAAAACTCAAAAGTTAATAAGTTTTTATTATTTTAGTGGATGTTTTAATATATATATATTATTCTTGATTGCTTCAAAATAAAGCTTATAACTTTATAAACTGAATTTAATTTATATACTTACGGCTTTCAAGAAAGTCTGTTTTCAACTGAAAGGGATTAAAGATTGCTTTACATCGTATAAACCAATGTAATTTGCATTCCTAACATCCGCTTAAAAAAAGGAAAACAGGAATTCTTTAAGATGAACCCAGACTTTATCGTAAATAGCTAATTAAATAAATAAGACCGTTTTTTTTTTAGAGACAAAAAAAAAATTCTTGAGAAATCTTAAACTTTATTCCTGTTTAATTGCGCCTTAGAACTATAGATCCTTTTTCCGTTTTAAATCGTATTCACTCCGTAATAAAATCTTATATTAAATGTTCTCTGCTGATGATGAAGAAAAAAGAAACTCTTCTCCTAAATAAATGAAAACACTAGTATAAAGATGTTTAATTTACTGGAAATGGCATATAATCACTTTTACTATTATATATAGATATTAAAAATTTTGTACAATTTTGCGAATCAACTGAAATGGTGCTAAATTATAACCAATAAAGCAATGTGTCCTAACAAATATATTTGTTTAATGGAACAATATATTATTTAACATATTACAACAGTTATAAAGAGAATTGATGTGAAGATTATAAAGATTTGGGAATAATAATGATTGAATCGCTTTATTGTTTAACAGTTTAGCCTATTCTTATATAACTAAATAGACGGATTTGAACTTAGGATTTTTCAGACTATATTCATCCTACTATCTATCTCAAACAACTGGCATACACATACGTGCGACAAAGATAGATGATTCCTAATATATGTATTTCGTGCAGAACCAGAACTCAACAATTGAGCGTTCCATCCTTGTTTTTTCAATGAAGTGGATGGTTGTCTAGTTGGAAGATTGAAGCCAGTCCATTAAAGTTTGAGGAATTGCTGTCTTAATATAAACCGAGCACTGGTTGTATATATGTGTGGGAGAATATCTGCCGCAACTGATGAATGCTGGTTCTGCATAAAATACGTATATTGGGGATCATCTACCTTTTTGCATGTATGTGATCATGTGTGCTGGTTGTTTGAGATGGAGTGCAGAATGAATATAGTCTGAACAATTCTAAGTTCAAATCCCTCATTTGTTTAAAAGTTTATAAAATGTTTGAGTGTCGGAAGTACCAGAACTAGAATCCCAAGGACCTTCTACCCTTCCACGAAATCACGCAAGACAGTATTTGGGGGTCATGTGTTATCAATTCTAGTTAATATACATATAAACGTTACAAATAGTAACTTCCATATATTATTTTCTGGGGATATTAAAGTTTATTTATTTAAACTCTATTATACTTATTTAAAAATTAATACATTGCACAGGCTTAAACCTGCATTTATATATGTAATATAGGCGGGATTCGAACTCAGACTTTCACACGACCCACTACTCTCAGTGCCAACTCATATTGCTGACCCACCTGATCACACACATGTTGAAAAGATAACAATAGAAATTTCATATGGTTTATACAAAAGGATATTAAATTTGCTAATCTAGATGTTTATATATTTATTGATCTAAAAATCATTATCGACATATAACTAAGCTAACGCATTTTATTTATAGAATAATTATTAAAATAATTGTAAGTATGCTGTCCAATATTATAATTAATAAATCATAACGGAGATGTCCCCTTCTGCTAAGCACTCACAACCGGTCGCTTCGAAGTCACTATAATTAGTAATAATGTGAAAAACAAAATAATTTAACATAATTGTGTATTTTTATAAATAATTTTCCAACTATGATGTACTGAAGCAAAACGTTATTTAAAGATAGGCTTTGCGAATTGAAATTACGTCATCTAGCAAATATGTTTGTCTAAAATATATTAATTAAGTCAAAAATAAAATAAATTAAATCAAAAGTAAATACTTTTAACTTACTATTCGTAATATTAGGATTGTTAATCAAAAAATAAGATAATATATCTGTGACTATCTAATGTTTAAAACTTTTATATATATTTTCATAATTAATTAAATAAGTTCTATTAGAAATTATAGGTTTTAGATGGATTTAAACTTACAGTTTTTTTGCAGGGGAGCTTATTTAATTATGGGAATATTTAGAAAGTTGTTATATTTCCGATATTCACACATACACATATTATTGTCTGATTTACATCCTAATAAAAGTTTGAGTAATAAGTTGACACATTCACTTTTGACTTAAAGGATAAATATATTTACCAAATGATGTAATATAAGTTTGCAATGCTTATTTTTAATTGGTGCTTTTTTTAATTACATTATAACTAGAAAATTATTTATAAGCATACACTATTACTTTTTTATCTTTTAAATCTACAAACCTGTGAAAATATTCCATTTAAAATATATCTAATGTTTGTTTACAACTAAATACCATCATTAATATGGCAGTTTACATTACTCACTATTTGTTTACATTACTCATTATTTTCTTAATGTAAACTTGTTTACAGTAATGTGATGTGATATGATTACTCTTTTATCAAAGTCAGAAATCTCTCAGTCATTATGCCCAGAAAAAGCCATCTTACTTTCCTTTTCCATTTCCTATCTTAAGTCCCATATTCCTCTCTATCCTGCTCTTTTCCATTTCCAAAACATTATCTTTGTCCACTCCATGGCCATTATATTTAGATCCCCCTTTTTCCAAACCCAGCATAAAGACCAAAAATCAACTATAATCAGTTTATATTTATTTTCCCGCAACATCATTATTTGTACCCTTTCTGCTTGTAAACATTTACATTCAGTTAGCAGATGCCTAATATTTTCCATGCCTTCCTTACGTAACTTGCAGACAGTCCCCCATATTTCTCTATTTATGTTTATATTGCCTTGTTGCAAATGATCCTATTCAAGTCTTAAACAGTAGACTACTTTCCTTGCTATTATCATAAATTAACTCACACCCAATATTCTGTTTACTTCTATATATATTTAGACTCTTTTTACTCTCCATACAGTAGTGCCACCAAGTGCACGTCTTGGTAATTAATGGATGCGAGAAGGTTGGAGATAAAATTCCTATCTAGTGCCTACTCATCAAATATCCCCAGATTAGTATGCCAAGTTTTTATATGGTTTACATAATTAAGTCAAAATGTAAATTTTAATTTATAAATACTTATATAATGTTTTATATAAAGCATAATTAATATTTACTAAGGCAATAAACCTAAAGCATGTGCGGTTGAAAATGCGATGGTAGGGACCTCTACAGGTCTTAACCACAAGCTTATGCATTGGAAGAAAAGAGGGGAACCCTTCTTTAACCTACTTTCTATATAAATAGGTGAAGCTGAAGCAGTTAGATCTGAGAGCGCGAAGCTATTCAATACTTCACTGATTAAGTCCACAATTCCTTGTAATGGTAGAATTAACACTCACATTGTCTGATTATTTATGTAAACATACTTTTTTAATGGATATTGCTATGTGAAAAGTAAAAGAAAAATCTGCAAAGCCAAAACACCTTATTAATTTTTAATTTCAAAATTTTATAAAAGTAACATATCTTAATGGCAATGAACAAATATGGGCCAGGATTCATGCATATTGAATTCTATAATTCCATCAATATATCAAATCAATAAAATGCTTTTTCTGAATTCCTGTAAACTTACTTGCATATCTCATATTGTTTATTTTTGAGTTCAAAAATTATATAATTTTTATTTCAATAACAACTTGGATAAAGTTTTTGTTAAACATGTAACTTAAGTATATATATATATGTGGGTGTATTGGGAAATTGAATGTTTCAATAAATTTGAACCCTATTTTTATTTTTCAATAATTATTAGTATTAAATGTTATGTGTGTCTCAGTGAAAAGATAACTAGTCTTCTCTTCAAGATCTGAATCAACGGTATGTGTTACGTAGTATCACAAGGTCACTATTCACGACAATAATTTTAAGATGGTAGAATGTTTGGATCATGAATTATGAAATGTGTAATTTATACCTTCATATGTTTTTCCTGTCACCATGAAATCTTACAAAACACTTGAAATATGTAATATATAGGGGATTTGAACTTAGACTTTTACACAATCCTCCACCATCCATGCTATCTCATACTGCTGATACTCTAAGGTGGGCTTTGAGCATTCCATCATCAGATTTTCAATGAAATGGATGGCTGAAGAGTTGTGGGGTGGAGTGGTTTGAAGCCAGTCCATTAAAGTATGAAGATTGGCTATCTTAATATAAACTGAGCTTTGCTTGTAAATATGTATGGAAATGATAATCTGGACCAACTGATGAGTGCTGGTTTAGCATGAAATACATATATTGGTGAATATTTATCTTTTTGACATGTGTGTGATCAAGGGTATCAGTGGTATGAGATAGCATGGATAGTTGAGGGTCATGTGAAAGTCTGAGTTCAAACCCCCTATATATTACATATATAAGTGCAGGGATGAAAAAGTCTGTACTGTAGAAAAAAATTAATATTTCAAGATACTGGAAAGTAATCTAACAAATCAAGACTCCATTGCCATATGTGGCTTGAATTGCTTCAAGCATTTGATTAACAGCAAAGTTTAACATTAGTGGTTTATGTCATTGTAGGTTAAGGCATGAAACACAATGTCACATCTCATGCTGTAACTTATGATACAGTCATGATAATGCCTTAAATTTTTTCTGGTAAGTAGCTAAACTATGTCTTTATATAAGACATACATTAATTTAGAGATGATACACTAGGGAATTGTGGGAGAAAACCAATCCACTTTTCATTGGGTCAGTGTATGGATTGGAAAATTGATTACTTGTTCCCCTCCAGATTGACCAAATATTTTTTACTGCATTTAGTGTTTTTAATAAAGCTGAGTTCTTTTTTTAAATCATAAATATTTTATGCAGAGATCATCTTAATGTATCATTAAATATGATAAATCATTGAAATTATATGCTAAATGTTGAAATTAAAATTAATTAATATAATAGTGAAGTTGATCAAGTATAATTTACTTTGAGAATGTCTTTCTAGTTGCAGAAAATAGCAACACTGCTGATCATATAATATTTTAGTGTGAGATATTGAAATGATAATTAAAAAACTAATATTGACAAGTTAAATTCTTTTTATGATGCACTAATTTATTTTTAGCTGTAGTAGTTTCTA
The DNA here is from genome assembly GCA_028023455.1 of Epiperipatus broadwayi. Taxonomy (NCBI): domain Eukaryota; kingdom Metazoa; phylum Onychophora; class Udeonychophora; order Euonychophora; family Peripatidae; genus Epiperipatus; species Epiperipatus broadwayi. The sequence continues at coordinate 4,327,237 of JAQFVV010012446.1, forward strand.
TAAAAAGTAAGCCTGTAGCTCCGATATTGGTTTGGCTTTTAGTTGCTAATAGTAAACATATGACTTAATTAGATTTGAGTAGAGGAGTTCTAAGTAAGATGGAACTGGTGATTTCAACAATAATTTCAAGGAATCTGGTCTTTTTATATGCTTTACCCCTGATCAGGATTAAATGACTTCTGAGTTTAGATGATTTTTGTGGTTCCAAAATCCAACTTCAGTAAATTTACTAAGACTATCTTGATATCAAATTAGTCTAGTGTTTTTTTTAATTTGTTTCACCTTTTTAAACCTGGAATCTTCTTCTATAGCTTGAGTATTTGTGCTGAATCATATGACTTTATAAAGGATCTACATCCTTTCCATCTCCTACTATTATACACGTTAAAGCTGATATGAAATATCCTGCCAATTTTACCATTTGTCAACAAGGGTATGGAGATGCAAATGTTTTACACCTCTACTTCATCTACTGAGTGAAGGTTGATTGTATATAAAAAGTATGGTATTGCATATGGTAAGAGATAGTTCCAATATAGTGGAATTGAAGGGGGTGCATAGATAAAAAAAAAAACAACAACTTGAAAATGCAATACCATACTTTATATAACTTGATAATTGTTAAAATAAATAATATTTTCTTTTGTATAACATTAAGTTTAAATGTGTACATCAAAATTCATACATACTTATAAATCAATTTGTTTGAAATGAATAGAAAAGAAAGCAAAATATCATGGCAGCTCTAACACATAAGTACCTATTATTTTATTTAGACAAATCATTATTGTTCGTTTTTTATTCTTAATATTTTCTATTTCTCCCATCTTTCTTAAATGGACTTTGTTTTTTCCTTTTCTGCTTAATTGTATTATGATTTCTTTCAAATCTTTGTTTATTCTATTTCTTGCTAATCTTATTTACATTTATATCTTTATCGCTTTGTTATTTTTAAGCTTATTTTTTTAATTTGTTTGTGATTATTTTTAATACAGAGTTAATTAAAAAACACACACAAAAAAACAACCAATGTTTTTACATTAAAACATTGTCGTAAATTTATCTTTACAAAACAAAATTGAATAAATTCGATTATTAATTAGACGTGTTCTGGCAAGAATTATTTTTAAGTAACTTGAGAAGTGTTTATTAATTTCAATATATTAATTGGAAAAAAAACAAAAAACAAATATAGAGATTGATAAAATGATTATTATCTTTTATTTTGAGGTGGTTTTTTTTTTTTTATTGTTCTTTGAAAACATCTAAATACTTGTCTCGCTGATGTCATATGATGTGATGTAGCTTCTTCTATATATATGACTGCCTTAGCGACACCTAGATTCGGTATTCCAAGAAAATGTAGAATAATTAAATATATATTTTCGTATTTGTCTGAATGTCTTATTTAAACTTTTCAAATGCATTCTGCTGTTACTATTAACATTTCGTTTGTAGTGGTATTATTATTCTCTTCTTCAAATATTTCTGTCCTGACTAATGACAATACTAGCATGGGGATTGAACCTGTAACCTTTAGATTTATTAATACTGAATTTAAGATAATGCTCTCATTAATTAGACTTGACAGAATAATCTAATTGCTTTTAAAAAATCGAAATTCATGAATCTAAAAGTCCCTGGTTTGGTTGTCATGCTAGTACTGTCACTAGCCAGACTAGAAAAGAGAAAAAAATAAGTAATAGTACTAAAAATATACTGCTAACAATTGAATGTATTTGAAAAGTTTAAATAAAATTTGATTTTTTCTAAAAGCATTTAATAATCAATGAATTTTATTAGTGCAGTGTGAGATTGTAATTCTATTTAGAAGGTAATGAGCCTTCCTCAGTAGCGCTGGTACATAATATTAAATCAGTGGTGTTAAATACAAAATACTCTCATTCCAGCCATAAGATAAAGACTGAGAAAATGAAAATGCTGCTAGTGAGGAAGGCTTATTAATTTTTAAATAGAATTACAATCTGACACTGCACTAGTAAAATTCATTTATTATTACATAGTTTAACATTTTCTAATATTAGAACTAAGTAAGAAAAGAAGTGGATATAAAGTGAATGATTTAATATATTCACAAAGTGAATGATTTAATATATTCACATTCTCATTTCAAGACACTTGAGATTGGCCTATGTAAATGAATTTAGGTTTGAAAATAAGATGGTCATTCTTATTTTTTCAATGTCTTTATTTTCTGGTTGGAATTAGAGTATTGTTATTTAATATTATGTATGGTCCTAGTGAGGAAGGCTTATTACCCTCTAAATGGAATTAAAAGCATCTAACAAAACTGAATGACAAAAATAGTTCAACATATAATTAGATTTACTTTAATACTTTCTGATCATTTTAACCTAGTAATGAGGGTGGCAAACTGGATGACCAATGATCCCCATGTAAATAGTCAAAATAAAAGTCATAGATCAATTCATAGATCACATGACCCTATCTCTTAAGCTTGTAAGTTATAAACAGTGAGGATTGCCAATTCCTCTACAAGCTTTATGATAAATGCTTAGCCAGAGCCAGCACTTAAAATATCTCTGTCAGGAACCCCTCCCCAAACCCCTGACCATGGTTTCGTGCTTTGGCACTCCTCAGAGAGGTGTCAGGGTAGGTTCTATTGAATAAAACTATTTAGCTTTATTTTCCCCATTGGTAAATGTACTCAGAATGACCACTAATGCAAATAAATGCAATTGCTAATAATAATACTTAATAATTTAATAGTTATTATTAATTAAATACAAGTATTATAATAAATAAAAATTATTAATTTTTTTATTTAATTAAATAATCATTAAACATTCTGGTGGCCTGTACAAATTTGATTCAAGATTAAATAGCATTTCACCAGAAAGTCTACTGATTTTTATGTTTATATCAAAGAATTTCTCTGATGAAGATTGCTGGTCGGTTAAAACGTTAGAAAATATAATGCATTATAAAAAAGTGAATATAGAAAATGTATTGTCGTATTGTATAGAATGTCATGTGACACATTTCTATTTTATAAATAATTACAATAGTTGCGATTTGTGTGAAAGATCTGCTTACGTTTTATTGAGCTTTATAAAATTTCTTTGGGAATCCATTTTTGATACTGGTTTGTCATACTAAATGAAGTTGTAGCTTGTGGTTAAGACCTGTAGAGGTCTCTACCTTCACATTTTCAAGCACACATTCTTGAGGTTTATTGCCTTAGTAAATATTACATACTAAATAAAATAAAGTCATACATCACATGACTTAATTTGATAAGCTTGTAATTATAAACTAAAATAAAGAGCGTGCTAATAGCTCTAACAAGATTTATCAATAGATGCCACAAGAGAAAGCATTTAAAATTGCTATCTAGAAATTATCCCCATCCTCAGACCAGTTTCAAGCTTTTGGATTTCCTCAGTGAGGCAGTAGGAAATTTCAGGCTAGTCAAAGCCAGCACTTATCTCATAGTTAACTTTTATGGCTGAAGATTTCTCAGCCCCATATAGCTATTTAAGTTAGATAGCTGGATTTGAAGACTTATAGGTGTCTGAAAATTTCAGATGCTCTACTTAAAAGTTAAGTGCTGGCTTTGAGTTGGTATTTTGGATCTAGTGTCTGAAATATGCTAGTGCCTCACTGAGGAAAGCCAATAGCTTGAAACCAATCTGAGGGTGGGATAATTTCTAGATAGAGATTTTAAATGCTTTCTCTTGTGGCATTTATCGATAAAGCTTCTTAAAGCTATTAGCACACTCTTTATTTTGGTTTGCCATACCTTTGAGTTACTGTTTTACTTATTAAGTTTTTATTTTAGGTGTTTTAAGTTATCTATTCTTACACAAATCAGAGTAATCAGTCAATAGGATGCATCGCTTATAATAATTTTTTTCTTCTTGCTCTCAAAGTTATTCTAATATCTTAACTTTAGAGCTGTCTTACAAAATAATGAAATCTCTTACATTATGAATAATCATATCATCTTTAGATATAACTACTATTTATTCTACATGGGTATTTAAAGCATGTGTTATCACTACCATGTGCACATAATGTGTCCCTATGGAAAGATGTCTATTCTCTCACCAAACTTCCTGAACTGCCATTTCTGAATCAATACCTATGTATTGACATAGTTTCAGTATTTTCCACAAAAATTTTAAGGTGTTAATGTGCCTGGATCACAAGTTATGACATTTAAATGTGACAGCACCATTTACATCATAACTCATGATAGAACAATGTACTAACCTTAAATTTGGTTCTGAAATGATTCAAACGATGTATAACAATGAAACCATGAGTTGTAAGAATGTTTTCAAGTGACTTGCAAGGTTTCATGATGGCAGGGAGAGCATTGAAGATGATGGAATGCACTATCATGGTTCATTTGTAATTCATAATCCAGATATGCTGGCATTTTAAAATTTTTAAGGCAACTAAACTATGTAATGCATGCATTGAATCAAAAGAATGACAGCAGCAATTTGGAGAGCGAACCAAAATCTTTTCACTGTGACACATTTATAAGTGCAATAAATTAAAAGTACAGTTTCTCTCACTTGTCATATAAATAATGTGTCAAGTGTCTTAGTATCAGTGCCCAAAATCATTTTTGGAAAACGTAGAAACAAATGTGGATGATAACAAAGTGATGAAAATGAAATTGTATTTATTGCAAATATAGATAAGACTCAAATGAATTTGGGTGATTTAATTTTTTCAATACATTTGGGTATAAGTATGGTGAAACATGATAGCTTATTTGCCGTAGGCTGAGTACCACTGCATGTTTTGGTCCAGTGATAGAGTGTAAGACTTCAGGGCATAAAGGCAGCAAATTGAAACCTAGCTCTGATATTTTTAGTACTTGGACTTTCTTATGAATTCCCAAGAAACAAATCATTTGGTTACTTTACTATGTGGTGAGTAAGAAAGTCTGAAGCTCTTTATTTAATTTGTAACATTTTGTGCCATAAATCAATAATATTTATACATGTGTGTGTATCTTCATAACATGAAAACTTGTATATTATTCTTGAAGCTCTGTTAATAGTTATATTTCTTTTTTTTTTCATGTGTCATAGCATCAGCCAGGAAGTGAATCCGCTAACCTGGGACAAGTGCTTGTAAAGCAGCTGTCGCTGACCTCTCGACCACCAATGCTTGACTAGTTATATTTCATTTTGTGATACTTTTTCTGTAATAATCTTTTGCTTTCTAATAAATATCTTTATGTGATAGTTATAAATTGTAATTTCTTCCTGTTATTTTGTTAGATTTAGATAATGTTCAAATCAGCTTCAGTAATTGTCTCCATCTGACATGAGTTGAAAAAGAAAATGCTACTATCTTCATTCATAAATGATATGGTTAGGATTTGCTGTTATTACTGAATTCATTTCACTTTGCTTCTGGTAGTGAATTTCTTGATCCATAATGTCCATAAAAACAGGCAAAACTCACTATAAATAATGGCACATACAGCAAGCTAGAGTAATCGATGGATGCCAGAAGGCTTGTGCATAAAATCTCCATCTAGTGCCTACTCATCCAATATCCCTAGACTAGTTTCTGGCTTATGGCCTTCGTCAGTGAGGAGCCTTGGATCTGAGAGCACTGCATCTAGACCTTAGAATCTAATGCAACCCTCCAGCAACCACCTTTTATCTCCATTTAACTATAAAACTATGAGTCTTATATTCATATAGAATAAATTGTATCAAAAGTGAGTGTCCATGCATTAGTAACAAACACCTATCAAGATGTGATAGTGTACTGATGGCTTGATTGTTGCTAAACTTACCATTGCTGGGGGCTTACATAATTAAAAAAGAAAGATCTTTCTTAATCCCTAGAAGCTTTTTGCTATTATAATTATTTTATACAAATTTGTTTTATTATCAACAATATCACATCAGTCTAGAGATGGGGATTGAAAAGCACTACACCATCTAATATTTATTAATTACTCAAACTTACAATAGATGGCTTTAGAGTAGGATGAAGATAATTGCATTTACATTTTTTATATGAATTTAGAAACTCTGCCCAATTTATATGATTTAACTTATAAAGCATTATATGACTATTTTACACAATGCTGTTTAACAGCTATTTTTTTTATGAAGGCGATCTTGATGCCAGATGGTAGTACTTGATAAATCTTATGACACCTAGTGTAAGCTTTAATAACTAATAGTTGCCAGATTGTAGTGCTTAATAAATCTCATAGTAGTGCTTAATAAATCTTATGGCACCTAGCGTAAGCTTCAATAACTATTAGATGCCAGATGGTAGAGCTTAATAACTCCCACACCACCTAGTATAAGCTTTAATAACTAATAGTTCCCAGATGGTAAAGCTTAATAAATCCCAGGCCACATAGTTAAAATAGATGCCAGATGGTAGTGCTTAAAAAACCATATGCCACCTAGTGCAAGCTTTAATAACTATTAGATGCCAGATGATAGAGCTTAATAAACCCCATGCCACCTAGTATAAGCTTTAATAACTAATAGTTGCCAGATGGTAGTGCTTAATAAATCCCAGGCCACCTAGTGTAAGCTTTAATAACTAATAGATGCCAGATGGTAGTGCTTAATAAATCCTTATTAAATGTTACCCTAATCAATATTTCCAGGAAATGGCTTTAGGACTTCTCATGGCATTACACTGTGTATATGTTTAACAAAACATCAGTTGACATTAATATTTAAAAAATTCAACTTGTTGGAAATAGACATTTTATCTCTATTTAATAGAATTTATTACAAACTGTAAATTAATACATTGCACAGGCTAAAACTTGATTTATATATGTAATATAGGCGGGATTCGAACTCAGACTTTCACACGACCCACTACTCTCAGTGCCATCTCATATTGCTGACCCACCTGATCACACACATGTTAAAAAGATAAAGAATCACCAATATACATATTTCATGCTAAACCAGCAATCGTCAGTTTGTCCAGATTACTATCCTCACACATATATATATAATCAGTGCTCAGCTTTATATACAGATAGCCAATCCTCATACTTTAATGGACAGGCTTCAAACTATTCCAACTCACAACTCTTCAGCTTTCCATTTCATTGAAAATCTGATGATGGAACGTTCAAAGGTCTGCCCGTCCCTCACATATATATGTATAAATGGATTATTCTCCTGTACATGAGGGGTCAGAATGACTAATATGTCAACATGTGTAGGATGACAACTTTGGCACTAACAAGGGCTTTGAACGTTCCATCATCAGATTTTCAATGAAATGGAAGGCTGAAGAGTTGTGAGTTGGAATAGTTTGAAGCCTGTCCATTAAAGTATGAAGATTGGCTGTCTTAATATAAAGCTGAGCACTGATTATATATATATATGTGAGGATAGTAATCTAGACCAACTGATGATTGCTGGTTTAGCATGAAATACGTGTATTGGTGATTATTTATTTTCTCAACATGTGTGTGATCAGGTGGGTCAGCAATATGAGATGGCACTGAGAGTAGTGGGTCGTGTGAAAGTCTGAGTACAAACTGTAAAATAAATTATTTGATGATTAAGAATTAATATCTTCATAATTCATTTTCGTCCCCTGGATTTTTTTTTTTTAAAAAAAAAGACAATGAAAAAGATTAGTCGTTAATGTTAAAATTAATTTGAAATATATTTTTTGGAAATGATAATTAGAGAATTAATAAAAAAAATTATTGTTACAGTACACAAATGTGTATAAATTTCATGCATATATTTGAATAAATGAAAGCTTTTTAATAGGAATTATGATTTTTAAAATATATCTTTTGATTCCTTTGTGTTTTTAATTTCAAAACGGAAAGAAAAATTCGTCTTTACTTTTATAATAACCTTGCAAGGTCATAGTTATGTAAAACAATGTATATCTGTAAATGATATATTTTCTTCTTTCACTATGCATCTTAATATTAAGAGTTTATTATAAAGTATATCATTTGTTTGATTTAAATAAAAGCTTCACTGTTTTACATATAAAAGAAATTCTAAACAAACATAAGTTTATTAAAGCACTTAAAATTTAAATGTTATCTAAGTTTATAGATATTACAATTGATATCGATATGTTTTCGAAATATAATAGATCCATATAAATTAAGTATCTCTAAAGAACGAATGGTAAAATATAAATGGGTATAATTTTCTCATGACTCAATACCGGGGAAATTGTTTATTGGAAATATTTTTATTTTTTTAATTTTCTGCACAAATACTTTTAAAACATTATAATTTTCATCAAAACTGACACTAGATATACAAATTGGCTCTAGATAAGTCTGGGAAAATGCCAATGAATATCTATGTATTTTATTGAATTCAATCAGGCTTGTGATTCTGTTAATCATACTAAAATTATTGAATGTTTTTAAAGAAAGAGTATATCAGCATTTTATTATTTTTACAAATAATTCACTATATGGGACTAGAAAATATAAAACAGACTATGGCAAAACAAATTAGTTTCATATAGGGAAAGGAATTAGACAAGTATGTATAATGTTATCTTATCTATTTAGAGTTTCTCAGAATATATAATGAGGGAAGCCAGATTGAATGAAGGAAAATGTGGATTCGGGGTTGGTAGAAGAAAAGAAATCTATCTAAGTTATCTGATAATAGAGAAGACTTCAAAATGTTCATTTGGATAGTTAGAGAGTGGAGCATAAAGATGATGTTCTAGATAAATGGGAAAAAAGTTTGTAACATCAGCATCGCAAACAAAGGTCATAGAAGCCATTGGAAGTTTTTACTTATTTGGATCATTCATCAGCAATAAGAGATCTGGAAGTCTAATCATTCATCACAGACTAATAATGATCAGAGTAACAATAAAAAATAATCAAATAGCTGTAATCTTCAGGAGTTCAGAAGATATTTAGTCATAAATCACAGACTAATAATGATCAGAGTAACAATAAAAAATAATCAAATAGCTGTATTCTTCAGGAGTTCAGAAGATATTTGAATACTAGAAATGTCAGAAATGGAATTGATTCAAGGACCTTAGATCCAGAATCGGACCCCACACCACTGAATAAATTATTTAGGCAGGTTTTCAATGAAAAAGAAAGGATTTTTAGATATAGAAATATTTCTTTAAAATGAAGATCAAAATTGTTCAAGCTATTATGACTTTAAGATGGGAAAATCACTGATGATTGTGAATTGTGGTCACAATGGACATCACATGATCGGATTAGATTTTGACTTTCAATAAATAAATGATATGGTTGAAATTGTTTCATATAGGTTATATTATGAACCCATCTATTTATTAGAAAAATATTTAGTGCTTGGAAAAGAGTGAATGATGATATGGCTGAACAGTGATGAAGTAGGTAGATTTCATCATCAGAACAAATGAAAGTACTCGAGTAGTCTAAAAACTGAACAGTTATAGGACATGCTAAAAGGGTTATGCATACATTATCATGAATCTGCCTTTTCAAAAACTAATATTTACTTTTAAAGCATTTCTTCCTTACTATCAAAAATCAACTTATTTTTTTAAATCTATCACAGGATTCATAAAATATATTAATAATGATCATAGCACCATGTGGTTAAAAGAAACATAATAACTTTATGACAGTTTTTCTTAATTATTATTACTGTTAGTATTGTGGTAAAAATTCTTCTATGTTTTGAAATTTGTATGCAAAACATAAAATAGGTGAGAACAGGTACTCTTAATATTAATCCCATGTTAATTTTATAGTAGTTTGAACTCAGGATGCATATAATTGGGATCTTATATATAAAATAATAATGATGATAATAATAAATTGTTACCTGCTATCGGACAATAGATACTATTTATTCCACACTATATGTCAAAATGCATATTGAGTATATCTTTGTGAAAAGGGAATTGTTGACCGGCTGTATTTCCATGACAGCCACAGTGTCATCTCTGAATCAACTCATGTTATGTGGTAACATAGATTAGTTACCCACCACAAAAATGTTAAGGTGATAACGTATCCAGATCACGAGTTATGAATGAATGAAATGTGATGTGTTTTATACCTTAACTCACAACAGAAGATTGTTGAAATACTGACTTTTATTTAATTGGCCAAAACTGTTACTGAAATTATTCAAACTGTGTATAGCAATGAAGCTGTCAGTTGCAAGAAAGTTTTCAAATGATAGGCAAGATTTTATGATGACAAGATGACATATGATTGGTGAAGGTATCAAACTCATACATTTAATGTTCATAACTCATGATACTATAACAGTAGCTCTTTAAAATTTTTGTGGTAAACTAAGCCACCACATAACACGTGTTGCATCTTGGAAAATGAACCAATAATTTTGTTACTGTGATACACTGCGTATATTGAAACAGTAAGATTCACATTCGAATCTTAAGTTTCACCTTTTCTATAGTCTCTCAACCACCACCCTCTCCTACCCAAATTTAAACTTTTTTTGTATCGAATTGTGTGTGTAGCAACATTAAAAATGTCTGAATATATGCAATAGTCACCTTAAACACACACGTTTCGATAATAAATTTACAGCAATAAATAAAAATAAATAATATAGTTTGTATTTTTCTTTTAGTTATTTAAAAATATAATTTTAACAATTTATTTTAAATTATAAAGTTCGTTATTTATTGCTGTGTTTAAATTTCTTATTTAATAATAATTTTAGAAAATTGATCATAATCTAATTAAAAATAAAAATAATCGTATGTTCCCTTTTGTATTTGAAATTTTAAAAGTAACGGTCCGGTGAGAGATAATAGATTAATTAAAAAGAAAAATTCCCTAAAATATTTAATTCCAAAATCTAAATGTAAAAATAAAATCGAACAATAGAAAAGCGGCTTTCTATATAAATTAAATGTATAAGAATGTATTGATTATCCTTGGGGCAAATGATTGAATCCAAAATAAAATATAACAAAAGTTAAAAGATAAGATCTAGAAAGGAGGACATTTTGGACTTTCTCAGAACTTTCAGTTGAACTTTAGCTGTGCTCTCGATCAGTTGAGAGTCTCCAGATATATAAATTAAGTCATTTACCCCAGTATGGTCGAGTAGAAAGTGCCAAAGACTATTCTCCCTGGAGATGGTCAATAGTATGCCGCGAATCTACACATGTGCCCTCCACAAAATCAACCAAAAAGGATCTGCTGCCCCAAACAATCAGAAAGCCGCTGCTGCTGTTAAATTAAATGAATCATCTAAATGCTGGAAATAACTGCTACTTCTTCTAAAATCATTAACAATTTGTTACTGATTACTGAACTGGAAAATTTTGTATAAACAGGTACCTGTATCCAAATTCTCTAGAGTATTCTAAATAATCACGCTATAGCTCACTCTATATAACTTGTAAACTATAACTTGTAAAATTATAATCTGTAAACTGAATTTAATTATTAATTCATTCTGTAACTTTCTTTAATAATCTAGCTTGCCTAATTCTATCTTTCTTGAGTACATATTTCTAAAATTTACATTTTATTATCTAATTATAGCATGCTCATAATTTTCTAAATATAAATCCATGTTTGCTTGAAACAGTGGATGCGTGTCAAATTCTCATTAATATTTACTTCCATAAATTATTTAATATTTTCATATAAATTGACACGTATTAAATGCTTCATTTATTGTAATGCAGGGGTCTACTACTTAACAAATGGCTGACATATTAGTCATTAATACTCCCCTAGTTTACCTATTGTTTTTATATTTTATTAAAATTTAATGATTAATTCCATAAACTGCATTTCTTTGAGAGTCCAAAATGTTCTTTATAAATGTTGATGATGTAGGGCCGAGTTATAAAGTATATTAAATTTTAGCATAATAATCTGTACATTATACATGTGTTACATTTTGGAGATGCGATGACCCATTACAAGCCTTGAATATTCTGGATTCTTTAGGATTGAAATTAATCCCAGTCACCTTACACAAGCAGACATAATGAATGTTCCCGTAGGGCTTGATGACCATCATGCAGCTAGGAAGTAATCATGGCATGAACCACTTGCCCTAGTTATGCTTATGTGACACCTTATCTCTATGGGCCTATGGCAAATGCCAGTCTGTTCTTATAAACTCATTCACGGCTTCACAGTTTCAATATACTGCCACCCTCATATCGCCTTTCTAGACATACCACATGTCTTTAATTATTAACTTTCTTATTCTATATATAACTTCGTTTCTACATTAGTGACATAACTCACTCTCAAATAAATGTCCGTCCATAGTAATTTATAATTTCTTTAATTAAATAAATATATATGTCTGCCACTACTATTATAAATCCTAATTTAGACTCTTGCATTGCAAAGATATAAATCCCGAAGGCATGCTCTCGAAATACTTGCTCGAGAATTTAGGCAGCTGGATTATGTCAGCTATATAAATAAATGTATCTCTTTAATATCTAACAGTATCGGAAAACCCCACTACTAATATCTTAGATCTTATCAAATATTATTAGTCAAATGATTTATTATTAAAATGTTTTAAATAAATAATTTCAAACTATACGTCTGCCATCACATCTTTATTTATTCGATACCCATTCAATATGTTTCCTCGATTCTTTAAAAATAAATGTTTAATATTAATATTATTATTGGCCAACTCGAAATAAAATTCTTGATTCTCTTGCATCTCCCTGACCCCCGTGCCTAAAGAAATATCTACTAGCATAGCATCAGATGCGTTGTTTCGTAGATTGTATTGTGGAACCGATAAACTATGTTTGAAGTCGGTACTACTGGTGGCTTCGCTATCTAGATGGTGCTGCAGTTCTGTGTGGTAGTCGAATTCTGCACTATGTTAACGAATCACATGTTTCTGACTGTTATAATATGCATGTATACAGTTATTTTTGCTATTTTTACTTTTTCTAAGTTATATTTCCAAGTATATTTTGCTTTTTGATCAAATTCTTCATGTTTTCTGATTTAGTTATTCGTTTTTTATAATTATTTTTTATATTCATATATATTGCTTATAATAACTTCTTTTATATACACTTTAATGCAAAAAAAAACAACTTCCTTATTTTCCTGACAGTTCAAATACTGTAGCTCTGATGAAGACTGCTGGACAATTGAAACTGTCAGGAAAATAAAGTTTTATTAAGAAATTTTTTTCCCATTCAAATGTATATGAAAGAAGTTATTATAAGCAATATATATGAATATATGAAGAAATGCAAAGAAAGTAAAGGAGAAGAATAAGAGTATATACTTTTTATATTGTTTTTTTTATTTATTTCTTAAATCGTTTTTCACTTTTTAAGAATCTTAATATCTACATCAATGCTTACATATTAGATATAAGTGGAAATAGATGGTTCCAATTAACATTTGGAAAGGATGTCAAATAGATCATGTGATATTTAAATTTAAAACAAACTTATACTGAACAGAAAATGTTTCAGATATATATCCTATTTATATATATATATATATATGCATTTATATATCCTATTTATATATATATATATATATGCATTTCTCCAGTTGAGTGCTATTTCAATCTTTTGATTCTTTAAGTTTGTCAATAATATCTGTTTGTGTTTTTACCCAACTCTTTCACTTGCAATCTTTTTTTGTTACTCCTATTATATATCTTTCCATACTCTGTGGGGTGATCTGAAATATCTCAATTTATATCTCTCCATAATTCAGATCAATCAATGAAATATGGAGAAATATTTGTTAGGAATAACAAGGAGAGATCGCAAGCACTTTAGATTATTCAATGAAGTAGGGTAAGTTTATGTTAGGAGTAATTGGATAAAAAAGTAAACAGGTGTCATCAAAATCATTGAAAGAATTCAGAGATTGAAATGGTGCCAGCCTGAATATATATCTCGAAGATATGATAACATATGAACACTTGAAATTTTAGATTTGATTTCAAGAAATTGTAAAAGATCTAGAAAGAGATAACGTGAGATGGGTGGATGAAATCAGTAAATGTGCTGATTTAGTGTGGAGAAAATAAGCTGGAGTTTAGAGAAACTAGATTAAATTTGGAGAGACTTTCATCCTGAAGTGGATCGATATTGATGATGATAATTACTTCGGTTATTTAACTATCATTAAATATGTGTTTTTGTCATGGTTATTATTTGTTTTTGCATATTTACATATACAAAAATCTTCCTTGGTTTCTGAAGCTATCCTAGCACCTCTCTGAGGAGTGCCAAAACATGAAACCACGGTCAAAGTTTGGGTGGGGTGGGGTATTTCCTGACAGAGATATTTTAAATGCTTTCTCTGGCTAAGCATTTACCACAAAGCTTGTTGAGCAATTGGCAATCCTCATTATTTATATCTTACAAGCTTAAGAGAATTGGGTCATGTGATGTATGATTCTTATTTTGATTATTTATAGTATCTTCCCAAAACACGAAACCATGGTCAAAGTTTGGGTGGGGTGGGATGTTTCCTGACAGAGATATTTTAAATGCTTTCTTTGGCTAAGCATTTACCACAAAGCTTGTTGAGCAATTGGCAATGCTCATTATTTATATCTTACAAGCTTAAGAGAATTGGGTCATGTGATGTATGATTCTTATTTTGATTATTTATAGTATCTTCCTTGGTGTTTGTGTATTATTTTTTAATATATATATATTTTTAAAAAGTAATTGATAAACTCTTTATTATTAGTAATATTATTTTTCGGAAATAAAATGTCATTATCTCAATAAATAAAGAGTTAATCATTCAATTGGAGGCGGCTGAGCAATGTATGATAGCTTTAAGTGCTATTCATTTTTGGTTTTTGTTTTTTTTATTCTCTCTCCAATAGCACTTCATAAACATTAAAAAAAATTCGAATTTAATATAAAAACAGAACGATAAGGTCGGTGACAGATGGAATCAAAAATATGTTTAAATATGATCTGTTAACATTTAAATATACAACTAAAAGCTCGTTTACGGACTTAAAAAGTAGAAGTGATTATAAAGAGGCTAAGTTGGTTTAAATTGGATTAATAAAGGTTTGTCAACTGTAAGTGCTAAAAACATATGTAAGCGTAATACTCTCTCACAACCAATCAAAATGCAAATGTAAGTAGTGACAGCGAATATTTTTTTCTGTATTTCAAACTGCAGCAGTTTTTATATTTGTTTTACTAGTATTTTTATAGTTAATCTTTTTACTAAATTCCGAAATATTTACTTTTTAAGAAATTGTATTTTAAAATAATTAAATTATGTAATTCGAATTGTAATTTAATTGTAGCTTAAATTTTACTTGGTTTTTATTATTCGTTGTGATCAAGTGAACGCCCTGAGCAGTCGGCTCAGCAATTGCAATTGTTGCTGGTGAGCAAATGTTGTTGTTTTTTTTATTGCTACGTGTGAAAAATTAGAAGAATTGACCAAAAAAAATATTGATTTTAATCGTACTTTACTATTAGACTTGCTTTGAAATATCGCAGCTATACTAGGTTAAGTTTAGGGATAGTGTTAGGGTTGAAGTCTAGTTTCATCACAGCAGGTCTAATATGCATGCAACAGCCACTCGTCAACAAGTATAGACATTCCATTTTCTAAAGGGGGGAGGGGGAAGAGTTGATTATACAACCTAATTTGTAGACCACAACTGTGCCACATGTAGAACATGCTGGGTCATTTTTTATGCTTATTTGATATTTTGTGATGACGACTTTTAATGTTTTCATCACAATGTCTAATTATGGCTGTCATCCTATGAATAACTATTGTGTTGGTGAGTATTCCAAACACAACAGCAAACAAAATACCAATTTTAGTAATATTGTACATTTGTATTAACTTTTTATTGTGTCAGTAATTTTTTTAAAGGGAGAGAAAGATAATTGAATTAGTGAGCCTGTGATGTAATCAATACTTAAACCTTATTATAGCTAATTGCATTCAAGATTCATGATGAATGAATAGTATAAAGTTGCAAGGTATAGTAAAAAAAGTTATTTATTTAGGAATGGTTATCCCAAGTTGATTCTCAAATAAATAACTATTTTACTACATCTTCAACATTCTCTCAGTTCATCCATATGCTAAGTATTGTTGCTGGTCAGGCCAGAAACACCTGAAGAAGAAAGGAAAATAATATCACTCAAAATAGCTTGAAACATTGTATCATTAGACAATGCCCTCAATTTTTTATTAATAATTATAGTATTATTTTTTAATTTTGTTTATACACATATATAAAAAAAGCATCTATGCTATGTGTGTGTGTGTGGATTGTAAAGTAATGTACACTTGCAGTTCAATATACAATACATATTCTAATCAATATTTATTAACAAAAAGGAGCTTATATGCTATATATGTTGAATATGAGGTGGGGGGGGGGTAGAACAAAAAATAGCATAGTTCACGGATCCATTGTATTTTAAAAATAGCTATCTGTCAACATCACATACTTTTTAAAAAATAAATATATAATAATTTTATTCTAAAAAAACTTAATATACTTATGTTTCTATCAACATGGATGTAAATAAAATAAAAATCAACTGTTAATGTTTGAAATCTATGAAAATCACATGAAGTTTGCATTGAGTATTGACTGAATCTTATCCATTGAGATCTTAGAGATACCACACCAATAATACATCTAAATGAGTTGTATTTAGGGAGTTAATACTGCTGGCATATCTGATAAATGAATGTTATTCATGAAATATATGGAGATAGTAAGGTCTGAATTTGTTCTATTGGAGAATAGTTGTCAGATGAAAAGTGTGTTGATAAAAATTGAAAAAACTAATAGTTGCTTTATATACATATATATAGTTGCTAACGAATTTGTTAGTTTTTATTGCAATTTTTCATCCTTGAAAAACTTAATACAATTGTTATTATTTTTAAAATACAATATTGAAATTTTTTTATTTTAATAATAACTGTTTTATTAAAATAACTTTAGTAAATAAAAAATAATATCACATTTGCAAAGTTTTTAAAAGTCTAAATCAGTGCAGTCTTTTTCCTTTGACATTTATTCCTTTGCAATATACTGTGTATATACTATTTTTAAGTGGGTAGACTCCGGAGATGAAATAATGCATTCTTCAGGAAATCACATTAAACAGAGGTTCCATAAAACTGAAACTGGCAAAGTTAAATTAAAAAGTATTTCTTTCTTTATGTGGGGGAAGGGAATATTTTATATTAAATTATTTTGATATCATTTTAGTTTGTGAAACTGTTTAAACCAAATGTAAACAAATATGAATAACAGACTTTCAAACCCAGGAGAATATTAAGGTATATCGGCTTAATAAGAACAAATGCTGAGAGAGAAAACTAACTGAATAAGAATTTTAAATAAAAAGATTTTTAGTTAACATTTATGAAGTTTGGAGCAGTTATTTTATATGCATAACTGTATTTATGAGTTAATTTCATTACATCAAAAGTTTAATTGCTCATAGGCGTGTGATATTTGAGTGCCAGAAATAACAGATTGAGATTCAATCCAGGAACTCTTTAATTTATCAATTTATTATTGTGCTAACTACATCGAGCAAAACAAAACTTAATAGTCCACAACCCTTATGAATCTCAGACAGTCATTCATTTAAATACTAAATGAGCCTAACGTTATTTCTAATTTTGGTGAACAGATGAAAACCAATTAGCCTTGCTTATTTTATAAAGCATTTTCCAAATGATTTGATTTCTATATTCCTTTGTACTGCTGCACTTTAACTGGCATATTTTGTATGTGCAGTTTAAATAAATGTAAGTAATTCTAATACAGATTTATACAAAAAATATATTTAATTAAATAGAAAGGATTTGACGAGTCGAATATGGGTGATTTCACCAAAAGGTTATGCAATAAGATTCCAGCAGAGGTCCTTTCGATCAATCTTTTGTTTATACTGATCAACATGAATTTTCAAATGTTTGAATTCTAATTTGGCTTGAAATGGCATTTTTGGATAAAAAATACTTTGCATTGATATTTTTTATCTATCTTTATACTTCTTTCGAATATCATTCAGAGCAGGTAACTATATTCTTGAGTATACTGCTTTAAATATTAAGTTTGTTAAATTATTCATTTTATTTATTTAGTATCTGAATTTTATTAAATACTTTAATTATTAACAAAGTATCATAAATGAATCTTTAGAGACTTCCAAACAGGAATTAGATTAACTAGTGGCTTATTTTTCAAACAGGAAGTAGATTTACCAGTGGTTTTATTAAGTCTTTCAATTTTACCACTGCAGCTATAGATTTGACAATTATTAATTGAGTCATGATTTGTGTTTTCTACATTTACATAGATCAATGATTTCTAAATTCCATTTACGAAATGGATAAGCATAATGACCATGAAGTTGTCCTGAATCTGTTGATGAAACTGCAGTTCTATCTAAGAAGTCCAAAGGCAACTGTCTCTATTGTTGATGAAACTCCAGTAGTATCTAAGAAGCCCAAAGGTGGCTGGCTCCATTGTCTCCATTGTCCAATCTGAAAAAGTGATATATTTGACAGTCATAAGAATTCCACATTTTACACTATAATTCTTTGATTTTACGATCTTAATCAAACATCTGAAAAGATTTTGATTTGAGATGAATCATAAATACTGAAACCATATCTTGTTTTATTGCCAAGTCTTATCTGTGTAACCAGCTTTTTGTATATTTTGTGAAGCAATTTCTTTTATAATATCTAGCTTGGTAAAAATAGTAAGCTATCACATGACAAAATTATACTTTTTTCTAAATCACTTCATTTATAATTCTTAACTTTATGCCTTCTGGTTTTCTCCCCCCCCCCCATTTTATATTTAAGTAATTATATTGATAAAATTCTACAGTAAACAAAATATTCATTTGCATAATAAGTGCTTCAAATTTTAATCATTTTCATGTAATGAAGGGTAGTTTCATTTATAGAGTTGCATTAATGTTTGAAAAATATTTATTGTTATTACACATTGACAAGTACTTCATGGTACAGATGTGATGCATACTTTTAACATGCCTACAAGATGTGTTTGATTCTTTACCCAGAGAAAAGTTGAACATTTTTTTCAGTTTTTAATCAGACGTAGGTTTTTTTTTTAGATTTCTTATCCTTAGACATCATGTTAGCTAACCATCCAATATTGGTCAGTAAATGAGTCTCTAGCTCTTAATTATAATACATGATGGAAAGAATTGTCTAAATTCTCATCACCTAGATATTGGTAGTTTTTTTTTCTTCACAGTTTCTATATCATTGTTGTAGGAGAGGCATTTCCTTGCATGGTATATTTAAACACTGATTTACCATTATGTATATGTAATGATGATAGTAGATAGACAGTTGAGTCCCAAGAGGGTTAAAATTTCTAGAAAGAGACCACAGCAGTGTTGGTTGAATGAAGTAAGAAAGTTATTGTTGGAGAAGTTATACATTGAAGAAACTGGATTAAACTTGGTGATAACTTATTTACCTTGAGTGGATCCCAAGAGATTTAAAATACTTAGAATGAGACCACAGGTGTGATGGTTGAATGAAGTAAGAAAGTTATTGCTATGATATGTAAAAGTTATACATTGAAGAAATTGGATTAAACTTAATGATAACTTATTTACTTTTATGGACAGTTAGATCCCAAGAAAATGTAAAATACTTAGAATGAGATCGCAGGTGAAATCGCTAAATGAAGCAAGGTAGTTGTTAATGTAGTGGGGAGAAGAAAAGCTATAGATTGAAGAAACTGGATTGAACTTGGAGATACTTATTTACCTATACGTATATATAAAATAGATGAACATTGGATCCTGAGGGATTGTAAAATACCTTTAAAAATACCACGTGTGAGATGATAGAATGAAATAAAAAAAAATCAGTGCAATGTAGAGAAAAGAAACCCTAAATTCGAGAAACTGGATTAAATTTGAAGAGACTCACCCTGCAATGGATCGATAACTAATGATGATTTATGATATATACACACACGTTTTTTCATCTCAAAAATCGCTTGACTTCTTGAACATTTAATAATTAAATTATTTGTCAATTCTTGTGTATATGGTTAACTATCTATGACTTATGGAAGTTGTGGCAATCATATTAATAGTAGTAAAAAAGAAAAGGCGCAAACAAGCACTGATGATGATAACATGCTTCTATTCGCTTTATATTAACTATCCACTTCCTTAAAACCTTATTTCCAACAAATCATCATCTTGTAAATGTATTGTATTTAATTAAGTACTGTGTGTAAGTTACTAAAGTTATTAATGCTCGAATTTATTTTGAATATTTGGATCAAATACTAAGAAAAATGAATAGGGGGGATTTTATTTTATTCTAATCCAATTAACTTTGGTTTGTGAAATAGAATATTCGCCTAGGCAGTCTTATGTTTTACCAGAACAAAATAAGATCGAGTGGGGAGGAAGTTAAAAATTTACAGTGTCCACGAGTTGTTCCAGATTACCATCTCCACACATATATACAATCAGTGCTCAGCTTTATATTAAGATAGCCAATCTTCATACTTTAATGGAATGGCTTCAAACTACTCCAACCCACAACTCTTCAGCCTTCCATTTCATTGGAAATCTGATGATTGAACGTTTTTCAGAATGACTAAAATATCAACATGGGTAGGATGACAACCTTGGCACTAACATGGGCTTTGAATGTTCCATCATCAGATTTTCAAACAAATGGAAGGCTGAATAGTTGTGGGTTGGAGTAGGTTGAAGCCTGTCCACTAAAGTACGAATATTGGCTATCTTAATATAAAGCTGAGCACTGATTGTATATATGTTTGGAGATGGTAATCTGGACCAACTGATGAGTGCTGGTTTAGCATGAAATACGTATATTGGTGATTGTTTATCTTTTCATCACACGTGTGATTAAGTTGGTCAGCAATATAAAGGTGAGAATATTTACATTATTTTTTATATTAATACTTTGCCAAATTTCTCATACTATATATATTCAAAATAAGAGACTGTGAGACAATTAGTCTGGAAGGAGAAGAGGCTTATCATCCATAATCAAGTGGCTTAATAGAAAGCTGTGTATTATGGGCTGACTAAATAATAAGTTTTAAAAATATTATTGTTATTAAGCACAATGTCAGCATGCAATACTTAAATAAAGCTATAACCTTAGTACGTGCACCTTGAGTGCTTAATTTATTACCAAAGAAACCTCTACATATCTAAATGCAAAATTCGACTTCACGCTCCCAAATCAAAATGCTTTAGATGTGCCTATATATTTAGAAAAATAGGTTGAAGATAAGAGTGGCCACTCTTATTTTTATAAAGTCGAATCTTGCATTTAGATTTGTAGAGGTCTCTCTTGTAATAAATTAAGCACTCAAGGGTGCATGTACTAAGGTCATAGCCTTATTTAAGTAATAAGTTTTATAGTAGGAGACGACAAATTGAAATCATGAATTACAAATTTTAAATTATAAGCATTAAAAAAAAATGAAATTCAAAGTTGTAGAAGATCTTAAAATTAATCCCAGTAAATTAATATCCTAATTAGGAGATTTAAAAGTATTATCATTTATTTATCAATTTGCCCGCCCATTCCGTATGTATTTTTCCAACTGCTTGTAGAAAGACCAGTCCTATTTTACTTCAAAAATATAGGAGGAATCCATTAATTTTAAGAAATGAATTTTTTCAACTAAATTCATTAATTGAAGTGTGTTCTCGTCTTTTCTTTTTTTTTTAAATTTTAGTTCCATGATAATTCAAAACAAATGTGCATTAAGTACATGAATAGAAAAATGTTTAGTATTTCAAATTTGTATAAATGGATAGTTTTTGTTAAGATAGGAAAGATAATATTTCAAGATTAAAAGTGGAACAACTCCTTCAAAACTTGATTTATCTTAATGAATAATTTTTCTGTAGTGTAATTTTCACTGCACTACTCTCATACAAGATATAGTCTATCTACTTTTAACACCTTGTGGAGAGGTGGAATCATGAATATATGACTAAAGATGTGAAGTTATATGATCCCCA
Organism: Epiperipatus broadwayi; assembly: GCA_028023455.1. Lineage (NCBI taxonomy): Eukaryota > Metazoa > Onychophora > Udeonychophora > Euonychophora > Peripatidae > Epiperipatus > Epiperipatus broadwayi. The sequence goes on from JAQFVV010012446.1 coordinate 4,349,296, forward strand.
AGATGTACATTTTGTGCTGAACCAGCACTTTTTATTTGGCCCAGATCATAAGCTCTTAGACATATCTTTATAATTCTTCAGTATATATAGATAGTCAATTACAACAGTTTAATTGATGTGTCAAACTTAATGCCCTCGCAACTTTAACACAAATCTCTTGATGGAATGGTTTGTGTCAAAGTTGTGAGGGCAGTAAGTTTGACACATCAATTAAACTGTATTAATTTTCTATCTGTATATATTGAACAATGATAGGTGTAAGAGATTGTTGTTTGGGCCAACTTATAGGTGCTGTTTCAGCATAAAATATGTATCTTGGGGATCATACAACTTTTTCACATATTTTTGAACACATGTTTATAATTACACCCCTCCACAGGATATTAAAAGTGGATAGAAACTAGTTCTTATCTTGTGTTGAGAGTCATGTAGTGGAAATTACACTACAGAAATATTACTCATTAAGTGGATAATCTTTAGTCTAATGGTTGACTAATAATGATTAATTATTAATTTACCTCCTCTTTAATATTATCCACTTTCTCTCTTAACCCTGCAGATGTCACAGCTGATCTTACAGATACACACTATTTTCTTAAATATTGTTACTTGTATCAGATGTGAAGGTTCAAAATCATGACTAGGTGAGCATTTGTAGTAAGCTAGTATTAAATCGTAATATTTAAGTTGACAGTTTGGTTATAACATGTTCTATAAGGATGTGTGATGTTGTTGCGCATTGAAATCAAGATATTATCAACAATTTTGCAAGTATTGTGAAAAGTATTTATGACTTAAGCATAGAAATATTGTTTGTGATGATGTTGCAAATATTTTATAAAGCCACTATTGAAGATTCTAATCTGTTATGGTTAAAGTAATTTTTTGGTTGTATTTTTTAGCATATGATTACGTTGTTTGAAATTTTATTCTTTATATTTCTTTGTTTAATAATTTCTAGATTGTAATCTAAAATAAATTTAAAAAATCATATATATATATTTCATATGTCAAATGCATTGACCGCGAAGCAAACCCGGGCCAGCTGCTTGGAAGGCAACTATGCTAACCACTAGGCAAATTTGCAAGTTGTTTTTTTTTTTCCGCAATTCAGTACTAATAGTAATGAATATATCTCTCTGATTCATGCAGTCTTGTCTGTAATTTTTTGATCATAATCTCTACATGATTTATTGTAAAAAAAAAAAAAAAACATTAAAATCTCAAGAGAGAAAAAAATAACTTCTGAAATTTGAATCTGTGCTTTTTTGGATAGAAAAGTCAAACTATTTACATAAAGAAAAAATAAGAATTTATACTTTGAATTAGTATTTTTAAAAACAAGTATTTCAGACTAATCCTTATATATAGGTTTCAATAACCTAATAAATTGTCTTACATTGTTCAGCTGTGAATCATTTAACATTACTAATTAAAATGTGTAATTATCAATTTATAATTACTGTGTTCTATTACAATTTAATCTATACAAGCCAATTTTTTTGTACTCACGTGTTTAACTTCATCCTATTTAAGTAAATACTTTATTGTTTAACATTAATTATTTATTACCTAGATATTAACTTTAAACTTTAATTAATATAGTCAAAATAAGAGTCATAGATCACATGACCCTATTCTCTTAAGCTTGTAAGTTGTAAACAGTGAGGATTGCAAATTCCTCAACAAGCTTTGTGATAAATGCTTAGCCAGAGAAAGCATTTAAAATATCTCTGTCAGGAACCCCCACCCCCAAAACCCTAATATATCTATTTTTATTAATTACAGTTATATAGAATCATTCATGCAATCTCAACCTTATTTTTTTGCTTGTGAGGGATTGTGATCTGGGCCAACTGAAGAGAGCTTTATTTTGGACATCAGTTATCTTTTTCAAATGTCTTTATCTGTGCATTTAAAGCATATGTAGAGAAATAGAAGTAATCTACTCTGTTTTAAGTTTAATTTTTATATATAATATACAACTTTGATAGTTTGATCTTTGTTTTAAATGATTGATCATTGGGACATATTTAATTGTTGTACCTGGTGAGAGTTTTATCAACTTTCAACGATTCCTCCATATCAGAATATAATAAATTAGACTTGATGTGGTAGAAAATTTTATATTTACAAATGAAATAAATGCTAAAAAATTATATGCAAACTTTAAAAAAAATATTAAATAACTAAGTTTGTAATGAAAACAAAGAATAGTTTCATCACTCACCAATCAGGAGGAGCAGATTGAATTTATAAAACCAATGAAATCTTTTTATTGACTTTTAAAATCTGATTGAAAATATATCATTATCTGATAACTCTATCAAATTGTGCTTTAAAATATTAATTTTTTTAAATATTTTTTACAAGATTATAATATATTCTAACAGATTGTTGGTGATGACTTCTTAGCAATCAGTTTGTAAATAATTGCTCCATATTTGGCATTATTAATGTTGCAGTGGAAATTATTACCTTTTATTTTTAAAAATAAAACATATACATATAAAAAAATGTGTAATCACAATAGAAAACTCTCCACACAGTAATGCCACCTAGTGCAGGCTTTAGTAATCAATTGATGCAAAAAGGTTTGTGCATAAATTCCCTATCTAGTGCTACTCCTCCAGTATCCTCAAACTAGTTTCTAGCTTATGGCTGTCAAATAGTGAGAAGCCTTAAATGTGAGAAAACTGCACTTGGATCTAATGCAACTTTCTAGCAGCCATCTTTTACCTATTTAGTTACCTATAAAGCTATGATCCGAAGATAAAAACACAATAAGGTTTCAAATCCATGCTAATTCATTTGTATAGCTATATGTATCCAAATCTATTTCAGTGTATACACAGTTTGGGTTTTTTAAAACTATAATCACCATCATCCTATGGGCAAGATTGTACAAAACCACTGAAACATCACATCATCATCATTTTCTATGTTCCACAAACTGCTAAAACAGTAACAAACTCTCCATATGGAAGTGTGATGTTTTAGTGGTTTTATATCTATCCCATCCATAAGATGATGGTGACTGTAGTTTTTTTAAGACTCAAAAATTTATATATACTGAACTGGGTTCAGATCTATATGACTATATAAGTGAATGAACTTGGATTGAAAATATTATTGTGTTTTCAAATTTAGACTAATACCTTTGTAGTTAACTAAATAAATAAAAGATGGCTACTGGAGGTTTGCATTAGATCCTAAGATTTAAGTGCAGTGCTCTCAATTCTAAGGCTCTTCAATGATGAAATTCCACAAGCTAGAAACTAGTCTAGGGATATTGGATGAGTAGGCACTAGGTAGGGATTTTATGCACAAACCTTCTTGCATCCATTGATTATTCTGGCTTGCACTGAGTGGCACTACTGTATGGAGAGTTTTGTCTGTGTTAACAGCTTGTGTAAGCATAAAAAATTGTGATTATGTGATGTTTTAATGGTAAAATGTGAAATAGTGTATACTTTCGATTTTCAGTAATTATTACGTAATAATTTTACAAAATAATTGTGAATCTTAATAAACTTCACAAAAAATTAAGGTTTTAATCATATTTTATTAGTAATCTCATAAATCACGTGAAATTATTTTTATAGATACAGGCTATCAAGGCTGGCTTTAAAAATGTTTGAAGTTACTATATTTTTGATTATCTTGGTGTCTAGATTTTTTTTAAATTAAAATGTCCGAATAAAATATACATGAACTTCATGATTAAAAAACAAACAAGTATCTCAATAGATGGGTGTACAATCTCTCTGTGAGGCTTCTTTGCAGTAGAAAAGGGAAAATTAAGAAAATATCTTAAAATGTAAACTACATTCTAGTGAAAAAGTAACTGTAATTAGTTCTCATTTCAAGCTGCCCTGCAGCACCATTTCTGAATTAAAATGTCATGTGACATAGTTTAGCTATTCACCACAAAAATTTTAAGGCACAAACATGTCGGAATCATGAATTGTGATAGAGGTAGTGAGTTTCATAACCATGGTTGAATACCCTGCTAATGTTAAAATTTGATTTAATTGGATAAAACTGCTACTGAAATGTTTGAAATGATTCACACCATGAATCAGCGCCTTATAGTGGTGAATAATGAAACTACATGACTATATGATACATTCAGACAGCTTGAAGAAATAACTAATCATCTTTTCATTTGGACGTATTGTGTATATCTTCACTGATTCAATTTGCATAATTAACAAAAAAAAAATAATGACCTGTTTACAAACTAAGAAGTTTTTAGTTTATGATTTAGTTCTTAATAAAATTCCTTTCTTTATAATCATGAATTTTCTGTGAACTTAATACTTAGATTTGTCTTGAATAGTTTTCTATCAAATATATAATGGTTTTCTCTCCTTTTTTTAAGTGTCATAGCATCGGCCGGGACATGAACCCACAACCCGGGCAACTGCTTGCTAGTGCAAGGCAGTCGTGCTGACCTCTTGACCACCAATGCAAGACTGGTTTTGCTTAGTGAAGTGAATTTTTTTTACAGATTCTGTGAGAAAATAATTGTGAAATGGATTTTTTATTTGAAAAGTACAGCTGTCATTTCATTGACTTTTTTCACAGAATTGTTGCAAAATAATAATTAGGCTAATTATAGAAGGTACATCCTTCTATTTATCCAGCTATCTATTTATTAATTTGTTCAACTTGTGGTACCACATCTTTGGTCCATGCATTAATCTCTTAACTAAGAAGAATTATAGATGAACATTATGAATACATGTGTTTTTCTTGAAGATTTGTGATGATGGCATTTTGTGGTATTTATATATTGGACTATTTCCGTTATCTAATATAAGTATTGAATGTCTTTAGAAAAAACTGGACTTTATTTAAATATATTCCAAATATATTCAAATGTTAATAAAGTTAAATTTTTCTAAAGAAAGAAAATGAAGTCATACATCATGTGACCAAAACCGGTTGGGGATAGGGATAATTTTAAATAGAGATTTTAATGCTTTCTGGTTGGGTATTTACCAGAAAAGCTTGCTTAGAGTTATTAGCATGGTCATTATATTAGATTCTGAAGATATTCAATATTTATATTAGATGATTGGATAGTCCAATATATAAATAATTATGAATACATATGTATTCGTCCATTCTGGCATTTGTTTATTTTCTAATTATTTATCCTTCATCATTCATATAAATACCTTTTTATCTATCTACTTATTTGTACATTCATCTCTTTACCTATAATCTTACTATGACAGCTTTCAGTGAATCTTTGATAAACCAAGGAGACAGGTAACTTTATAAAGACTTATTACAGGATCTGTGTGATTTGGCATAATGATAGAGTGGCAGACTCTGATGCTTGAACTTCTTATGAATTCCTGAATAATAAATCCATTCAATTACTATATTCTTTCTGAGTTCCCAGCATGCTTTGCTGCAGTGGTACAATGGTAGCCTCTAGCAGATCCATGGATTCAGCTCAAGTCACCCACTGTCAGTTGCTTGAACTTCTTGTAAACTCTGAATAATAAACCATTCAATTACTATATTCTTTCTGAGTTCCCAGCATGCTTTTCTGCAGTGGTAGAGGGGCAGATTCTGAAACTCAAGTTCCATGGATTACAGCCCAGGCTGTCACTTTTGGTGCTTAATCTTCTTATGAACTTCTAAATAAAAATCATTCAACTACTAAATTCTTTCTATGTTCCCAGCATGCTTTGGTGCATTGACAGAGTGGCAACTCTAATACTCAAGATCCATGAATCATGTCCCTCACTTCTTTTGTATGATCTTATAAACTTGTGAATAATAAGCCATTCAATTACTATATTTTTCTTAGTTCCCAGCATCCAATTCTGCACTGGTAGATCAGCAGACTTTGGAGCTCAAAGTTTATGGATTGCAGGCAATCTATTACTTCAATGTTCAGATTTTTTATGAGCCCCTGAACAGTAAAATTATTAGATCTTATATATATATATGTTATGTTTGACCACCGCAAAGTACAATTTTATAAACTATTTCCTTTCTGAATTGTAGATTTTTGAATGATTATTCAATTTTGTCATGTTTATTTTTGTTTCTTAATAGTTTATGACTATTAACTCAATGATTTTTACCTGTGTGGTATTAGAATATTTGATATTGTTGTTATCACTTTTGGCTTTTTTTCATACACCTAAATCTATTTATTTATAGTATTTTTTTGCCAGTTATCCATTCATTTGATGGCATAAACTGCAACTAAGGTAAATATTAATTTATTAGTTTTTAAAAAAATCTGAAGATGTCAGTACTCTAAAAAAGAAAGCACTGTAAACTGAGCTGATAATATTGCTGATTGGTAGATTTGTGGGTTTTGAGAACAGTTGTGAGACTACTATAAATTCTGGCATTGAGCAAAAGAATTGTATGTTTTCTATACTTTATTTAAATATTTATGATTATATTTCACAAAATATTTGTATAGAAATTATTTTTAAATATATTTTCTTGATTACACTTTGATTTTTTTTTGTAGTAATAGTAAAAATAAAATTATGATGGTAATGTTCCTCTAACCCTGAAATACAAACTTTTGTGATATTTTAATAATGATAAATGCAATTTTAAATTTTAGAACAGAAATTCATAATTTTATTATGACTTAACAATAATTCATGCAGGTTTTAGAAATGAAATTCAATTAATCAAGATTTCATTTTTTTTTCTGTTAATGTTGTGGTAATCATTCAGTAAGAAAAATGTTCTTGTCATTATATATTTAACTTTATTATATTTTCTTTATATTTGCAAACTTTATTCTTGATTTTTTAGGATGTTTTTCATTTGTAAGCTTATATTTGCAATAAATCAAGTATAAATTATTGATTTATAATGATAAATAAAGATTTTGATATTAAAGATCTCATCAATGTTTCTGGTCATTTACATTCTTTTATCTTCCATTCTATATGTTCATGATTAATATAGAACTGTAGGTAATTATTAGAATATTAGTAGAGAATGTTATGAAAAATATTTTAAAAATTGTGTGTCAGATAGTCCTATAAAGATTGTTTTGGCAATTCACTTAATGTGTCGAATTTAAAGGCCAAAAATTTAATAATTCCAAATTGAGGAAGGTAAAAAAAGAGGGATAAATAATACTATAGTAATAGGGTCAGGTAAGAGGGAAAAGATGAACAGTTATGCTATCTATAACTTATGTGTCCCTAGCTATTCAAATCAAGGGTATTACCTAGGTGTGCTACTTATTTCAATTCATGATTTTTGACAAAAAAATTATGCAATTCCTAACACTTTTTGACTAATTAAATAAATAAGATGAAATGCTTAATGTAGGAAATAATAATTGTATCGTTGTTGTTTTTTTGTCTGGGGTAAATTTCACCTCATGTGACAACTATTAGGTTAAATTGCCTGAACTGTATTAATTTTTATTTTATGATGGGACATAAATATATCATTTGCTTATTATGGTTAATATTTCATCAATGTGACTGTTTCCAGGATAGTATGAAATTTAAATATATTATTTATATATAAAATCCCTATTTTTCTATTGTCTGATTGGTGAATGTATAAATGTTTCTCCATAAGGCCATCACATGTCAAATTCATGACCATTCTTCATTAATAAACCATAAGAGTTGTCCATAACTGTCACATATAAAATATAACAAGTATATATTTGATACTTAAAATTTAAATTTAGTTTCATTAATAAAGCTATGTATTTCTGAAGTGTACCAAACAGGACGGGTTGTTCCAAACATTTTTTTTTCAATTGTGAATTTTTTACACTTATTTATATAATATTAAAATCTTTTGTTTAATTTACATTAAATCTTTAAAATTATTTATTAAAGCAACCAATTCAAAAAAACTATTATGTTTGTTCATAACGCTGCCATTCTGCCATTAATAACTGCAATTATTTTTATGGAGCCATAATTATTAACATCTTTTTTTAATTTACATTAAATCTTAAAAAAGAATTGTAAAACCAATTTTAAAAAGCAGTCTTTCCAAGACTGAGTGCATCTGGTTATTATATGTTTTTTTATTTTCACTTTTAAAGAGGAAAAAACATTGACTATGCCTAAACTTCCTGGGAATTCCATCATCCCTAAAAAAAATTTCCATGAACCAGCAAGGGATCTAAATCTATGAGTTGCACACTACCTGCTTAAATAATGGTGATTTCAGTCTTCATTCAATAATTTAGTTAGTGGACCCTAGATAGTGATACTATGAGATAAAAGTGACCAGTTTTTTGCCTAATTTTTAAAATTCTTGGTCAAGTCAGTAGTTTAGATAAGGTGATATGGAAAGGATTTGGCAATGGATGAAATGCAATAATGGATTACCTTCTAGTATTTATGGATTAAATGAATAATTACTTCCATAATTTGGTATGAATAAAGATATAGTTATTCATTTTTTAATATTATATTTCAACATCAATTATTTGAATTTAAATAAATTCTCTATCTCCTCTTCACTCTTTCTTTCTCTCCCCTTTCCTCCATCTCTTTCTCCCTGCCTTTTTCTCTCTATTCCTCTCTCTTTTTCCTCTCTCTTTCATTCCCTCATAGTTTGATATTTATTGAATATTTTTGTGGGATTTATAAGATATATGATAATTGATTTGAATTGTAAATTACAGCAAGCAAAGCAAGAGGATAGTTTCAAAGAAAGCTATCATCAGCTGCCACAAACTCTTAAACATCAATTAAAAAATGATTTTATTGCTTTACCTAAAGATGTAATCAACAGCAACAACAAACATTTCGAAATAAGTGTGGTCATTCTAACTCCAGAAACATTAAAGGTAAACTTTTTAGCATCTGTGAACCACAAATGTGTCCATGTATATCACATGCTATTTATTTAGTCTATTTATTTGTCTTCTTACAATGCTACATTTTATTGCAACTGGGGGGGGGTGATAATTAAATTTTTCATCATATCCTATCTCCCATTGAAAACAATTGGTGATGTATTTCCATGGGATCTATTTGAAGTAACTCCTTATAATTAGAATGTATCTTTTTCTTCGTCAAAAACCATGCTCAAATTCAGTATAAATTACTTTTTCAGTATCCTAGTAGTTTCATCAGTATCATGTGACCATGCAATTGCAGATTTACTATCACCACTTTAAGATAACTGAAGAACATGCTGATGAGTCTTATGGTTTAATCATTGTATTATATAATATTTAATACTAAAGAAAGCAAGTCATACATCACATGACTTAATTACCTTAGATTTACAAATATAATATAATGAGGATGCTGGTAGCTTTAAACAAGATTTTTCAATAAATGCCACAAGAGAAAACCTCTATCTAGAATTATCCCAATTCCCAAATCGGTTTTGAGCTAATGGCTCTCATCAGTGAGGCACAAGGACATTCAGATACTAGATCCAAAATACTTACTCCAGCCCAGCATTTATTGAATAATTAACTATTAAGTAGAAAATTTGAAATTTTCAGACATCTATATGTCTTCAAATCCCTTTATAAATAAATAATAATAATTGAAATAAAATTAAATTCCCCCTATTATTTTTAAATTTTATAAGAAAAATTTTCCAAACCCTAAAAAGTCATTTTCCTCAAATTTATACAATAAATTTGAAAAAAGGCAAGAGACATGCTTTAAATATTTTTGGTTAATTGAATTAAGCGCTTTGACCAAGGCAATTTAAGCAATGTACAAACCATGCCATCACATCTCATGCTAATAAAAACTGTATTCATGGCACTTTTTAATTATTAATCCACATTCATTCTTTGGTGATCATTCATCTATTACTGTCAGTGAGCTATTCTATAAAATTATTAAATAAAACAAAAGGCATATGGCTTGATTGCTCGGGAGTTTCAAGCACCAGATCTATGAGTATCAGAAGTGATTCTGGAACCTCTCAGTCCCCGTCAAACCCTTTACCAACTATGCCAAACCATGCAAGTTTAACCGTGCTAATGGCTTTATTTCATAAGAAGTTGAGCACCAGAATCGACCCTGGGACCTCCCAGTTCCATGTCAAATGTTCTACCGATTGCACCAAATCACACAGGGTATTATTAAATGTAGTCATTATATAGTATAAAACAACAATATTCTACACAAATCGTTTTTAATATTTACTAAGGCTTTATCCTCAAGAATATGCATGTAAAATGCGATATTAGGGACCTCTACAGGTCTTAACCACAAGCTTATGCCTTGGCATAAGCTTGTGGTTAAGACCTGTAGAGGTCCCTAATATCACATTTTACATGCATATTTTTAAGGTTAAAGCCTTAGTAAATATTACTTACGTAATCAATGTGTGTTTAAATAAATTTATAATTACAAATCGTTTTTGTAACATGAAATAATAAAAGCAAGTCATGGATGCAGCTTCATGATCTAAGAGTAATTATCTTCAGCTTGCACTAGTGCCATCTGGCGTCTTGATTGGACTAGCTTACAGCAGATGGTTCTAGGCTAGGGAGAAGGTCATGTTGTACTGCTATTCTTCCATGGATTTACACGCTCAAAAAAAATTGCTTTTAAAATTAATTTTATCACCAATATATTTGGAAATAATTCCAGGGGTCATTAAAATGATAAAGAACTTTTAAACTTTCAGTAAGATGGGTTAATGCTGTCATTTTAATTTTTATATCTCAAAAGATCAAAACATTTTTTTGTCTACTCAAAGTATTATCATGATCATATAAAAATATGACACCATTGTTTTGAATATAATTTTTCAAGGCCATATGTATGGAAAAAATTGAAAATGGCCACAATCAACAGATGACTGTAATCCTTTTACAGTTTTAACCACCAATTGTTTTTAAGCTTTCTTATGAATTATTGAACTTCTGTCTTTAAATTGCTATACTATTATCTAAGCTTCAGGTTGATTTGATTATTCTATCAAGCAGAAAAATGTCATGTGTTTTTTTTTAATTAAGCCATTAATAGTACAGTTATTGTCAAAGTGCTAGTCATCTTTACTCTTTTTAATAAACTCAAATATAGAGTTACTCATTTTCCTTTTTTTTTTAAAGAATTCTTTGCTTTCGTGGTCCTAAATTTTACATTAAAACCCAAATTAGAATTGAATTTAGTAACAATACCTATATTTACTTTGAATAATACTCTTGTATAATCTGTCCATATCTGCGCTTATACCTAGCTGATTGTGTAATATTAACCTTTATATATATATATATTCTGATTCTTAATTTTAACAGTGTAGATGATTACAAATTTCTTATGAATGATTTTTTGGGCTAAACAAAGTATGGACAATAGTTAATTTATATGTTGTACAACACTTCAGTGATTAAAAATTATTCACATCCCCAACTCCAACATCATTACACACAAAACACATTGCTTTTCACAAACAATAAATACACCATGAGTAAATTACACAGATTGTGTTTCATGAAAAGATTCTCTCTCATAGTTTCTTGCAATGCCATCTCTGAAGTAATATATATGTTATATATTGGCCCATCTCTGAAGTAATATATATTTATATATTGACCTAGTTCAGTTATTTGCTAAAAAAAATTTTAAGGCAAGAGTTATGACATGAAATGTGATAGTGTGTTTCGTATTTTTATAGATCACCTTCAGTGCACTATCTGCCATGACAAAAATTTTGCAAACTTTATTAAAATATGCGACTCATGCTTTCATGACTATACACCATTTGAATCATTTTAAATGGTTTCAATAAAAGGTTTTGCCCAGTTTAAAACAAAATTTAACATCTGTGGGTAGTAACCCATATTTCAGTCATGTTAGCATCTGGTACTTCAGAGATGATACTGCCCTCAGATTGGAGAAAGCATCTATAATTATTTTATTGGGACATGCCTTATGTATTGCTTTTATATAATTAGGAATCCCACCCTTAAGCATTTGAGTTGTAAATTATGACAAACAATACAGGGCTCTTGGGTATCTCAAAGCCTCAAACCCTTCTATTCATGCCATGTAGTTAAATATATATTTCAAACTTTTTTCAAAGTTAGCTTATAGGTATGTATTACCATGAAGAACAATCGATTAAATTAGAATAAGATATTGTATATATGTTTTGGAAACACTCGTCTTCTTAATTGTCTCATTATCCTTTCTCCCTTCACTTTTTTTTTCCTGCTATCTTCTATCACACAGAGGCTAAACTCTCCGTACAATAGTGCCATTCACTACAAGCCAGAGTAATCAATGGGTGCAAGAAGGTTTATGGATAAAATCCCTACCTAGTGCCTACTCATCCAATTTCTCCAGACTGGTTTCTAGCTTGTGGCTTTCATCAGTGAGAACCTTGGATCTGAGAGCACTGCACCTACATATTAGGATCTAATGCAATCTTCCACCAGCCACCTTTTACCTTATTAGCTAACTATAAAGCTTTGAGTCCAAAATGAAAAGCTTGTGTAAAAAAAAAAAAGGTGATCATGTGATGTTTAGTGGTTCTATCTTCTATCACTTAGGATAGTATAGATATCAAACATCATGAACCTCTCTGGCTATTCGTCTTTCTTCTACTGTGTTTGGTTTGGTGCAGTGGTTGTAGTTGTACAGGGTTCAAATCATTGTGAACCTCTCCTGCAGTCAGTTATTCTACCTTATATAGTTTGGTGCAGCAATGGAGTGATAAAGTAACTACGTTAATGCCCATGGAACACAAGCAAGCTTCGTCACTTCCAGTCCTCAAACTTTTTATGAACATCTGAATTATAAAGCATTTGATGACCTGTGTGATGTAGTGCGATTGCAGAGTTGCAGGCTCTGGAGTTCAAGATCTCTGGTTCGGGAATAGCCCATTATTTCCGGTGGTCAAACTTCATCTGAACAACAATCGATTATTTTTATTCGTCTTACTTTCTGCGTTAACAGTGATAATAGGATTTTGGGTTTGTGTACTCGCGTTTTTGTTTTTTAATCCTGTTTTTCCTTCTTCTAATTTTTTATTCTTTATTTCTACGTTTAATTTGTTTGTTTTTGAAGCGGTCGTACTCGTAAGAAGAGCGATGTCTAATGCCAATGGCGACAGTGTACGCGTAATTTATTAACTCTGTCTAATACGGATGAAATAAAATCATAATATTTCTATTAATCATAAAACTGTATAATTAGATACTTTAAGAAAATATAGATTGTATTTTCTAAAAGATAAGTTATATGAAACTATATTGATTATCTTCCTCGTATTATAAAGTTTTTGTTTGTTTATTAAAAGAATTCTCTTAACTGGACTAATGATTGGATTACTTCCTGTTGTCATGAACACAATCACGTGGCTTTTTTCCTAACTGTAATTTAATATCGTAAAGAGAAATAGAATGCGTTTGTTTTGTTTAGTAACTTTATTCCAAACTGACCAGAGAAGAAATCACTCTTGTTACAGACGATAGAAAATTTGAAAAATTCAATTTAATCTTTAAGTACATTTGCTAAGAAAGGAAAAAAAAGTATATTGTTGCAGTCATCAAATAGTTAATCTAATTTAATCCGTTAGTAAAATGCTGTCTCTTCCTTGGTAGAAAAATGCTTTTTTGTATTGAATATGTTCAGAAATTATCAGGAACTTACTTATTTTGCATTCATATTATAAATTGAAAATATAATTTTTGATTTGACGTTGAGTAAATATCAATACTTAAATTAACCCTTGCGTTTTCACAACTTTTAGCTTGAATTGATTATTAATTTGAGATTTTTTTATTCAAGCTGTCAGAAATGCTAAGTGTACGTAAGAGTGGCGCATGAAATGTTTGAAAATGTAATGGCAATGTATGCATGATCATGATTATCCATGAAGGGAGAATTTCCTATTAGAAATGCTAAGTGTACGTAAGAGTGGCGCGTGAAATGTTCGAAAATATAATGGCAATGTATGCATAGATCATGCATGCTTATCCATGAAGGGAGAATTTCCGGTCATGTCACCCCATTATGCTAGCTCATTATCAAAAAGAAATGAATTGTAGCATTGCATATTTTTAAAACTCATTCTTTTAAAGTTGTATTCAAGATGTAAATAATTCTTTTTAACTCCACCCAAATGCACATATACGCAGAAAATAAATATTTAATGGACTTCTGCTATAAGCCCTGCATAATTTGGCAGACTCCGAAAGCTCTGCTCCTTCCTGAGTTCAAACTTGTGAACTCTTGGGTAATAAAGCCATTCGTCTATTTATATGTAGTGCTGATAAGAAATCACAATCAATAAACGGTGAAGATGCTAATTAAAGGGCATAAATATGCAAATTTACATAAATGTTTAATTTAATACTAATATTATTCATTTTAGAACATTTCTCCACTCAATCAAAAAGGCATCCTTTACAACACGTTAACTATATCAGATATGTAATTGCATACTAGACTATTTAATTGTTAAATGTCTTCATAGATGTCAAGCGTTATTAGCCGAGAGGTCAGCGCAGCTGCCTTGCAAGCAAGCAGTTGGTTGCAGACGGTTGTTGCGGGTTCACCTCCCGTCAGATGCTATGACATATGGGGGGGGGGTGTCTTTTATACATATAATAAACATCTCCATACTTCCCCATTTCTTTTTCAAATTCATATAAATAAAGATACAATAAAAGACAAATGACTCCCAAGATGCATTTCGTGCTGAACCAATTCATATAATTTATTTCGAGTGATATTCTCTTCTTCAGATGTCAGTAGACTAACTAACTAGTAATATTATCATAGGAATCAAATCTAAAGATCCTTTTGGAAAAGAGTAAGCTTGTGGTTAAGACCTGTCGAGGTCTCTACCTTCCTATTTTCAAGCGCACATGCTTAAAGATTTATTGCCTTACTAAATATTACTATTATTAACAATAGAATAAACTTGATAAGTTAAATAAGGTATGAATTTTTCTAAAGATATTCAACACTTAATTTTAATTGACTGAAATAGCGATGAATAATTACGAGTAAAATCCATCCTCGCAAACTTTCAAAATAACTATTTAAGATATTTCACACATTTATAAATTTCATGTACAGTACTTATATATTTACGTTTAAAGTTCTTTAATTGGCACTTTTATGCCCTGAATAACCTATTCACCTGCATCCAACTACCTGAGCATGTATACATTGCGTGAAGTAGCAGAAAGATTTGTTTGAAAACACTTAGAAGTCGTAGAAAATCAATTGATTAAGTTATATGACATCTAAAAATGTTTATTAATTCAAAGACAGTTATTACCATCATATTATCACTTGACTGTCATAGCCTATTATACCAACGAGCATTTCTTCTTTATATTCTAGCACTATCTATTGTAAGCTTAAATAACTGGTAGTTATTATATGGTAATGTAATCCCCCCCCCCCTATCGTAGATCATTTTTTTCTAAATTTATGTCAGAATTCAACTATAAAACAAGTTGGTTTGGGTTCGAACTTTAAGCTTTTTTTTTCTTAATTTCATGCTTTATAGTAAGTATTTATGGATAGAAAGAAATCCAAAGAAGAATACAAGTTAATAAATAATTCATCGGGTAAATGGATTTAGATATTTGGATAGTTGATTGAGTGATAATAGAAAAAGGGAAGATGATGTTAAAAAAAAAATAATGTTGGCAAAGAAGGCATTTATTAAAAGAAAGATAATATTTTGGTAACCTTTAGAGAGAGAATCGTGGAAAAGATTAATTATCTGTAGATATTATTATACAATTGGGAAACATGGGCATATCTTTGAGGTGTGGATGCAGAGAAGAATGGAGAAAATTGGTTGGATGAATAATTTGGACAAATGAGAAACTTTTTGAAATGAAAAAAATGGTAGATTTATTGAGAAAATTGAAAGTAGAAAAGAAACTGGATTAGATATATACTAAGAAGAAAGAATAGTTTAATCAAGAATGTTTTGGTGGGAATGGTGAAAGGAAACAAGAAGAAAGGATTGAAAAGATTGATCTTGCTGGATGATTTATAAGAGATGAAAAGAGATGTGTGGAATAGAAGATCTGGGTATGAACTGAACAGAATTGAGGAATTGATGAATTGCCTTTGTGGTTGTTCTGTGGACCTGTCGATAGGACAGAACCCTATTGAATGAAAAAGAAGTTAAAGATGGCTTCTATATACATGTCTGTATTACTTTAAGCATATAAACTGATCTCTGAGGTTGGGGGTATTCTGAAAGCTTGTTAAGAGCTATTTGCAAGCTCATTATATAACATTTGTAATACCAGCTTGCTAAACTAGGTCTTGTGATATATGACTTCTTTATAATTATATTTTAAACTTTTATCTCACATCTTTATCGATAAAGACAAAAAAAAAAATCATAAGCTGATTTGAGACAGGAATTAAATTGCATTGCCACCTGGTACTCACTAATAATTAAGCTATCAATAATTGACACACAGAGGAGAAATAATCTTTTTAAATTAACATTAAATAATGTATGCATCCTTTTTTTTAAAAAAAAAAAAGAAGTTATTCATATTCTGAATTTAGATATCAAATTATTTCATCTCATATTTTATTTCAAAAATTAAGTAGAAATATACTTTCTCTATTAAGAGCTTCTTTGAAAAAATCCACATAAGCTGATTTACTAAACCATTAAAAAAATCATTAAATGTTAATATACTTATTTTATTGCATAAGTTTGTAAAAAGAACTTGAGATTTTATTTTTCAGTCGAATCTTAACCTCGATGTTGCTATTTCAGTCTACTTAATAATTTCCTAGTTTTGTTTCTCACAATACTGATTTTACTATATAACTTGCAAAAACACTATATGGTAAGTTATGGTTAATTTAGAATATTATCATCATCATTTTAGCCATTGGTGATCAATGCAGGATGAAAATCTCTTAAGTTCAATCCCTTTATTCAATCTAAAGCTTCTCTTCTCCACACCATATTACCAAATTTCCTTATTTTATTCATCCATATGACGTGGTTCGGTCAAGATTTTTTACAATCTTTTGGGTTCCAGTTTGAGACTTCATTTGCCATATCTGGTAATAATATATCTGACCTAGCTTCATTTCAGTTCCACTTTTTCAATGGTGTCAATAATATCTGCTCATTCACTAACCCAAATATTCCATTTTTGATCGTTATTATTATTGTCAACATGTACCCTTTCCCTATTCTTCTTTCAGTGGTCTGATATCTCTGTACTGATTTTCCATTAAGTGTCCCAATCTCAAATCTGTAAGAGTAAAATATTTCTATGAAAATCTTACCTTTTCAAAAGTAGGCGTATTTCTTTTTAATGTTATTTCTACCAAAGCATTTCATCCAAGTTTAATTTTATGGTTAATTTCATTCTTCACAGTTTCATCTGTATTAGAATATAAATATGTACATATAATAAAGAATAGAATGAGATTATGTCCATGTAAACAGATATAACTTTTAGCTTTTGATGTTGCCAAGAAACTATCAATTACTACTAATTGACATTCCCTAAGGCTAAACAAGTTTTATTATTAACCTATAATAGCAATTTTGTTAGTTTTTCGTTAAAGTAAAAGGGGGTTGTCTTTTTCTTCAAATCCAAGTTCTTAAATGGCAACATCAGAAGCTAAGTTATCTTTGTTTACATGGACATAATCTCATTTTTATTCTTTATTATAATAACAATTCATGGAAATATTTAATTCAACATATTCAACTCTGGAGAAGTTAAAAATATTATTTGCAGAATGTCAAGGAAGGTGTTATTTTTTCACATTCTTATAGGTGTAAAAATAGCTTTCTGGATTTAAATCCTATTTCAGAACTTGGGTTTGAAATAAAACAGGATGACTTTTTACTTCAACAAAAATCTCAAACAAAAGACCTATTATAGATTAATGAGAACCCTTGTTTAGCCTCAGAGATTGTCAGTTAGTAGTAATTGATAATTTATGGGCAACCTCAAAGGTTAAAGGTTATCTCTAATGATTACATGGATATTATATTTTCATTTCTATTTTTTATTATAATAACAATATGTGGAAATATTTAATTCAACATATATATATATATATATGATTTAATGTACCTAATAACACAGTAAATGACTCTATTTCAGACTATAAATAAATAATACTTTGTATGTAAAACAAGGATCAAGAATAAAAACCTGCCTATTGTTAAACATGTGATAGTTATAAGCTTATTCTTATGAGCATTAGTGGAAATTTAGAGTGATATTAAGATATTAACAGGAGGAAAATATGGTACTAATAATTATTAAAAATAATTAATTATACAAGAATGAACATAAACTCATTTTTAATAACTTTGTTTTAATAATTAACCCTACCAATTTTCACTATTTTTCTGACAGTTTTTTTTTTGTTCTCATTAGATTTAATTGATTTAAGCTTTTAACTTTCATTTTGTTATTAAACCTTTATTATTTATCAGAATATAATAAATTTGACCTCATTCGATAGATAGTTTTGTTTAGAAATGAAATAAATTTTTAAAAAATCACATTGGTTCCTGGAATTATTTTAAAAAATATATTTATTCAAAACAAAACGTAATCATGCCATCAAATTTTATGTTGAGCCGATTCAATTTATAAAATGAACAAAATCTTCCTTGTTTCAAATTTGATTTAAAAATCTAAATAAATGTTTTTTAATAACTACTAAATCTATCAAATTATGCTCTAAAAGTTTACAATTTTTTCATAATTTTTATGATATTTTTAAATATAATACCAATCAGGTGAATGACCTCATTTTGTAGAGAGCAGTGTTTCCCGTGATTATAATCTCTATAGTAACAATATTTAGAAGAAAATATTCTTTTTTATTTAAAAATAAAGCATTTCTGTAACAAATGAATATATAAATAGACTTACTTTTCATTTTTAATAATTATTACATAATTAGGTTACCAATATAATCAAAAACTTTCCAAAAAATGAAGTTTTTACATCCCCGTAATATTTTCTGGACAACCGTAATATTTTCTCGAAGTGAACACGCAAGGTTCAAGATCACGAAATATGTAATGGCTATCCATCATCGTCAGTGCTTAAGATCATTTGTTGGACCGCCTCTTGGCTTTCCAAGCCACCTACTGACATTTTTTGTATTTAAAATATTAGAAAATAAATATACATGAATTTTAAAGCCATAAAAATGAAAAGCTTTGCAAAATTTTCAGCAGAGGGTAAAAAATGCAAATTTAAAATTTTAAAAACTGAAGCGTCTCTCTTGTGTTCTGAAAGTAAATAAGTTAAGTATAAGTTAATAATTATAAGCGTGAAATTTTTTGAGCATTGATTAAAAAATACTATATTAATTTTGCCTTTTCTACAGTTATAAGAGAGATGGAGGCTCAATTATTAGATTATTTTAATAATATGAGATGTGGATCAATTTTTAGATTATTTTAATAAATTTGTATATTTAATGTGTTACATTAAATTATACTAGATTTAACATTGAAAATTTTGGTATGCACTATCTCGAGAAAATATAATATGGAAAATAACTGTACACAAAAATGTATACAAGATATGCTTAAAATCTTCTCACCTCTATCAGTTTCCGTGACTATGACTAATATAACTTAATCGAAAGTGCCCTAAATTGTGAACTTTATTCAGATCTTAAATGTGTCTTGTATACGTTTACATGTTATTAAAATAAAGATTAAATAATACAGTTTATTATAGTAAATAGATTAGCCCGTGAAAGATAATGTTTGGTGGATTTTTATAGAATACTGATAATCACGACCAGCCATTGAAAACATAGTGGATTAAATTAATTATAGAATTGAACCCGAGGACGAACTTTTGATAAAAGCGACTTAATATTAAGAGAAAATATGGTGATGTTTAAAAAGAGTTTTAATAGATGTATTTTACCAGTTCTTACTATAGATCTCACTCTTGGACTCTTGACAGTGGATGTAGACTTCAAACTACTCAATGGTGTACAGAGAAATGTACATTGGAAGTAATAAGAGATTGAAAATCAAATACATAGATAACCCAAACATTATTGAAAAAAATTAAGATGGAACTGAACTGATATATTGCTAGAATGATATGATAATAGATGGATATTTTCATTTTTGCACTTTATTCCAGGAGATTGTAAAAAAGAGTAGAAAGAGGTCACATGTAAGATAGGTGGATGAAATATGATATGGAGAAGAGATGTTAAGAATTGAAGAAATTGAATTAAACTTGGAGACATGGTAATTGAAGCTGTCATTCCTCAAATTTATTATATTCTATAATAGTATTTTTTGAATTACACATAATAAGAACAGAGAAGTTCAGTGTATTATATACACCTGGGTCTCTTTTTATGCAGACTTATTTAACACGATTTTGAAGTTATGCGATTCATGTTTCACTGGAAGTAGAACTCTGATAATGCGCTATTACTTTAAATAATAAATTTCGCGCACTTACGTTATATTGAAAGTAATAGCACATTATTGGAATTCGACTTTCATCTTAGTAATTTCAATATTTTCAGTGCTTTATAACAGTAAGATTTTATGCAATAATGAAATTAAAATCATGATTTCCACATTTTATGTATACACACATTAAATTTTACAAGATTATAATGTAAATTTGTTCAAACATTGTGTGTGTTAATTTTGCATTTTAAATCACATTCTGTTTTTGCTTTTTAAAAAAGTACGTAATCAATTATTAATCATTTAGTGTCCACAAGTTTATTTTTAAAAGGTGAGTAATAGCAGTGGGCACAATTAAATTTGACAATTAAAAATTAAAATCTGATTTTTAATTGTAATTAACAATTTAAAAATTACTTACGGCGACTTGAAATTAATGTGATGTGAAATTTGATTTTTAAATGTAATTGAAAATTAAAGACAAAAGTAAGAATTTAATTTTTAGTTGTTAGTTTCATAAACAATTAATAAAATCATCGTCTCAAAGATTAATTACTATTTACGTTGTCACCAGAAAACCATTGACCAGTTTGCAAACGAACATGTTTTTCGGCAAATAGCGATAATAATTAAAACGTGTATAAAAAAATGTAAACTACTGTACTGTAAATTATGCATAAAAATATATTATTTTGAATAAAATTAAATATTATAGTTAAAAAAAGTTTGTCTTGTATCAATTTTTTTCAAATTTGAAATTTTTTTATTAGTCATATTTTATTTCCTTATTATTATTTTTTTTTTGCGTGAATTTTAAAATAATTTTACATTGGTGCTTTGCTTTTACGCAAATTTTGAAAAATCACAGACCATATCTCCCCCTTTTCAATGTAAGTTACGTCTATTTTTGCGCGATTTCATTTACGCATGTTTTCTGAGGAACCTATCTATCGTGTAAAACGAGACCCAGGTGTATGTATATTGTTAATATTATTTATTCATATTTTTCCATCAGTTTAACATGTTTGCATTTTCTGAGAAGATAAAATCTGGATATTATTTAGTATCGTTATATAATACTGTCTTTATTGATTGTTGACTACCGTACTTTGAACCAAATTAAGTGCCATATGGTTGAAAATAAATATCACTGATATGTATTTATTCTATACGTTGAGAATGTTAACGTCGCTAATGTAGTTTCTAGGCATATGGTCTTTTGTATGGAAACTTGTGACTGCTTAATGAGAAAACATTCAGCATCACGTTATCTTTATTAACGTATTGAAAAATTTTATGTTTAATGTCTAAATGTAGACTAAGATTAAAATAGATTATTCAAATTACAAATAAATCTTTAAAAAATTCATTAATTGTTGGGTGATATTTGTTATATATCATAAGGTCATTTTGTCTAGAAGTCAAACAATGTCCAACCACTAAAGGATGCCTGATGAATGTAATTCTTATCATTTTCTGTTATCTGGTGACTCGTGTACCTGGCTCTTATCTAAAATGTCTGGGTTTGAATCCTGGTATAAGAAGAAGGTGTTCCTTTTTTCCTGCATGGTTTAGTACAGTGATAGAGATTGTGGAGCGTAAGGTCCTGGAATTGTTTCATTTTTGGCCTTGTGGATAAGTTCTTATGAATTCTAAGCAATGAAGCCAATTGAATTGTTTGTCTTAGTTAATTAGTTATCCATTTGCTTTACTAAATTCATTATTTTTTCAATTAGTTCACCTTTTTTATTATTGAACTAAAGTATTTACATCTTCTAGACATTTTTTTAATTTTTAGCGTGTGTGGGTGCATATAGGTCTTTAGTTTGAAAAGAAATTAGAAGACTAGATGTTTAGGAAATAACATGACATTTGAGCAATGGATTAATATTTTGACCTTTAACTCAGAAATCTGTAGTCATTAAATCTATTACTCAACCAGAAAATCACTGAATGGTTAGTTACTTGGAAGGTTATGTGATATTCAACTTTATAATGTGACCTATTGAGTTTTGATCCAAAAACCTTAACTCTCACATCCATTATTCTACCATTGCTTTCAGGTACAAAGGGAATAATTTGAATGATTAGTTACTTGGGTGTCATATGATATTTGAGCATCAGAAGTAACAATTTGAGCTTCAGCCCAAGAATTTTTAGTTTCTGATTCCTTCACTATTTAGTTCCTTAGTGGGTAGATCATCAAGCATCAGAAGTGACAGGATGAGCTTTTGTTTTAGGAATCTATCTCTTGAGTCCATCATTTCTACCATTCCATTCAATCACAAAAGGATTAACCAAATGGTTAACTTCTTAGGAAATCATGTGATATTGAAACATCAGAAGTGACAGATTAAGCTTTGATCTAGGAACCTCCAGTGCCCATGCCCATTATTTTGTCATTGCATTCAGTCACATAGGAAATAATTGAATAGTTAGCTCATTAGGAGATCATATAATGTTCAAGCATTAGAAATAACATGCTGAGCTTTGATCCAGGATCTTTTAGCTTTGAATCTATCACTGTATCTTTGTATTCAGTCATACTGAGAAAAACTGAATGATCAGTTACTTGAGAGATCAAGCTGAGGGTTGATTCAAAACCTTGAGTTCTGGGTTTCATCATTCTGTCATTGTGCTAAACTGAATAGGGCTTTAATTTAATAATTAATATCATCCATTATCAATCCACTGCAGCATGAACGTCTTTCAACTTCAGTCCATCTTTCCCAATCTCTAGCCTTTCATCTCTATATCACCCCTGCACACTTCCTTATTTCATCCATCCATCTCGCAAGTACTGTTTTTTATATATTCAAAAATTAGCTTTATACTATGTAATAGTTCTTATTGAAATATATATTATATATGTTGTGATATGCTTTATTTGATCATATTTTAAGAAAAAGTATTTTAAGAGAAAAACAAGAATAAGAAATCAAATCGAATTAAACATGTTATTAAAGTATGCCATCAGTCAAGATAAACATATGTCATAAATACTCTGCATTTCCATGCATTCATCATTTGATGAAAGCTTTCTGATAGGAATATTGTTAATATTCTCTTGTGATGTCAAAATTCTTATCATAAAAACAAAAGAGAAAAAAGAGAAATTGTGGTATCAGGCTTTTAATTGACATTTTAATATGTTGATTCCACTGGGAAATGCTATTAGAAACATGTTCGGTAAGTAAATAAGTTAAAAGTATAAGTTTTTTCTTTAATAAATATTGTTTGAAAGTTTGTGTATGATTGTAAATATAAACTAGGCATAATTTCTAGTTTAATAAATGATTTGTATTTATCATTAATATATTTACATAACTTGATTTGCATCAATGTTGTGAGTGCAGAAAGTTTGACCCTTGTAAATCAATCTATAGTTATTTGCTGTCTTTAAATAAGTATTCAACAAATGATGAAAATACATGTAAGAGATTGTGATTCTGGCCAATGAATAATTGCTGATTCTGCATGAAATATACATCCTGGGGATCTTTTTTTTTTCATATTTTTGATCACACTAAAAAAAAATTGTAGATAAATTTTAAATTATGCCAGTAACCATTTTCCCATCTTGGATTGCTGTACACAGTCATGCTTACTAATACAATTTCTTGTTTATATTGAAAGTGGATACATTTTATTTCTCCTGTATCATCTTTTCTGGATTTAATATGCAGTATTTCTCCAAAAATTTTTACAGCAGTGCTGCAAGAAGTATTTTGTAGATTAAAATAGGAATCTAGAGGAGTAAAAATAAATGGAGATTATTTAAGTCATTTAGCTTTTGCAGATGTTGCAATGGTTTTTGCAAATAATGCTTCACAACTTCAGAAAATGTTGCAAAAATTTTCTGATGAAAGTAAGAAAGTAGGGCTAAAAATAAATGTTAAAAAGACTAAAGTAATGTTCAATGGATTTTCTTAAAAGATGAAAATAATATTGATTATGATGAGTTAGAAGTAGTTAACAACTACAAATACATTGATCAGATTATTACTATAGATAGTAAATGAAATTAATCATAGAATTAAACTTGGTTTGTGCGTTTTTGGTATAAATCACTTAATATTAAAAGGGAATATGCCTATGTGTTTGAAAAGGAAGGTATTTAATAAATATGTTTTACCAGTTCTTAGTTATGGATCTGAGACTTGGACACTTAATAGAAGAGCAAAACAGAGACTTCAGATCACTCAAAGAAGTATGGAGAGATTATGTTAGGCATAACAAGAAGAGATCAAAAACACAATATATGAATAAGAGAACAAACAGGTGTTACTGGCATTGTTGAAAGAATTAAAAGACTGAAGTGGAGTTGGGCTGGACATATTGCTAGAAAAAGTGATAATAAATGGGCAATTGAAATCTTAAAATGCCAAGAGACTATAAAAGACCCAGAAAGAGACCACTTGTAAGATGGATGAAATAAGAAAGTGTGCAGGGGTGATGTGGAGAAGAGAAGCTAAAGATCAGAGAAGATGGATTGAACTTGGAGAGATTTTCATCCTGCAATGGATTGATAATGGTTGATGATGATGATTTCTTCACAATAAAATATTTTCTAAGTTTAACACTAAAAGTTTTACAAAATTGTAGAACTTAGTTAATAACATCATAACAACTAGATAGATTATAGTTTTTTAATAACAAGACTAGTCTGTTATGTTTCCATAAGAGACAAAAGTTATTAAAAAAAAAAAGAAAATTACCCAGAGTGCATTTAATAGTCAGAAATTCAGATATTTTGCTAATTACTTTATTTAAAAAATAAAAATAGGATGCAATAAGTTTTTTTTTTTAGTTTTTTTTTTTTTTTTTTAATGAATGAAAAAAATATATAGATGTATTCCCTCAATGTATTATTATTTTTAAAAAAATTTGCATGTTGAAAAATACTGCACATTTGAAGTTCAATAAACAATACATAAACAAAGGCAAAACTCTCCATACAATAGAGCCACCCTATGCCAAACAGAGTAATCAATGGATGCCAGAAGGCTTGTGCATAAAATCCCTATCTAGTGCCTATTCATCCAATATCCCCATACTAGTTTCTGGCTTGTGGCCATCATCAGAGAGGAGCCTTGGATCTGAGAGCACTGCACCTAGATCTTAGGATCTAATGCAACCCTCCAGCAGCCACCTTTAACTCTACTTTACTACAAAACTATGAGAATGAAATTGAAAACACAATATTTTCAATCTAAGCTCAATAGCTTATATAGTCATATGGGTCTGAACTCAATTCAGCACCCATATATTTTGGTGTCTTTGGCTCTTAAACAACCATATCCACCACTATCTTATTAGGCAGGGTTGGTGTTAAACCACTAAACAGCACATGATCACCATCCCTAAACTAGCACATAATTGTTGTAAACAAAGGCAAAACTCTCTATACAGTAGTGCCACCCTGTGCCAAACAGAGTAATCAATGGATGCCAGAAAGCTTGTGCATAAATCCCTATCTAGTGCCTACTCATCCAATATCCCCATACTAGTTTCTGATTTGTGGCCATCATCAGTCAGGAGCCTTGGATCTGAGAGCACTGCACCAGATCTTAGGATCTAATGCAACCCTCCAGCAGCCACCTTTTAACTCTACTTTACTACAAAACTATGAGAATGAAATTGAAAACACAATAATATTTTCAATCTAAGCTCAGTAGCTTATATAGTCATATGGGTCTGTACTCAATTCAGCACCCATATATTCTGGCATCCATTGATTATTCTGTTTGGCACAGGGTGTTTGCCTTTGTTTACAACAATTATGTGCTAGTATAGAGATGGTGATCATGTGATGTTTAGTGGTTTAACACCAATCCTGCCTAATAGGATAGTGGTGGCTATGGTTGTTTAGGAGCCAAAGACACCAAAATATATGGGTGCTGAATTGAGTTCAGACCCATATGATTATATAAGCTATTGAGCTTAGATTGAAAATATTATTGTGTTTTCAATTTCATTCTCATAGTTTTGTGGTAAAGTAGAGTTAAAAGGTGGCTTACTGGGGGGTTGTATTAGGTCCTAAGATCTAGGTGCAGTGATCTCAGATCCAAGGCTCCTCACTGATGATAGCCACAAGCCAGAAACTAGTATGGGGATATTGGATGAGTAGGCACTAGATGGGGATTTTATGCACAAGCCTTCTGGCATCCATTGATTACTCTGTTTGGCACAGGGTGACACTACTGTATGGAGAGTTTCGCCTTTGTTTACAACAATTCTGTGCTAGTATAGAGATGGTGATCATGTGATGTTTAGTGGTTTAAACAATATATATTCTATTCTAATAAAAATTTATCAAACAAAACATGAGCTATGTACATTGTATGTGGGGGGGGGGGGACAAATTGTAGTATATATTGCAGCTTCACTGGATATTTAAAAAAATATATATGAAGTTAATTCTAAATATATCTTTTAAATGTGCATATGAAGTTAAATATAAAAAAAAAAGATTTACGGCTTTATTGCTTGCGAGTTCATAAAAAGTTTCACTTCCAGATTTGTGAATGCTAGAATCAATCGTGGAATCTCTTGAATCCAATTCTAGTACTCTACTAACAAACTGTGCAGGTACGAAAGACATAAGGCTTTATTGCTTGGGAATTCATAGAAGTTCGAGCACCAGACCTGCGAGGGGCAATCTCAAACCTAGGACCTAGGACTAAGGTATGTGGAACTCTACCAACAGCACCAAATCATTGCTTGGGAGTTTGAGTGGTAGACTTCTGAGCACTGCAATTGATCCTGGTACCTCCCAATCCCAAGTTGGATCTTCTACCAACCACATCAAACTGTGCAGAGTAAAAAAGACATAAGGCTTCTTACTTAGGAGTTCATAAGAGGTTCGAGCACCAGATTTGTGAGTGCCAGGAACTCCTGATTTCAAATTGGACACTCTACCCACTATGCCAAAATGCACAGGATAAGTTAAATTATAATGAGTCATGTATGCCTTATTCACTTGAAAAATTAAGAGAGTGCTTCTAAAGGCATCCCTAGTGAGTGAGTTTGAGACTTCTGTATTCATGGATCATTGCAATATGGTTCAGCTAAAATGAAAGATGAAATGATATATATATATATTGAGGGTTTGTTTGAAAGTTGTGGTGCTGGTATTTTAGTCATGCGTTGGACATTTTCTTCATCTAATATTAATTATTAAATGTAGTTTTTTTTTAAAAAAAAAATTCAAAAGCTTATTTAACTGTTTATAACACACAGGTGTTTGCCATTTCTGGATCACCTGAAGAATAGGGCTTGCCATCGAAAAGCATGCACAGTGAGAGGTGTGATCTGAATTTCTGTGCTGATGTATAGCTGTAACATGGTTCAATTGAAATGGAAAGGCAGTGATAAACAACCCCGAAATTTTGAATATATGCATTGGTGGTCGAGAGGTCAGCGACGGCTGCTTTACAAGCAGTTGTCCTGGGTTAGCGGGTTCGCTTTCTGGCTGATGCTATGACACATGAGAAGAAAAAAACTTTTATTACCACCTTAGTAAAGACAGTTTAATAAAATAATAAATTGATTTGTAAATTTTATAGATTGGTGTTGTGTGTACACCATGCGAATGATGTACATATGCGTAGCGTAGTTATATTGTTGTTGTTGTTGTTGTTGTTGTTTTTTAAATAAAGATTTACAGTTTTAATAAATCCATGAAAAATTTAAATGTATTATGTAAAATTAAAAATAGTAAAATTATAACCCATATAATGAAGAGGGGGGAAGGAAAATAATTAACTTATTTAAGTTTTATATATATAATGAAATGTGTAGTTTTTAAGAAAAAGATACATTTCTGTAATGTTTTATGACATTTCATATTTGCATTCTGGAAGATACCTAACAAAACAAATTGCTTTTTTCTTATGGTAAATTTGAGAGTAAAACCAAATATTTTAATAAAAATTATAAAGCATTAAAATTAAAAAGGTTAGAGCGTGAATTTCAAAGATCGGTCATGATCCCTCCCCCCTCCTTTTATTCCCTTTCTTTACATTCAGCATAAATAAAAAAAACTATTTTATAATTATTTGTAAAATCACTGCCTGAATGTGAAAGAAAAACATATTTTGTAAAATAACTAGAAGGGCTTCGAACTCAGACTTTCAAGCTCC
Source organism: Epiperipatus broadwayi (assembly GCA_028023455.1). NCBI lineage: Eukaryota > Metazoa > Onychophora > Udeonychophora > Euonychophora > Peripatidae > Epiperipatus > Epiperipatus broadwayi. The sequence continues at coordinate 4,377,837 of JAQFVV010012446.1, forward strand.
CTACATGTACCCGGTCCATCTTATATAACCGATACACGGTATGTGAATGGATAAATTATTTATGCTGATTATAAATTATTTATGCTGAATCAGCACTCATGAGTTGGTGCATATGAGTTGGTGCATATCATCTCCCTCACACATATATAAGCAGTGTTCAGTTTATATTAATATAGCAAATCTTCAAACTTTAATGGACAGACTTCAATCTTTTCCATCCTCCAACTCTTCAGCCATTCATATTATTGAAAGTCTGATGGTGGTACACTCAAAGCCATTGTTGATGCCAATCCTATTGTCATACCCATGTTGACATTAACTCACTCTGATCCCTCACATATAGGACCTTAATATATCCATTTAAATATATAGAAGAGGGATGGGCAGAATACAGGCTAAATGAGTAATATTTAAATATAAATATATTGTCTATACTGACCTAATGTAATTAGAAGTAAATTGAGCTCAGACTTTCAAAAGCTTTCTACAGTTATCCATTTCATTTTATACAAACATGACCATATACATAATTAAAAGATAAGTGATCTCCAATATACATATTCCATACTGAACAGTTGGTCCAGATCTGGTAATCGATTGTGAAATAATAGAGGTTTTGTAAAACATCCCAGTATAAAAGTTAATACAGTTAGTTTATCCAATATAGTAAACATGTTTATCAAGATACAAAAATAAATACCGTTAAAGACTTAGGACAGTGTGGTATGGTGTCCATGTTTTGGGGCAAAAAGTATAAATAGATATGAAAAACAATAGTAGTTTTAGTTTGAATCAGAAAAGACAGAAGTTCAGACTGATTCTGGGAAGAGAGGAGAAAATGCCAATAGAGAAGTAGAATTGTGTTATCGGGAAGAAAGCAGAAAAGATGAAGAACTATAGCCATTCAAAGATTAAATATGATACATTAGTCCTGTAACATTATTCTTAATAGAAAAGGAAAACTGCTAATTAAAATATTTTTCTATTGAATAGCTTTAAAACAGAGACGAAATTCTGCATACAGTAGTGCCATCCAGTGTAAGCCAGAGTAATCAATGGATGCAATAAGCTTTGTGCATAAAATTCCTATCTAGTGCCTAATCCAATATCCTAAGATATCCAAACCTTTTTGCATCCATTGATTACTCTGGCTTGAACTAGATAATACTACTATGTGGAGAGTTTTGCCTCTGTTTAATAGCTTGTGTACCTGTAGGAAATGGTGATCATGTGATGTTTAGCAGACTAGCTTTAAATAGTTCTACATTGGTGATAAATTTAAAAAGGTATTTTTAATACTACATTCAATTCAGCAATTATGACAATATTTGCTACTAAAAGACCATTTGCCATGAGTGGTTGAACAACCTAAGATACATCAGTCAAAGATCTGGAAATATATAGTTTTATGTAGTTATGAATATTGATTGTGCATAGTCTACAAGTTTGCCTGCTTGCAATAAGAAAATCATGCGATGAGAAAAAGATTGCTATAAAGCCTTCCCTATTATTTGCCTATAGTAGGACTCATTTTCATTGTCTACCATCATTGATACCCAAGAAGGTTAATTAAAATAACGATTGAATATTATCAAGAATGTGCATGAAAGGTAGAATATATGCTTAAGATATCAACAATAATCATGGTTAAAACGTTATTATATGGATAAGATCTTTCTTTTATATTCAGATATAAGGCTGTAAACTTAATATTAATAAGGATTTCTATATATTCATAATTATCTTTATAACTATTTGTTAATTTCAATATCTTGTATTTTATTTATTTTATGATTTTATTTCTAGTGCGAATATATAAATAATTTCCGATTTTTTCTTCACTATTGATAATAATGTAATATTAAATACGCTTAACGTATATAGTGAAATTAACTTCAACGATTATATTAATATTTCTTAAGGCTAAGCGCTTTCAGAGCTTTCACTCATATTCATAGCCTTTTAACGTAGTAATTTATGCAAATCTTTAATAGGATTTGGCAAATATACTATAAAATCTTCTTTCGAGTTTGTAGACTTAATTAAAAATGCAGCCATCAATGACAGTTTCAATATAGCAGCCATAGATATATCTGAACTCTACGGATCGATTAATAGAAAAGGTTCAATCAGGATAATTAAAGAAGAGCTTCAAAATAATCATTGTCCTGAACAGAAAATTGATTTTATCATTGACTTCATGAATTGGTTGGATGAGAACATATTTGCGACATTTGAAAATAGATGGTATAGGATGAATAATGGATGGCCGATGGGACTGCCTATGAGTGGCATTGTATCTAGTATTGTAATCGGTTATTTTGAAAGCAAGATTATATCAAAGTTCCAAGAACAAACACATGGATTAATTTACTGTAGGTATGTAGATGACATTTTCATTGCAGCACCTAAACTTATAATAAAAGCCATTCAAGATGAACTGCAGGCACATACCAACTTAATATTTAACTGCACTGAAGAGAGTGAGCTTAATACAATTAATTATTTGGACCTAATAATAACTAGAACACACAGATGCATTGATTACAACATGAAAGTAAAACCATTAAATATTAGAGGATACATCCATACTAAGTCGAAAACACCGAGGGCCCACAAATTGGCAGGGCTTTCTGCCTTTTTGTTCAGGAATTACCATTTGTGCAAATATGAAGAAGAAAGAAGAATTAATATTAACCAATATGTTAATGATCTGATGAAGGTTGGTTATGATTTAATAACCATCAACAGAAGAATTAAAACATTTTATGAAAACATAACCAAACCTAGTAAGGACAAAAAACAATGCATATGTCTGCCATATATTCCTAACATTGCTAGAAAACTGGTCAAAAAATTGCAAAATGAATTTACAGTAGGTTTTCGAACCCCTCCAAACACCAACAGGATTTTGAACAATTCTAAGGACAAAATTGACCTACAATCAACACCACATGTTGTGTACAGGTTGGCATGCCCTCAAGCAGACTGCGGTGCAGTATACTATGGTGAGACTCGGGCCACTATAAACAACAGAGTGGCTCAGCATAAATACTTATATAAAAGAGTATTAAGAACAAATGAAGGCAGCTCAGTATTTGTGGACCACCAGATAGAGGCTAATCATGAATTCGAACCTGCAAATGCTAGGATAATTACAACTGAAAGAAATGACATCAAAAGGAAGGTGAAAGAAGCATGGTATATATCAAGAGATTTAAAAGCAATAAACAGGAGAGACACATGCTTTTCCATTTCAAAGAGATAGACAATATAAATAAGCTTGCATAGATTTGCATAAATTATTACGTTAAAAGGCTATGAATATGAGTGAAAGCTCTGAAAGCGCTTAGCCTTAAGAAATATTAATATAATCGTTGAAGTTAATTTCACTATATACGTTAAGCGTATTGAATATATAAATAACAATTATTTTATTTATTTTTTATAATTAATGTAATTAAATTATTTTATTATCGAATTTAGTTGTTGTACTGTTTGAACTCATTCTAAACGTATATCATTAATATACACTACCTAAGAAGTCCCCTGGTGAGCATACTGGGTAACAAAAGAACATCGAGGGGATATGTTTTATCTATAAAGAAAATGGCGTGTAAAATTAATTTATTTAAATTAGAACTAAAAAAAAAATTTTTTTAAATGCTTTTGGGTGTGATTATGTAGAATTTAACTTCAGTGCCCTAATGCCATATTTATCAAGTCATCATCATTAGTGATTTGTTACATTTAATGTGAACCATTACATTTTGGTATTACAAACATTGTGAATGTATAGAGATAATACTATTTTAATATATATATATACAAAAAGAAAATTATTTCTTATTCATTATTAGTTGTGATGTCTAATACCTAATGAATCCAGACTAAACTTTGATGTATAGGTTTATTATGCTTCACGAAGTCAGATTGATATTAGCTAAAAATATAGAAAAAATATGAAGAATCAATATTACACACAAGATATGTATACAATAAATCATGAGTTACTATATGAAATGTGTCAGTGTATTTGTACCATCATAGATCATATTCAGCGCTCCCTGTAGCACCACAACATTTTGAAAAACCACTTGAAAACATTCTTGGAACTTACAGCTTCACTATTATAATCATACTCAGCTTAAATCATTTCAAATGTGTCAGGTGCAATTTTACCCAATTTATAACAACATTCCATGTTAACTTTTGATTCTATCATGGATTAATGTCATAACTCATGATCCATGCATGCTAGCTTCTGAAAATCCATGTGATGAATAACTAAGGTATGTTACCATGTGTCATGTATATTGATTCGCAGATGTTGCTGAAGGTATCTTCGAGGAAAAAAACAGTCTCCTTTTTATCAAGACATATTGTGTATATTTTATCCAGTTCTTGAAATAGCTAATTCTAAAGTAAATGTCATACTTTTACTATTTAAAACGCTACATTATTTTTGATTGAACTCCTGTATATCATATTCCTTAAAACAATATTTCATTTTAAAAAAACGAAAATATGATTTGATTATTGTAAAAAAAAAAAAATACATCTTTTGAATCAGTGAAGTTGTTAGCTTTCTTTAATCAAAATAAAAGATGGAGGAAAAATGAGATCATTATCGCAAAGCTGCTATTCAATGTCTAACGAAAAACCGGACTGTGGAAATTTGCTATTGGTAATGCCATGTTCTCATCATTTTTGCTCAGACATTTTACTCTATGGCAACTTATTTAATCCTAACTCATAATCTAGACCATGAGCTTACCTACTTGATAATTAGACATCGCAAATTGATTTGAGTCTTCTCTTATCTATAGACCTAAAGCATAATAATATTCTACATCTAACCATTCCTAATAAGTAATGATGTGAATAAATAAATTGAACTGCTTGTTATTAGTAAATGGTAAAAAGTTTACAAATTTGATTAATCTATTGGCTTTATTTTATTATTAGATTACTGTGATTTATGTATAACTATAATGGTATTGGTGATTCTTAAATCCTTAGAAATATATTCAAAACTTAAATATTCTATTTGCTTTACTAAACTACTAGAACTTAAGTCATACCATCAAAATTCAAGAAAGCCTTGAGAAATGTGCTTATTTCTTAAATTGTTGTTCTAATACATAACCACTCAAGATTATACATTAATAAATTGGTATTAAAAAAAGGCTATAATATGAATTCAACTCCATTTACCTCCAATCATATTAGACCATTAGAAACTAGTCATCACTTATATATTCCCAATACAGATAACAATCAAGAATTTCAAACTGTTGTCATGGCAACCTCCTTTTAGCAGTAATAGGATATACTGAAAAACGTAGGATGTGATTTCGAGAAAAGAGAATATATGTAAAACATCCCATGATAATTTCTAAATACTAAATTTATTTTAATCCATTAGGGAAGCCATTGCTTTAACAAATTCTTTGATTACTGGAATGTACAGCGAACGACAATAAATAATAAGGATAGAATCACTATTTTCCACAATTTTGACTTGTTAATCCAAATTATACAAGCATTAGGCAAATTATTAATAAATTTATTTATATACAAAATAAGCAAGATTTGTTACAAATAAGAATTATAATTTGGAGAAGGTAAATCACTAAAATAAGTAGTAGGCTACAATTCAATTAAATCAATCATTATTAATAACTATTACATAACTAGATTTTAGATCCAAAAGAAGATTAATCTGTTAACTGATATACCCACCAATACCTAATATGTTTGTGTACTAATTTTCTTTTGGGCTTTCAGGATTGGTATGATGAATGTTGTAGTACCTTCACATAATTGTGTATAAGAAATGAACAGTTTGTATCTCCCCCCCCCCTTTGGTAAATTGAAGATGTTTATCAAGCACCATAAAAACTTTTTGGGGGGTCTAATTGTCTCAATAAAAACATTAAAATAAACTGAAATGCATTATATATGGATAATAGAGTGTTGATATTAAAGTTAATAAATAAAACACAATTTTAAATTTTAAGATGTTTTCAATCTTTTAATATCTTGGTAGTTTTATAAAAAGAAAAATAAGCTCAGATATTGAAGTACAGCACAGATCTGTTAAAATTAGCATATTTCATCATAATGAAATAACTACCGTAATTAAATTAGCCATGTAGAGAGCTATTATTTTCATTTATTTATTGTATGGGATCATTAAAATCAGACATGTCAATAACAATCAAGCAATCTCAATCTGTTGTCAAGGCAACATTCTTTTAACAATAAAGGTGGAATTCCATCTTTATATTTATGTAGACACTGACGATTGCAACTTCATCACAGAGACTGAAATTATTGATACATAGAAGTTTAAATAAACCTCAAACAGGTAAATATAACCTGTTCTGAATGCAGACAAATAATAGTCAATACAACATTCAAATTGCAATTATAATTTTCAAATTGCACCCAATGTATTGATTAACTAATAAGTGTAATGATGCTCAAAGCTAAATGAGTTTATAAGTAATCATTAAAATCAGTCAATCTTTAGAAAATCCTCATATCAATAACAATCAAATAATTTCAATCTGTTGTCAAGGCAACTTCTTTTAACAATGAAAGTGGAATCCCACCTTTATATATATATATAGAAGTATTGTTAGGTTTAGCATAGTAACTCAAATCTGCATTTCCTCAAGCTAAACTCTACTACACATTGACACAAATAAAAACAGTTCTCTTTCCCCTGCTCTAAATACTATCTTATTGTAAACTTGAGTAATCTCTATTTATCAGATGCTAGTGCAATTTTATCCCCATTTTTCAAACTATTTTTGGCTTATCCCTTTTCAAATAAGGACTTAGATTTAAACCTGGAACCAAGGCAGTTTATACATTTGTCAGTTTTCTTTATTTTTTTTTCCCATGCTAAAAGCCTGAAATAAAAAATTAAAAAAAGATCTGGAAATTAAGAATAGAATTGCACTACTGCAGTTGCTTAATTTTACAATAGATGGCGCTAGAATAAAGTAAAAATTGTCTTACTTTCGGTACGTAGTACGCTGAAAGAATTTTAATAATCACCACGTAAATATATACCATATTTCATTAGAATTTTTTTTATTTTTATAATTGCATATTTTGATTGTATATAGTTACTGCAGCGGAAGAGTGCCAATCTTTGGAGCGGCCGGTTCTCAGATTGATTCTAGTTCTGGTACATCTAGTGCTCGAACTTTCGAGCAATAAAGTGATTTGTTTATTTTATGTAGTTTGATGCTTTCCCTGCGTAAATAGATTGCACGCGTATAACAATAATATAGGCTCAGTTATTTTAAATAGATGTTTATCTACTATTAGGTAAGAAGAGCTTAGGAGTTGTGTGAGTTATGACAGGGATTCAAATATCTTATAGAACTCGGCTTATTCAATTAAGCAGAAAGACGTTTTAAGCAACGTATTTTTAAATTTAGTCCTAAACTCATTAGGATTTTCAACAAGGCTTTACACTGCCCTCTAACATCTGATCAAGCAAACAAGTATTTTTAATTAGTGTTTTTGAAGATGTAGAGATTTAGTGGTCACACAAGATTGTTGTTACAGAGAAAATGTCTAGCTCGCGTAATTAATTTTTTCTTTAACTTTTTTGTAAAGGGCGTTCTTAATATTTCACACAGAAATTTTTCTCTCGTAATTCAGTTATAGGTTTATTAAAAACAGTAGTTCAAAATCAATAGGGAGAGTTAAGCTTTGAAGTAAGAACTTGGGTCAGTGAAGTGGAAAGAGGTTTCAGCTGAAAGTTTTATTGACTTTGACTGTGTACTGTGATGGAAATGCTTGTCAAAATTTTGTAACAGAACTGTCAGCTGACAAAAGCCCCTAACCGATCGACAAAATCATCAACTCTTTACTTTCTATTCACATAAACAAAGTATTAACAAGTATAATACGTTAGTCAAACTGAAAAGAAAAAAAAACAGATTTATAACTCTATAACTTTCCTTCTTTTCTTTAAATATGTAACTCTATGAATAACGTTAATACGCTAATCCATGGAAAGATTACATTCTGTGAGACAAATAAATAATTTGCTAAGCATTGCTTTCGACCCGGGGGGGGATGTCATAATCATAGTGCTTCTTCTTGTCAGTCCAACTGGTGTTAATATTGAAGAAAACATATCTTGATATTTGCTGGTTAATATGTAATATACACTTTTCTCTTTCGAGACTAGGCTAGGCAGGAGTTTTTTTTGTTTTTCGAATGGGTGTTATTAGCGATAAACCAGGTCTCTTTAACTTTTCGTTGCGCTCAGCATATTCGGTGGATGGAATCATGGCCAGAATTTAACTGGTGCTTTACATTGGGATCTTTTTTTGCGCGCGAGAGTATATTTATTGATGATGCGCCAAAAAACACAAGTCCTAACGCATTTAATGTTAGCTTTAGAACTCCTCCAGATCTAAATAAGATTATAAACAACATGAAGTCTAGATTGCCCCCAGATTAGGCCCTCCAGATTTTTATGAAATTAGCTACAATGAAAATAATTGCAAAGCAGTCTATTATGGGGAATCATGAGCGAATAGCGCAACTAGACTGGCACACCATCAATATATATACTCTCACACACAAAAAAGATTCCAATGTAAAGTCAGTGTTTCTTGAGCACCAATTGAATTCTGGCCATGATTTCGATCCATGGAACATCAAAATAGTTTGTGCTGAGTGCAATGAAAAGAAAAGAAAATTTGAAAGAGGCGTGGTTTCTCGCTAATAACACCGAAGCGATCGATAAACAAAAAAGACCCCTGCACAGGCTTGTCCTGGAAGTGGAATATATAAATTAAGTATTTACATATCAACCAGTAAATTACTTATTTACATATTAACCAGCAAATATCGGGATCATGTTTTCTTTAATATTAACCCCAGTTGGAGTGACAAGCTGAAGTGCTATAATTATGACCCACCCCCCAGTCGAAAGCAGTGTTCACCAAATTATTTATTTAATTGTCTAACAGAATATAATCTTTTCTTGTATTAGCATATTAACATTATTCATAGAAAATACATTTATAATATTTATGATAAATCAGTAGCCCTCTTTATAAAAAGCTATGAAAGGGAAGGGATACAAATATTGAGAATCCGTTATAATCAGATTGTTTGATTGTTTTTTTAATTAAAAAAAAAAAAAACAATTATATTTATGAAAAACTTAATAGATTTACTATAACTAAGTATGAATGCAAATGTAATTAAATCTACCATTTCCTTTATTATTATTTTTAATTAAAACAAAAATTGTATTAACAGTTTACATAAGTTTCATGATGCTGGTATCATACATGGTATACTGCATAGTTGATTGTAGGTGATCATAAGTTCAAATGCTTGGAAGACCAATTCTGGACCAAGTCTCTTTGTATAACCATTCTGGTGCAAGCAGCCTTTATTTTGCTGTAATATTTTATATAATTACAATTCATCCACCTTACTTCAAACACTTAACAACAAATATATATATATATATATATACACAATCTGGATGACTCTGAGGAAGACTGCATGACAGTCGAAATGTCAGATTGTGTGTATATATACAGTAAAAAAAATTTTTGCTAAAAAGTGTTTGAAGTAAAGTAGAGAATTGTAAGTAAGAACACTTGCTCATCAAAAATGGTAGTATCGTTTGATTATTTTTTTAATACAATTAAAATTTTATTAATAACAAATTATATATAAATATTAATGTATATACATGAGGGAAAATAAGAATTTGCATAACATATGATATATACCTCATAAAAATATAATCATTATAACTATTGTATGAGGGCAAATGAAAATGATTGTGTTTTATGTAGATGAATAATAGATAATTTGTATGCTTTATATCATTCTAAAGTAATGTATTACTAATAAAAATATTGTTCTGCCAAATTTTGCTCATAGTACTCTTAGGTAAATATTTTAGGCCAAATTTTGCTCATAGTACTCTTAGGTAAATATTTTAGGCCATATAGATATATTTTAAACCACTCTTTCTTTTTTATTGTTTTAAGAACATTGTATTTTTTGTTGTCAAAAATTACAGAGAAGTGAGCAAGCCATATGGTTCTAATAGTATGAATAATTATTATAGCATTATAAAGATGAGAAAATTTTATATTTTTTGAGCAACTGATTAAAATTAATTATTTGCTTGTGAAAGACAAAATGCTTAGGATCTTAGATGAAAAGTTAGGACAGTTCCTATGGAAATTGTGCATCATAGGCTTCTGGATTATTGATTAGTCAACACGTGTTCGATGAGATTTATGAAAACATAGATGTTTTATTGTGTAGATCTAGCTAGTTAGTGACTAGCCTGCTTTACAAGCTGAGTTTTGCCTGTTTTAGCGGCAGTTACTACACAAGCATAAGAGATGGTGGTCATGTGATGTTTATTAGTTTAAATACTGATTCAAAAAACAAAAAACATTTTATTACCTTTGTATTTTCTAGCAATATTTTTTGTTTAATAAATTCAATACTTCATTAATTATTCAATTATTAATAAGTACTCTACTATTTTTTAATGCAATAATATATTCGTTTCATCAGTTCTTCGTAATTAATACAACACGCTTCAAAATTACTAAATTCTAAATCTTAATATTGGCCAAGTGCTTTCAGAGCTTGTTTACTCCATATTCATATCCTTAATGTGTATTAAACTCATTGTATGCAAATTTCTGCAAAACGACTCAGACCATCCATTTTTTTGAAATTGTGAAGCATGTACGTGTCTTTTCTATTTATAGCATTTATATCACTAGCAATGAAGTAAGTCTCCTTGATTTTCCTTTTGGCATCGTTTTTCTCAGTAGACACTATGTCAGCTCTGGAGGGTTCAAATATGCGATTGGCTGCCTTTTCATGATCAACAAATATAGAAATTGCCTTCGTTTTTGGCCTATTAATTTCAATATACATAAAACAAGATTTGAAAAGAGAAAGTGTATGAAATTAATTTGTTTTTATATATTTATTTTGGGTTTATTATTGCTAACATGAAAACGAAAATCAAATGATTATGCTCAGAAATTTGTAAAAATTTCAAATGCTTGAAATGTCCGAACCGGAATCAATCTGAGGGTGTTACATTTCATTGTCTACACTCTACCATTCACTAAACCATGCAGATAATTGATAAAAGCATTTTTATCCATTTATTATTTCAATATCCTGCATGGTTTCATGCAATGGGAAAGTAGCAGAGTTCAATGTCCATGGATCGCTGCTTATCTGCCGCTTCCAGTGCTCAAATTTTTTATGAGCTCCCGAGCATATAAACTATTCGAATGTTATTGCAATTAGTAATTTGTTATTAAACTTATTGATGTGTGTTAATGGGTTAAATTCTCTGATGAAATACAGTACCTTAACAATAAGACATTGAACTTACCTTTCTGATCACTCACTCCGAACCACAAATTGTATAGCCAAAAAAGAATACTATGGTTTAACAATGATACTTGATCAGTAATGGTAGTGTGCCACTATTTACTTCCTTCAAAGCTTTAATTTATGCTTTGGAGCTTGAAGTCCATAAGATTGCACCCAGCTCTTTCGGCACGATCGGATTTCTTGTGAACTTCCATGCAATAGAAACTATTTATTTAATTCACATTATGCATTTTAGCATTTCAATTTTACAAGCATTTAAAAACTTATAATGAGATGTTTATCATCATTGTTATTATTTTATATAAACTAATGTGGTGGAAAATTGAATGTGTGGATGTCATATGACAACTAATCGTTAAATATTAGGGTAAGGAAAATGGAATAAATTTTCCTTTTATATAATTATTATTAAGCAGTGACAAATAAATATGTTCTTGGGCCCAAATGTTTGATGGTAACGAATATGTAAACACTATTATTACTTGTATTAAGTCAAAAATGGATAAAACAGTCAAACAGTTTATTTGGATAAGTTGGAGCCATGATTCATGAACCTTGATTCCCAAATCCACTATTCTTCACTACGCAAAACCAAGCCAAACATTAAGTCAAATACTTACCACAAGTTAACTATTTAGAGTACTGGTAAAGTCTCTTGAAATGGTGGGTAGCATATCTGCCTGTCATTCTCATAATTTGGGTCTGAATCGTGATAAAAAAAAATTAAAATTAAGTTTCTAATAAGCTTTAATTTTTTTTAAAAAAAATATCTAATTCACAAATAACTTAGATGGCCATCCAATTTTTGATCACTAGTTATTTACATGGTCTAATCTTAGAAACAGGGTGTAAGAAAACATGTATAAATTACATGTGCATAGTCTACATCCATAGAAGACTTATAAGAAATCTTTTATAATCACAAATGATCGATTTTGCAAATGCACCCTGACAGATTTATACTGTAACAGAAAATATTAATAGTTTGCATATCTTTGTACTTTTAAATATTTTAAATATGTAAAAATATAAAAGCTATGGGATCCTTTAGAATATCTTAATATAATTTATTTTATGTGGAATGACAGGAATATTGATGATTTAACATTGACAACAACATCACATGACCTCTCATGTGATCAATCATAAGCTTCCAAAAGAAGATATCTTTACTGTATTCTAGCACCATCTGTTTTAAAAGAGTAAAAATGACCTAAGTGCATTAGTCCATCTTTGAATCCTAGTCTCTACTGATGAAGGCAAAATCAGAAACTAGTCAATCTAGAGTTATCTGGTGTTCATTATTTATTCAAGCACACACTAGAGGGCTCTAAGATTCCTGGGAAAAGATAAAGGGGATTTAGATATAAAGGTTATAGAGTTGACAAAGATTATGTTGTGGAAATGGGATAGAGCAGAATATAGGAAAATTTAGAGTGGGGAATGGAACATAAGGTGGTTAACAGGTTTATCTGGGCATAATTGCTGAGATATTCTTGACTTTGTTAAGGAAAAGCCACAATACATCACATCACATCACATGAAGAGGTCATGTGATGGTATTGTTGGCAGTAACTTTATTAACTAAATGTAAAAGGAAAGCTACAGTTAATATGGAACTGAGATCTCTTAAAATATATATATAGAAACTGAGCTATGTGAGAGAGTTAATCTGGGCTTAGCATTGTGTGGAAAAAACATATATTTTTTAGCATTTATTATCAAATGTTTTAATTTTTTGTAATTTTAAAGTGGAAATCTCTAAAAGTAAATATTTATTCTAAACTAAATAAAACTCATCATAAATATAGTTCTTTTTTTTGACACTAGAGTGCATGCAAATATGTACAACAAATATAAAAACAACACACACCCTCATCAATTGGCCATTAATATACTCCTGGATACTAACTTAATCAGTAAGGCTATAAGATAAAACAAATACACCAGGGTTTTATTTATAAAATGAATTCATGATAGAGTTAGCAATAGAAAAGGATGCATACAGATCACATAAATTAAATTTAAAAGTAATACTATTAACAATGATAAATTGCAACAATAAAAAAGTTATCAGATGTTCTTTTATTATATCACCATGTTGAGATATTTCTATTTCTTTCCTAAATAGTTCTATTCATATATTGCTCAACTTTATTTTTTAAAATGCTGTAAGTAACCAATAAAAAAGTTATATTTATGGCTACATTTAATTCAGTCTCTATTTTATATTTTGTGGGCAAACATTCTATCCAGAAAAGTTCCCTTAATCATAATGCATATATATTTAAAATTCAATGATTTAAAATATATAGTGTGTGGAAATAGTTCAAGGCACTATATCTTAGTTATAGTTGCTATTAAATATAAAAAGTTGTTCATGAGTAGAAATGAGAATTATTCTTTTCGACTTGTATTTTTTGCAAGCCTTGTGTTGCTTTTTGATATATGGAGTTGTAAGAAAGATTTGATTTATAAGTTTCAAATTCTCTTCACTCACAACTTTGATATCCTCTTCTATAGATAAATACTTTAACCCTCTGATTATAAGCTGCATGATAATATAATACTGTCATGGTGTTGCTATGTTTAAGCTTTGAATCATTCTTTTATAGCTATCTTTAATGCTATTTTGTCAGTTTTGTATTCATTTGACAATAAAATTTGAAATTAAAGTAAATATTGATTTATTAGGTTAAAAAAATCTGAAGATGTCAGTAGTCTACAGAGAAAAGTACAAATGAGCTATCAAAAGCCTAGAAAGTTGCTGATTGGTTGATTCTTTGCCTTTGGGTATAAAAACAAAATTATAAATTTCTCTTTGTTATTATCAATGGAAAAAAAATTGCATTGTTTCCATAGTTTATTTAAACATTTAAGATTATTTTTACAAAATATTTGTATAATCATTTAATATATATATATATTCATGTTTACATTTAGATTTTTTTAAGTATGTTATTTTTAAACAAATCAAGAAATTTGAAGTAATAATAAAAAGGAAATGAAATCATTATATTTTATCAGACATTATAATGCAGAAAACTTTTGTGATATTTTAAATAATTATAAACACAATTGTAAATTTTAGAATGGAATTTCAGTTTTATGGTGACTTTATAACTGTTTATTCATGTTTAAAAAATTAAATTGTATTCACAAAGATTTCATTAATTTACTTTTTTCAATAGTGTTATGATAATCTGTCTATAAGAAAACAGTAACTATTCTCATTATTATTTCAATTTATTATATTATTATTTTTTCTTTATATACTTTAATTTATTTTGGAAAATCTGTTTGTTAACTTTTGAATTTTTTCAAGTTAGAATGAAATTTTAAAATTGAGGTTTAATATATCTAAATTGAATATAATTGTTTGAAAATTGATATATAACTAAGTTATAACATCTTAATCCATTTTAAAATATTTATCTTTTCAGTATGCCAACTAGTTTGATAAATATAGAACAGAGGATGGTATAAATATGAAAAATATTCAATAATTTTATGTTTTGCAGTTAATAATCATCTTTAGGATTTTCATTTGGTTTAAATAATGATCACAAGAAGGCAGTTTAAATGTTTTTTTTCTTTTAATTTACTATTTTAAACTCCTAATATATATGTATTATTATGTACACATAATAAATGTGCTATATATAATGGGTATACATTTTAACTTATAGAAGAAATATCTACTGATATATATATCAATTACAAGGGTCTAGTCAGTTTAAAGTATGATATAGTTTTAATTTTCAATAAATGTGCCAAATAGTAAAAACTTAAAAATTGTAGATATATGTATTAAATGCTTTTATAGACTATGCACTAAAAAGAAATAAAATAATTGTTTCTTCAACCACAATTGGAGTTTTTAGATTTAAATAAAAGCTTGGGGGTGTCAAGAAATTAATTAAGTCAAACCCTTTTTTTACATGGGGTTGACTTAATTAATTTCTTGACACCCTCCCCACCCCCATGCTTTTATTTCAAGTTAAATCTAAAAATTTCAATTATGGTTGAAGAAACAATTATTTTATTTCTTTTTAGTGCACAGTCAACAAAAGCATTTAATATAAAAAAAGTCTTTATCTCTATTATTTTTAGAATGTTTTTTCATTTGTAAACTTATATTTCTATTAAATCAAATACAATTTATTGATTCATAATATGGAATAAAGATTTTTAATATTAAAATAAAATATTGCACTATTAATTCAAATTGCCACTAGGGGATAGTGGGAAAATATTCAAATGCAGAAGAGTTTATAATCATTACTAATAATTTGTAAAGTTAGAGATTATTCTTAGCCTAGATGAAACCTAAATGGATGATAAGGCAATAAGATAAGCTAGTTCACTATGAAATGCTCTAAGTGGTCATTTGGATTTTTTGGATGTTTTTGTTTATATGGTTTATGAATGTCTGCTGGAGTAGATGTTTTAGATATATCTAAATAAGAAACATTTATTAGATGTATTAACAAAAGAAAGATATAATCAATCAAATAAATTAGAGCAAGAATCTCTTTTAGATATATATCTTTGACAAACAAGCAGCAAAATAGTTCAGTAATTGAGACATATATTGTATTGATTGTACAACTTTTATGTAACAACACCTAATTTTTTATATGTCAAAGCATTGGACTGGGAAGCGAACCCAGGCCAGCTGCTTGGAAGGCGGCTATGCTAACCACTAGGCCACCAACACTTGACAAACACCTAATTTTACTATAATATAATAAATAGAAGGAACTTCTAAATATATATATAAATTAAAGAAACACTTTTATTCTCATAAAAATACTAAAGAGTAAAAATAAAATGAATTACACAACCAAAATAGAAACAATTGGTGCTCCTGTTCAGAAATAGTGAAAGAATACTTCTAAACATGAACACTGTGTGTTTTTATTTGGGTAGCATAATACCAAGAACACTTTAAAAGCTGAATAAAATTATTTTTTACTAATTGATGTTTGTTATTTTATTTATTAGTGTGTTTATGTAAATAAAAACATTTCTTTAATTTTTTTCTACTTTATAATTTAATACCACTAGGTGGCAGTACCATAAGGAGTACCGAATCCCACATAAGATGAAAAAATTAAGTTTTTCACTAAAATTATTCACAAATTCTAAAAAAAAATGTCTCAAGTATAAATATATAAATTTTCAACTAGATCAGAAATTAAGAATTGGATGAAAATTAACCTACAAGATTTTATCATAGGATCACCATTTTATGTGCTTATATATGTTGTTAATAAGAGTACCAAACTCTCTATACAGTAGTGTCACCAAGTGCAAGCCTTTGTAATCAATAGATGCAGGAATGTTTGTGCATAAAATCCCTATCTAGTGCCTACTCATCCAATATCCCCAGACTAGTTTCTAGCTTGTGGCTTTTATCAGTGAGAAGTCTGGATCTGAGAGCACTGTACCTAGATCTTAGAACCTAATGCAACCTTCAGAAGCTACTTTTTACCTGTTTGGTTAACTAAGGTATGGAGAGTTTGGTAATTTTATTAATACAAGATTTTATCTAAGGAAGAATAAAAGAACAGAGTAAGTAAAACTGATCACTATACAATTCCACCTTTCTTCTTTGAAAAGGCTGTATTTAGAATTTCTTCCATATTTGAACATATTATTTTTACAATTAATGGCAATTTGGCTTTATTGGGTGTACATTATTCAAAAAATTAGTATAATGATATATTAAATATTTGAATTTCATTTTTTAAATTTAAAAGAAATTAAGATTAGTTATAGTTAAAGAAAGAAAATATATGTTAAAAGTAAACATTAAATTTATTGTTATAAAATTTAAAGAAAAAAATTATTTACCAGATTTGACGAAAGGCCATCATTGTTCCCTAGTAAAAACTGCTACTTTACCATAAGAAACCTTTTACAACTTGTCATTATACAATTTAATTGTAGACACAGGTTTTTGATTTAAAACAAGTATTTTACAAAAAATATTGCATAAATAACCTTTAACATGTAAACAAAATACTGAAAATTACAATTTCTCTTTTCAAAGTTGAAGAAAAATTAAAAATTTTGCCTGGAGTGAAACACTCCATCAATCAGAAATTGTGAATTCTGTTGAGATTAAAATATGCAAATTAGATATAATTTTCTAAAATTTCCATATAATGCTAACATCTTCAGATTTTTTTTCAACTAATAATTTTAAAATAATTTCTACATCAAATGAAAACTACACACAGAATCTGAAGTTATAAGTATGGTATAAGTAATGTAGAAGATGTAGTGATTGCAGCACCATCATGATACCAAAACCAGAAAATAGAATGATGTTCCTGTTATTCTTACTACCTAAAAGTATATAAAAAACAAATAAGCTTTTTCAAAGACTAATAACAACTAAGAAATATTAAAAGTCTGCAGTTTTGAAAGCAATGAAATAGACACAATATAGCTCTAAATTGCTACAATTTAATCTACACGTTACAATGGTCTTACACTAACCCATTTGACAATTAGATAAATATATTAATAATTAATCATTTATTAGGCTAGAGATTAAAAATAATCATGAATATATTTATTTAAAGCAATTGTTATCAAATGGGTGAATATAAGAATTTTGTCACTTCAAGATTAAATTGGTGATATTAATAAATACTAAATGAAGGTAGTAATAACATGCTAGAGCTTATGACTTCAGTCAATTGAACAGAGCTTATTAAGTATCTTGGGGTCATTTGCTTCTATAATTGCTTTTGTTCATGTGTTTAAAGTGTATGTGGTAAAGTAGAAGTTATACTTTATTAAAGAAATAATAATAATTGAATCATTTACTGCTCATGGATTCAAAGGGTTGAGCAATGTAAGTATAAATGAGATGAGATTGTATAATGTTGTGTTCTGCTTTGATGTATTATTTTTATGTTCTTTCATTAAACAATATGCGTATCTAGATAAAATCTTGGAATTCAATTTTCATTTTCTTTCTAATTTTCAATGCAGTTGAAATTTTCATATTATATTTTTTTAGAGTTTGCAAACAATTTTGATAAATTTAAATTTTTTATATAATATTGATGCTAAGAGTATTTAACACCATATCTCATAATTTAGAACTATGTGGGTCATTTAAAATTGAATTTGATAATTCATCATTACACAGATAAAGCTAAAAAGTAGAAAATAAATGCACTAAAAAAGTAAGATTTCTTATTATCCGCTTTCGGAAATAAAAATGTGGGGTGGAACAACTAATTCAAGCTCAGGATCAAAGTATCAACCCAAACTGAAAAACATGATGTTTCATTCCAAGCTAATTTGCTTAAGTACTATAAGATCTGGAACCAATTCAGTATCTATATATTTTGGTATACCTAGTTTGTTAATAGACATAGCCACCTTTATTCTTTGGATAGGATTGGTATCAAAACATGAAATGATCTCACTTTTTTTGTAGAAGGGGTGCAGTAGATCTAATGATCCAGGTGCACTGTTCCCATATCCAAACTCCTCACTAGTGAAAACCATAAGCTTGTCTGGATATATTGGATGGAAAAGCACTAGATAAAAATTATAAACACTGCCATCTAGTATCAATTGATTACTAAAGCTGGCATTATTGTGGGGAGGGGGTGGGGTCATTTTAACAGCCTAAGAATAAATAAAAGGTAATCATGTCATGTGATGAACAGATTGGCAATGACAATTTTATTTGTCTGATTCTTTACAAATCTAGATGATGAATGAAATGCCCACATTTTTTATTTGTGAAAGCTAAAGGGATGGATTTTTAACTTTTTAATGTGGTTGTTGTGAATAAAATGTTTCTATTATTATGGAAAGCTAAGAATAAATATACTGAGAAAATATATTTCTATGAGATATATGTACTTAGCAGTTTTCATAAAGAACTTAGTGGAGAGCCCTTCACTGTTGGTGCAGTGGCACAGCTTCCCTCCTCTTCTTTTTTTTCTTTTCATCATCATCATCATCATCATCATTATTATTATTATTATTATTATTATTATTATTATTATTATTGAAATATGTATTTTTTCTACAGTACAGGCTTTTTTAATCTGCACTTATATATAAGGGTTTGAACTCAGACTTTCACATGACCCTCAACCATCCATGCTATCTCATACCACTGATACCTTGATCACATACATGTCAAAAAGAAAAATAATCACCAATACATGTATTTCATGCTAAACCAGCACTCATCAGTTGGTCCAGATTATCATCTCCTCACATATATACAATCAAAGATCAGCTTATATTAAGATAGCCAATCTTCTTCCTATTATTATTATTATGATGATGATGATGATTCAACATGAAATTTTATTGATGACTAAAATGTTACATTTACTATGAATCACTCTGCACACATATGTTTACATTGCAAATTAAAGGAAGAAAAAAGTGTATATACATAGAAGGGGGCACTGTGTTATGGTTGTTTTGAGGTAATTTTTAGAATTTTACATGGTGGAGCAGGAACGAAGGCTACAATATTCATTTGCTAATTTCCATTTGGATATGTTTTATATAATTACTATTGATTAACTTTTGAGATGCAGATACATATTTTTTTTTTTTTTTTTTTTCCTTTTTTAAATTTTTTTTCCCCCCCCCTACTAAAAACCCGCCCCCCGGAAAAGTTTCCCAGATCTTTTTGTATATGTTACTTGGTTTTTTTGTTTTTAAATGACATGTTCATTTTATTTGATAATTTATGAGTGACAGTTCTTGTAATCCGGTTTTCAAATGCCTTATGTTATTACTGGTAGGTGGTAATCAGTATCACATTTGTTGTGTTGCTGATAAGTATGATATTCGATGTTTAAGACTTCTGTGGTTTGTTGTGGGTCCTTGAGGTGAATAGTATGCAGTAAGATGAAAATTATCTGCAATTCATTTGGCAAGACACTTTTTGGCATGGAATGGAGGGAATATGGCCATTAGAGGTTTTATTGCTGTGTTACAAGTGGCCAGATGACTGCAAAGATGTCAAGGTGTGCAATTTTATTAATTTCACCATATTGTTATTAAATGTTGATAGATAGCATCTTTATATTGTTTCCTAAGGAGAAAGTCAACAAGTGCACCAATATGCATAGATCATGAATGTGGTTGCATGGATTGATGTGTCAGAGCCCTTGTGATATGTGCCAATGATTGTCTTGTAAGTGGTGTTGGGTTATCTATAGCTCTGATCTTGTTATAATGAATTTAGTGCAGTGCAGTGGTAGAATAGATGTTGCTGTCTTTTCTCTGTCATATGATATAGGAAACAAAATGGTCAAGATTCTTCTACAACCACCAGTATTTCAGGAAATATGAAATGGACAGGGCAGGTTTAATCTTAATAATAAAAAGTACTTTGGCTATAGAGACCATTTTTTGAAATTATGGTGTAACTGTTGATTATTGATTCCAAACAATGTGGTATTGGAATTATGGTGCAGATTTAGATGAATAAATGAATGGATTTGCCAATATGAATAATTGGACAAAGTTTGAAGAGTCATCTGTGGTGTTGTGGTTTTTATGTAGCTGATAATTGATGATAGTCAGTCATGTGTGGTGGGTGACCTATCTGTTTGTGTTCTTTGAAGAAGGCATTGTGTTTAAATGTGGGTTTTATTAGGTTTGTGGCCTTCTGCAGAAGAAAAATATGAATCTTATGAAGTGTAAGTCCATTGTGGATAAGCTGTTTTACTGATGTGGGCATTGTCTTCCTCTGCCACAAAAACTTGTTGCAGAGAGATTTTTTTTGTTTTTAAAACCTTTAGAAAAAGTAGTTATGGGAGAGTAGTAACTGATTTTAGTGATGATTAGCTGGTTAAATATCTGGATCTTGGAGTATATGAAGAGATGTGCTTTTGAGTGTAAGGTAGTGATTTACTTTGTTTCTTCTTTGAGCTTTTCCTGGATTTCAACTCATTAGAAAAGCAGGTGGTTGTTATTATTATCATCGTCATCATCATTATTGTGGTGATGATGATGTGTCAAAATTATTTCCACTGGTTTATTAATCAAATCTTAGAAAAGACAGCAAGCATTATTTGAAATAATCTCTCTGTTTTCAGTACACTTCATTCGTCAGTCAACAAGATTTTATATTCCACATTTAAAATCTTTTAGTCCAAGCTGCAATCTGCTAATATGCTATTATCTTTACCTTTTCATTAGATGTAAATGTGCTTCTTTCAGGGGACCAAATAGGTGATAGTCCAATGATGCAAGATTGTAACTATAGAAAGAATGATCTGACATCTCAAAACAATGTTTTTGGAGAGTCATGTGGGCAGTATTGCGCAACCTACATCATATGGAAATATAACACCCATGGATAGCAGTCCTGTATTTTGTCCAAATTTTAGGCTTCAGCTCTTCAGCGAGCATTTCATTCTAATGTTAACTGTTGACTGCTGAAGCTTTTCCTTGACAATGTTCCAATACTGATCCTTGAAAATCAGAAGAAACTGTAAACATCAATTTTCCTGTTGATGATTGATTTTAGAACTTTTTTGTGGTCGATGATCAAAGGTGTTCCATTCCATAGGCTCGTAGTGAAGAATCCATGACTTGTCACTCTTGATTCTTTTTTATGAAGCTTTCATTTCCTTAATGTACTGATCCAAATTTTGTTTACAGATGTCCAAACATTCTTTTGTGCTCTTCCATAAGTTGTTTCAATATCCATCTTGCACAAGCTTTTCAAATCTGCACCAGAGTCAGAACCATGGTTAATTTGCAAACGATTTTCTTCATAATGGAGTCACCCTTCTATCCAACAGAATCAGTTCATATGTTAAAACCCTTTTTTTATACTGTGCGTAAAGTCTTTGATAAATATTAGCACCAGACACACCCGGGCCATTGCATGCTGCTCATCTTTCATGCAAATCACAAGTCGCACAGCCATTGTTTCTTGCATTGCAATCTCCTTTGAATACATGCAAGACATTCAAACCTGCACAGCAGTGAATGAGGAGGAGCGCCCTCATGTGGAAAATGCTGAAAAGAGACAATGTGGAACAGAAGTTTGAATCTAACTGGAGTGAAAGCTGAAATAAATATCCTGTTAATTTCTGCAATTTGAAATAAGGTGTCTGAGTTTTTACAAACAATTTCAGTTAATAACATACCATGTTTTCAGATAATGATTTTGTCAAGTTTTGGTAATAGTTTGCTAGTTATTGTTTTTTTTTTTTTTCATGTGTCAAAGACGGTCGCAAACCCGGACAACTGTTTGTAAGGCTGCTGCGCTGACCACTCGGCTACCAACGCTTGACTGCCAATAACTGTTTGCCATTCTTTTAATACAGTTTACCTTCTTATGGCTAGACTGATATAGATAAATAGAGAGAAAAAGATAGGGAAAAAAAAGCAGAAAACATTTTCTTTTTTGTACAATCTGAATTTTTCCCCAAGGTTATCAGATGGTTTATTATTATCTTATTTAATTCTATAAATTTACTTCTTGGTAGTACTGAAATTTTTTTTATGTCATTTCTCAAGGTTATTTTTTTACATCTCCCTCCTACTTCCCTCATTTTACAATTTTAACTTTCTAAGAGAGTGATATTTCTTAGTTTCCTATTCATTGGTTAACACAAGGAGCTTGGTTATCTGATCCTACGGTCGTGACCTTTTTAGGAAGCTAGTCCAGCCTTTATCACCGAACTAGTAGATGGTAAATTAATGGAAAGATAAGGTTCTCTACTTCAAAGTGTTAATTTACATTGGAAATGAATCCTTTTCTTTAAAAAATAAAATAATAACCCTTTCTTAACTGATTTCTTATTCTTTTTTCACAATTCCTCCCCCCAATTATAGAGAAAAATAAAGTAAAATATTAATATAGGGTATATGAGCACAGACTTTTAGATGACCCATCACTCTCCACACTATCTAATAACACTGATACACTCAAACACATATATGCTGAAAAGATAAATAATCACCTACATACGTTTAGCATGAAATACGTATATTGGTGATTATTTATCTTTTCAACATATATGTGTTGAAGTTTATCAGTGTTATTAGATAGTGTGGAGAGTGATGGGTCATCTGAAAATCTGTACTCATATACCCTATATTACATATATAGACACAGGTATATAATAAGCCTGTGTTTCAGTTAAAATATTAAGTACATTTATTCTTACACTATTTTAATTTAAAAAAATTTCTTGTGAATTTGCTTCATGGGTTGTGTTTGACTCCAAAAAATGTGTTGAGTGTCTTAATCTTTGTTAAATCCTTATACTACTCTCTTGTATCGTCCTGTTCCTAATTCTACTTTACACTCTTTCCTAATAATTGTTTCTGTTTCTAAACAGTTCTTTATTTATATTATATTCAGACTTTTAAAAATAATATATTTTTTCTTGTTCAGTTAGGAATACTCTTTAATTTTATACATATATATTTCTTTTGTTATTCTCTCTTTAAGATTTTTTTTTTTAAACTCATTAACGAAACAAAATGTGTGTGTGTATATATATATAAAAGGATAGACATTAAAGTTAAAAACAGAAATGAACCTGGCTAATCAGGTTGAAATATAAAACTTGAAAAAATTTTTTTATTTATTTAATAGTTAATAATAAAGGATTTGAACTCGAACTTTCAAACTCCCTAACTTTATTCACTTTATATTATACAACTGATATATATAAGTACATACGTGCGAAAATATAAACAATTTTCAATATACGTATTTTGTGCTGTACCAGCACTCATCAGTTGGTCCAGATCACCATCTCCCACACATATATACAGTCATTGCTCAGTTTATATTATTATAGCAAATATTTAAGCTTTAATGGACAAGCTTCAATCTTCTACACTTCCCAACTTTTCAGCCATCCATTTCATTGAAAATCCGAGGATGGAATGCTCAAAGCCCTTGTTGGTGCCAATATTATTGTCATATCCATATTGGCCTTAAGTCAATCTGACTCCTCCCATATAAAGATATTATATATATTTTTATTCAATAGTTGTAAGAACTATACCTCATAAAATCAATAATATAACACAGCAAACTGAAATTATATTATGCTGTTCAGTAGTATTTTTTTTCTTATCATAGTTATGCCATCTAGTGTAAGTTTTAGTAATCATTAGATGCTACTTGATAGTGCTTTATATTAACATTGTTTAATTTAGGCTGGTAGCTTAATAGAAAAAGAATTAGCTGCTGGGTGAAAGAAGCATTAGATCCAAAAGAAATTTAAAAATCTTTTAAATTAACGCATTTAAATTTTTTTTTAGTTTGTGTAATTTTATTTTTAAAACGTACAATGAGAGTTGATTCTTTTTGTTTTGAATTATTTATCTGTAATTCAATTAAAACTTAAAATCGGAAAGGAATTGTCAAGCGTTGTTAGCTAAGAGGTCAGCGCAGCTGCCTTGCAAGCAAGCAGCTAGTTGCAGATGGTTGTTGCGGGTTCACCTCCCGGCCAATGCTATGATATATGGGGGAAAAAAATTGGAAAGGAATTTCAAAGTAAAAGATTACAATCAATAAAACATTTTGGAAGCTAATTAAAGATAACAGAATTATGTCAAAAAAAAAAAGCTTTGTAACCCAAAGCTAATAAAGGAAGTACAAGATTATAAACCTAAGCATCATGATAATAATAACATGTGCAGAAGTTTCAAAAACTGGATCGAGGTATAAAAAGAAGAGGACAACTTTGATTTAGGTCTTTTCATTTATTTTCTGGTTATGTGTTTTTAGAGTCAGAGGTTTCCGTGAAGGGTGACCTGTGCAGTGAAATACATCTACACAGGGACACTACTCACTTGCTGAACAAAGCCGTTATGCAAGAATGGAAATGAAGCCTTGTGAGCACAGTCTTTTGCAACAAAGAGACCATTGCAACCAAGCTTCTTGCTCCAGCTATGGAATGGGCCAGATGCTATCAGGAAAGGTCAATTAAATTTCAATGAACTTGGAATCCCATGAATCTACAAACTTACTGGTAAGCTACTCTATTCATACCCTGATTGTGACTAATGAACTATTTGCAATTTATAAGCTTATAATATAACCCTGATAGAGACATTCCCTGATGTATGAGACATTTTGATCCATGGATTGTATTTTATAAAGAGAGAATGGAAAGGAGTAGACTATGTTAATTATGTAAAATAATTACCTGAATTAGCTTGCATGTCCTTTCTAATTAGTAATAATAATTTATCATCAAATATTTTAATTGTATAATAAAATATTTACCTTTAAGATCACTTTCATCTGTACATTATTAATTTTAGTTATTTATTTTAATTTATTAGAACTTAAGTGGGTTTATGCTTAAATGGATGATTTACCTTCGTCAATAGTTATTAAGCTCCGGGAATAATATTCTCTAAAAAAAAATAAAGTTACGGGAAATCATAATCTCGTCCCTTTAACTTTTTTTTTTTTAATTTACCATGTGCAATATGATGGATTTCAGTGGATTCTTACATGAATCCTGGCACCCTTATAAAAATAAATAAAAGGCTGATTCCACCATTAGCGTAAGTCTAAATAATTGGTAGGCCAGTTAATCAGGAAATATAGCTATGTTTTATAGACATATGAACGAAATATTTATATTTTCTGTATTCATAACTTGATTAACTTTCACTAAATTTATGGTGAGTAAAAGAAGGCCTACCAGAATCCATTAAAATGTGTAAAATGTTACAATTATGATAGCAAATCTTTAAACTTTAATGGATAAGCTTCAATCATCTATACTCTCTGACTTTTCAGTCATCCATTTCATTGAAAATCCAAGGATGGAATGCTCAAAGCCCTTGTTGATGCCAATATTATTGTCATATCCATATTGGCCTTAAGTCAATCTGACTCCTCACATATAAAGATATTATACAATTTTTATTCAATAGTTGTAAGAATTGTAACTCATAAAACTAATAATATAACACAGCAAACCTAAATTATATTATGCTGTTCACTAGTATTTTTTTTTATCATAGTCATGCCATCTAGTGTAAATTTTAATAATCATTAGATGCTACTTGATAGTGCATTATATTAACATTGTTTAATTTAGGCTGGTAGCTTGATAGAAAAAGAATTAGCTGCCGGGTAAAAGATGTATTAGATCCAAAAGGTCCAGGTAAACTCCGTCAGATCCACAACTCCTCACTGACAAAAGCCATAGGCAAAAAATTTTGTCTGGGGATATTGGATAGGATAGTTTTAGATAGGAATTTATTAAGCACTACCATCTGGCATCTATTGGTTTTTAAAACTTACACTAGATGGCATAACCATGATGAGAGAGAAAAAAAATATTATTGAATTATGAGTGATATAAATTAGGAATTTCTAAAATTCATTATTAAGTTGTTGATTTTATTAAAAAATATTCTTTATGGCATATAAAAATTAGCTTACTATTTATTATTCATAAAATTGTTATTTCTGGTTATTGTTTTGAATATAAATATTAATGAGCTTTTTTCAAATTTTGAGGATTTTTTTATCACCTTTCAAAATCAATGCACCATATCACAAACGTGCATCTGTTAAAAAATTCAAACACCCTATCTGTTTATATTTGTATTTCTTGAACAACTTCACTTTTCAAGGGGATTGGAGGTGTTTAATACCAAATCTTTATGCCCAAGTGGGCAGCTCAGTATCTTTCACCACACCACCGATTTCTATTAACGTTAATACATTCTGGAAGAATAACCAATCATAAGACTGAGAGATGATAGATTTAGTTTCTGTGCTAATGGATTGTTGTGATTCTTTGGAGATGAGATGAGAGAGGCACTGGAAAAAGCCAAAAAATGTGGTAGTAGAAGACTTATGTCAGTGATTAACATTTTTGGTGTACCACATGATCACTATCTCATACTAGCACATAATTGTTATTAAACAAGGAAAAACTCTCCATATAGTAGTGCCACCCTGTGTTAACCAGAATAATCCAAGGCTCCTCACTGATGAAGGCCACAAGCCAGAAACTAGTCTGGGGATATTGGATGAGTAGGCACTAGATAGAGATTTTATGCACAAGCCTTCTGGAATCCATTGATTACTCTGGTTGGCACAGGGTGGCACTACTGTATGGAGAGTTTTGCCTTATTTTTGGTATACGCTGAATTCAGGATCCCATCCCTATATTTTACAAAATTCTAATATTTTTATGAAGCCATTGCAGCATTCCATGTGATATACTGTATCTTTTTCATCTAGAAGATAGAATTATGAAATTAGTCACATCCAAATAATGAAAAAGAAAATGTCAAAACAAAAAGAGAATCAAAGCAGTTTATCCCAATCTTAGTACCACCAGGAAAACTTTGTTGTTTTTTTTTAATTCTTGCCGTGATCATGTCTCATTTATTTCTCCTCTCAAGTGATGTTGTGGTAATTAAAAGTATATTATAGATCATGTGTTTGTGAGCAGAATAATATTAGCATTTGTACAATTAGCTAAATGTTGGCCATGCTTTTAGAACTCAAATTTCACTTTTGTCATTCTTTTACTTGTTCAACTTTTCTCCAGTCTTTATAATTGATTCCACATATCTCTTTCCATTTCTTATATCATCTAACAAAGTCAATTTTCTCTATCATTTTTTTTGTTTTTATTCACCATTCTCTATAAAACTTTATTTATTAAACTATTGTTTCTTCTGAATATATGTCCAATCCAGTTTTTCTTTCTATTTCTAATTTCCTATAATCAGTTTTCTTTTTTTATTTACTCTTTCCAAAACTTTTTCATTTGCTATTTCATTCATTCAGTTAATTTTCTTCAATCTTCTCCATATCTTCTCCATATCCCCCATCTCAAAGGCTTCCAGTTTTATTCATTGCCTATATATCCCAATCATAAACACATAGCATTTAATTAATAATTTCCTTAATTCTCTCTTTAAAGATCCACAAAAAAGAAATTTCTTAATAAATATTCTTAATCCCGTTTTAACTTCATCTTCACTTCTTTCATCCTTATTCAACCAACTACCCAAATAGCTAAATGCATTCACCTATAAAATAAATACCTTATCAAGAGTATATTTTCCTTATATCAAACAATACATTCAGTACTGTATTTTAAATGTTTTTCCATTCCCTCTCCCATTCCTAAATTTTATATTACATTATCGCAAAAGACTATGAATATGGAACAACAAGGGCTCTGAAAGCACTATGTCTGCAAATTAGAATATATAAAAAAAGCCTACAAATTATTACATAAAAAAAGTTTCACCGAAACGCATCAGCATATTATTAATTATTAAAAGACACGTTTTATAAATTATTTTTCTTTCCTACCTGTGGTATTACCTGGCTTACAAACAAATTGAGAAACTTGTCTGGAACTGCTGCTCACAACTGGAATAAGGCTAAGGCATAAATGCCTGGACCTGAAACAAAGTATTCTATGGTGTAGTAGCATCCATCTTTGCAAACATAGCTTACAATGCCATCTAGTGTTCACTGACTACTCAATGTGTTTGTAAACATATAAGCAAATCCCATTGTCACTACTATGCAGTACATGAAAAGCAAATGAAGAAAGATTTTATTTCTTTTATTTTGTACCAAAGGTCAAAGTAAGTGCAATTTCCTTTATGACTGAAGTGCAGATTAAAGTTGGAAAGATTGGTGAATTGAAATTGATAATTTTAGAATAATAAAATTTGGGGGATTATTATTTTGGATAGCAATGTAAGAGAAAATCCCGTTTGTGAACTAATTGTGTGAATGTTAATTATCTAGAAAGATGATTGTATAATCTGAAAAGCATTGATTATGCAGCCATCTTGTATTTGATGGTTAAGTAATATGTATATACAAAGATAGATGTCACTGTTGTACAGTGTACACATAATAAGCTGAGAACTTAGAGAGTAGTTATTCATTTAGCCACTTAACATCTATAAAATGAGCCTGCTAATAGCTCTTTCTGATAAATACCACAAGAGAAAGTGTTTAAAATCGTCTATCTAGAATTAGCCCTATTCCCAAACTGGTTTCAAGCCACTGGCTCTCCCGAGGTTCCAGGAGAGCCAATAGCTTGAAATTGGTTTGGGGATAGGGATAATTCTAGATAGAGATTTTAAATGCTTTCTCTTGCAGCATTTATTGGAAAAGCTTGTTTAGAGCTATTAGATGCTCATTATATTACATTTGTAATACAAGCTTATTAAATTAAGTCATGTGATATATGACTTGATTTTTTTTTTTACCATTATCATTTGGCTTTTGTGGCTTTGGTGATGTTATATTGTTAAGGCTATTAATATATGGTGCAGCTGAAGTTTGTATAGGCCCATATATCTATTTAAGTTAGATAATTGGATTTGAAGACAGACATATAGTCTTAAGTCACATAATGCATAACTTGGATTTTTTTACCATTTGTTGCCTGGAATCTTGCTTAATGTTGAAATGCTCAAATTTTTGCCAGACCATAATTATTCTGTTTAGTTGATTAGATTGTTGGATTTCCCCCTCCCCCCATTTTTCTCACTTAGTCAATTGAAAGCACTTTAGCTTTCAAGCAAACCATTCTTGTGATGGATTGTGCTTTAAATGTTTAAACACTATTAATATTAAAATTTTTAAAATGTGATAAAGAAGATTAGAAATTACAGACCTATCAGCATTTTATCAGTTTTATACAAAATTTTTACCATGATAATTACAACTCATCTACAGAGAACATTGGATTTCCACCAACCACGAGAACAAGCTAGATTTAAAAGTGATTTTAATACAGTAAGTCATATCCATGTATTGAGAGAAGTTATAGAAAGGACAAATGAATATGAGTTGCCATTATGCTTTGGATTTGTAGATTATGAAAAAGGATTTGAATCTATAAACTTTTCTTGAGTGATTAAAGCATTGGATCATCAAGGTATAGATCCAGGATATTGTCATATTTTAAAGAAAATTTGTAAAAATGCAACAGCAACAATTAGATTACATAGATACTAGGAAAGTTAACATTGAGAAGGGTGTAAGACAGGGTGACTCCATATCTCCAAAACTTTTTACAGCAGTACATCAAGAAATATTTTGTGGATTAAAATGGGAAGCTAAGGGAGTGAAAGTAAATGGAGATTATTTAAGTCATTTAGATTTTGCAGATGATGTAGTTGTTTTTGCAAATAATGCTTTAGAGTGGCAGGAAATGTTGCAGGAGTTATCAGATGAAAGTAGGACTAAAGATAAATGTTAAAAAGACTAAAGTAATATTTAATGGATTTTCTCAAAATATGAAAATAAAGATTAATTATGATGAGCTAAAAGAAGCTAAGAGTTACAAATACCTTTGTCAGATTATTAATACAGGTGGAATCATAATGGATGAAATTAATCATAGTATTAAACTTGGTTGGAATGCATTTGGTAGAAACAACTTGATACTAAAAGGAAATATGCCAATGTGTTTGAAAAGGAAGCTTTTTAATAAATGTGTTTTACCAGTTCTTACTTATGAATCTGAGACTTGGACACTTAATAGAAGAGCAATACAGAGACTTCAGACCACTCAAAGAAGTATGGAGAGATGCATGTTGGGAGTAACAAGAAGAGATCGAAAACGCAATATATGGGTAAGAGAACAAACAGGTGTTACTGACCTCATTGAAAAAATTCAGTCTGACTGAAGTGGAGTTGGGGTGGACATATTGCTAGAAGAGATGGTAATAGATGGACAATTGAAATCTTAAACTGGATTCCAAGAGATTGTAAAAGACCCAGTAAGAGATCACATGTGAGATGGATGGATGAAATAAGAAAGTGTGCAGGGGTGATGTGGAGAAGAGAAGCAAAAGATCGGAGAAGATGGATTGAACTTGGAGATGCCTTCATCCTGCAGTGGATTGATAAGGGTTGATGATGATGACCAACTACGTTAGGAATAAATTACCATTTCTTAAGCCATTTTATATTTAAAACGATGATATGTAAAGGTGCATCGTTAAACAATAATACCTCTCGAAACGTTGTGCATATACTAACCTGTTTGATTTGCTATTACTAACAGTTGAATGTATTTGAAATATTTAAATAAAGTTAATTTTTTCTCAAGACATTCAATACACATATTAGGTGATGGAAATAGTCCAATATAAAGATAGAACTAGAACACCCTCATTACAAACCTTCTGGAAAATAATAAGCCCTTTCATTACTTTTTTTTTTTTTGTATATTTTTGCATCTGACGGGGCTCATTAAAATTTAATTTCAAAATTGAGATGCTAAAATAATTTATGTTAAGGACAGAAGAGGCAATGGTTAATTTCCATCGCTGATGATCCAGGTTGCCTGGATATTTTAGGCAGTAGTAGAGTTCCGACTCTCGATCTAAGGTCTTCGGATCGATTGCAGTTGCAGGCCCTCGAACTTTTATGAACTGCCGAATAATAAAGCCGTTCGATAATTTAATTTTTTTTGATCGAATTATTTCATTGCTTTCGAGAAGAGAATTTAACATCTATGCGCACAATGTATTATAAAAAAATTTAAATAACGTAGGCTGTTATTTTAAATATTTTACATTAAATTAATTATTAATAATCGGCTTAAATTTCTGCTAAAATAAAATAAAAAAATTGATTTAATGAGCAAATGTTTGTAAAACGAGGTGATTCATGGTCAGAAGTTGTATTCTAACTGTTTAATTTATGAAGCTTTTTTTTCATCATTAAAGAGGAATGTAACATCATTCTCTATGGGTGATCCTAGAAAAAACTCTTTTCAAAGCAGCTACCTGCTACAGGTGAGAACTAATCAGCGCTCTTTAAAAACTCAGTTAAATGGAAAATTATTTTCAGAAGCAAAAAACTCACACACGTAAAATAAATAAAACATTTTCTCACCAGCAGTGAGGGTGTGTTCAACATTTCCAGAGAGAAAAATAGATTTTACCGAAAAAATAATAGGATTAAATTCACTTTTGGAAACAGTAGGTGTGCTCGCGCAATGTAATATATATGTGTGTTTTTATTATTCCATTGGAAGTTTAGAATTTCGCTGTTGTGAATTAATCTGCTTTGAAAAAAGCTATCCACAAGGAAGGAGAGTAATGTCAGTAATCGAATGGCTTTATTACTCAAGAGTTCATGAGAAGTTCGGGCACCGGAAGTAGCAATTGGGCCATAGTACCAAAACCACACGGGAAAAAAGCAATGGTCTCAAGCTGTGGCTTGAACCCGGGATCTGTCGCACCCGAACCGAGAAAAATATTCCTGATCATTATAGTCAATGTTTTCTAACTTTATTATGCTCTATGTGTCTATGTGCGTGTGTGTGACAGCAATTCTCCTCGGAACATGGCGGTTCTTAAAGTCTATTTTGATTTCACAATTTAACCATAAGAATCTTTGCTGCAACATTTATATATGAGAGTGCACTCAGCTGGAATCTGCAGAAGTCACGTGAGTGATAAAATAGAACATCCGTGGAAAGTAACTCGAATTAAGCAGTTTACTTATAATTTGGTCCTCACTCAGATTCAAAAAAATCTCGTATTCTTTGGATTATTATACGTATAAAATATCTGAGCGTATCTATATACACATAGCTTATATGTACGAAATTTAAGTGCAAGAAACTATACTTCTAGAAGTCATATGTAAACATGAGAATAGACCAATTGGTCATCCTTCTTTAAAGCTTGTAATGGTTTTAAGCAATCTTTGCATTTTTTGAAGTGTAAGTGTTGTTTATACTTGCCTTCCAGAGATATACTTACTTTCATTTAAATTTCATATATATTAAGCTATGCAAATTTAATTTTTATATCCATTAATATTGTGAAGGTTGTTAAAAGTTAGACATTTTTTTTATCCTCTAAATATTCACTTCAATTTCAGAATAATTTTTGCTGGGTTTAAACCATGCTCTTTTACAAATTTCACACTTTTTTTTCTAATAATGTCAATAAATGATATATAAAACCATCACAAGGTTAAAGAATAGGTAATCTATTGGTCCATTCTATTCTTTGCATGTATAAAGTAACATTTTTGCAAGGAAATCAAATCATACATCATGTGAATAATTTGATAAGCTTATACTATAAATGTTATAAAATGAGAGTGCTAATAGCTCTTAACAAGCTTTTCTGAAAATCCTATCATCAGATCAGTTTCTAGCTGTTGGCTGTCATCAGTGTGGTGCTAGGATATTCAGGGATTAGATTTTAAAATACCAGGTCACACACATTTATCTAATAGTTAACTATTAAGTAAAAAATCTGAAATTTTCAGACATCTATATGTCTTCAAATTCAGCTATCTAACCTAAATAGCTATATAGGACTGAACTAAGTTCAGATACACCATATACTAATAGCTTTAACAATATAACATCTCTAAAGTCTCAAGAGAAAAACTATAATTGCAAAGAAATCATGACTTAATTTAGTAAGTTGTGATGTTATATTGCTAAAGCTATTAATATATGGTGTATCTGAACTTAGTTCAATCCCATTTGGATATTTAAGTTACATAGCTGGATTTGAAGACATATAGATTTTCATATAGATAAATGCTGAGCTTGACCTGATATTTTTAAATCTAATACCGAATATTCTAATACTTCACTAATAACAGTCAACAGCTAAAAACTGGTCTGAATATAGGGAATTCGGAAATGCTTGTGTGCACATTACCATACCTTATTACCACTGGTTTTTAAAATTTTTTGTTAGTCCACTCTTTTTGTAAATGTTTCAACTAGTCATTTAGTCAATCTTTTGGCTACCAGATTTTTTTTTATAGATTAACATATTAAAAAATTATCCATACAAGAAGTTTGAGTGTCAGTTCTGTGAGTGTAAGAATCGATCTTGGGGCTTTCCGATCTCAAGTTGGATACTCTACCAACTACATCAAACCATGCAGAGTTATTAACCTATGAATGTTGTTTATACACAACTTACAGAAATGTAAAATTCCATATAAAGTTGAGCCACAATATCCTCCATATTTTGTCCCAAGCTTTCCTTCCATACATGGTACATTATGCTTAATAATTTATATTTTATCAATAAACTTCAATTCCTATAGAGTATACATTGTCTTACTGAACTGCAAATGCACACACATATATATATATGATCACTAATGTGAGCCAACTGGCTCGAAACCAGCTGGTCTGGAGGTAGAGACAACAAAAGAGATATTGAATTCTATCTCTCTCGGCATTTATGTAAACAAAAGCTTGTTAGGAGCTATTAGTAAAGCTCCATCTAGTGATCATAAAATGCAAGCTAAAAGCAAGTTACAAAATTCATAACTTGTTTTGTTTATCATATATATATATATATAACACAGATGTTTTTGTGAGTGTAGTATGCACATATAAATTAAGATTGTAATATAAGCAAAATTTTGAAAATAATAATGTAGTTACCAATAAAAATTAAGAGAGCACACATACATATATATTTACTATGCATATTCATTTATTCAAGTAATAAAAACATAAGAAAGGCAAATTGAATAGCAAAGTGTTAGACTTTTATCACAATTAAACATATTCTGGATGATATTCCCCCCTCTCCTTAGCTTTTTTTCTTCTATAGACCTGCAACAACAATCTTGTTAGAGTTTCTAATTGGTTTGATGTTTTTAAAGTTCATATTGATTTTAAAGCCTATATAGTTACCCTTACTGACCATTACCATTTTAAATTCTCAATTCAATAATTATAACTTTTTTTTCTGACATTATTCAATGCTAGTTTTTATTTAATTACTTGAGAAAAAAATACATTATGAATTTTGGAAAACCCTTTAGCTTTACACATGGTTTGGTTAAGCATGAAATTTTGCTGGTGCAATTTATATATATATATATAACTGTAAAGTAAATAATAGCTATAGCTAGCTTACGACATGTTTGCCATCTTCAGTACTATTTTATATTAAAAATTTTAAAAGAAAAAAAAATCATTAAAGTCACATAACATTAATGTTCCCACATAATTGGCCAACTTTCCAACACAATTGCTTATTTAATAAATTGTCTATTATATTTTTAAAATATAAACAATGGAGCCTGAAGCTAAACTAGTCAATAAAATAATTGAAGGAGTTGATAAATGAGTTTAATTGTTTTGAACCATCTGTAAAATGGGTTGTCCAAAGTAGGGGGGGGGTAGATTTTGTTAAATTTGTTTGGAAATAAGAAAATTTCTTGTTTTTATTTAACTACTTTGTAAACAAAGGCAAACTTATTTACAACAATTATGTGCTACTATAGAGAGGGTGATCATATGATGTTTAGTGGTTTATCTACTTTGTAATAACACTTTATAGCTTTTGGAAACAGTTGTGCCACACATGCATCCATGCTAGAATAAATAATATAAAGGAAATTTTTGATTGAAAGATTATTTGCGGAGTAGCGTATATTATCTCTTGTTTTTGTAAAAATATATATATAGGTCAGAGTAGTCTGAGCTTAAATGAAAGAATAAAGGTATATTATAAAAGTAGGGTTAGAAATAAATATCTTAGTTCAGATTTGTATATCATTTAAAAAGATACAGGCCACACTATTAATTTTGATGAACCTAAGGTTGTCTTCTTTGAGAGAATTGAAATAAAAAGAATTAAAGAATCTTTATTATTAAAAATTTATGCTTCTGAAGGAATTAACTTATTTAAAAGTTCTTTTAATATTAAGAGTGTGTGGGAGGTAAGTGGAATTGTGGATAATGTTTAGTATAAGTATGTTATCTTGTAGTGCTTTACACATGAGAAGTCTGCTTGTGGCAGTGAAACCATTGGCTGTGTTTTGGACATTATTTTCTTAGGCTAGTCTGTTTGAGTTGTGAATTTAGGGTAATTTGGATTATATTTATAAAATAAGCCTCTTTATTTTTTTCTTCTAATCCTTTTCCATATGCAATATAAAAACTATCAAAGTGAAAACATCCATTACAAATAACTGAATGTTCTGCAAATATAGATTTAATTATTGCAATTTATTATATAAAAGTTTGTGTTCATGAGTTCTCTTTTTCAGTGAACATTTTGATTCACCAATATAACAGAATCCACATAGGCACACCATTTTATATATAATATTACATTTGTTGGTTTTATCAACAGCATCCTTTCCATTAATAATTAATCTACTAGTATTTGGTCCAACATTGATACCACATTAAAATAGGAAGAAAATAATGATATAATTACACTACACATTCTCTTATTTATTAACAGTAATGGAAACCATATTTCTTCCTCCTTTTATGCAAAAAATTATATAATACATATAAAAAAATGTCTTTTACATCCTATATTCAACAATTCATTAGTGTAAATTTCAATATTGGATATTTTATTACTTTAACATTTACATAACATATTAGTTCCAAATA
Organism: Epiperipatus broadwayi; assembly: GCA_028023455.1. Classification (NCBI taxonomy): domain Eukaryota; kingdom Metazoa; phylum Onychophora; class Udeonychophora; order Euonychophora; family Peripatidae; genus Epiperipatus; species Epiperipatus broadwayi. The sequence goes on from JAQFVV010012446.1 coordinate 4,414,706, forward strand.
AAAATGTCCTAAATCCAGCCAATTTATGCATAAGAGGAATATTTGATTTTGGATATATAAATCCTAAATTAACAAACATTTTATAATTATACTTTCTTCATAAAGTTAATATAATCAATTATAAATATAATATTGTATAATCAATTATATAATATTTATATAAACATTCTTAAATAAGGAAGTTAGAACATTTTAAATTAAAAATCAATATTGTGTAAATTTCAAAGTGATGAATTATCCAATATTAAAATATATGCTAATAAATTATTGAATGTGGGATATAATGGGAAAAATATTTAATAATATCATATAAATTTATACTTAATTTGGGGGGGGGGGAATATTGAAGAGAAAACATGGATTACATTACTTTATATAAATACTAGAGTAATATGATTACATAAACATTTTCTTCACATTTTAATCTAGCATTTAATATTGACCCAAATACTGGTAGATTAATTATTAATGGAAAGATTGTTGTTGATAAAATCAAAAAATGTTATATTATATATGAAGTTGTGTGCCAAAATTAATCCAGTTACCTTGATGAATCAAAATGTGCACCAAAAAAAGAGAATTCATGAATATAAACTTTTATATAATAAATTGCAATGATCAATGGATATTTAAATCTGTATTTGCATAACTATTTAAATTTGTATTTGCATAACAATCAGTCATTTGTAGCTTTAAATCATTGTTTTTATTTTACATATGGAAATGATCTCAACGAAATAAAAATTAAAGAGACGTATTTTATAAAGATAATAGATAATTTATTAAATAAAAAATATAATTGTGTGAATATAAGTAAATCATGGAAAGTTGGACATTCACATGGAAACATTATATGACATTAATGCCATTTTTTAATTGTCAAATGCTTACGAAAATGGCAGACGGTGTTTATTCCAGAGTTTTTTGTTTATCATAATTATTTTATCTGATTTTACACACACACACACATATATAATTTTCTTATACTGAATATAAAACCTATAATCCATTACAAGTCAAGTACGTCTTCAACATTCCCTAGCAGGAAGTAACAAATGAGAAGGCAAGGTTTGCCATCCTTGAGTAGTGATGGTTTTAATGGTTTTGCATTCTTGTTTAACTCTCTAGTGAAGGTTAGATGGATATACATTTTACTGACCAATAATTGATAGTTATATGGAATTCTACAAGTTAGCTGTCCTCAAAAAAAATTCTAATTTTTTCTGAAACCCCTAGAATTTTAAAGTTTTACCCAGTACGGATTCAAATTTGCTTGTGAAAGTGACGAATGAGAGCATTGACCATTACATTGAGGAGATCATCATATATATATATGAGGAGAGATGCAAAAATAACCAGAATCATTATTTGATTTGCATACCAGTTGTAGTATATGCTTCTTCTGTTATATATATATCTTGCAGAAACCTTTCTGCATCAATTTTCCAAATGACATAATCATGTGAAATTGTGGGATTTGCAGGGACCTGCCAAATGGCATCACTATGTGAAATTATGGGGCCACATAACATTGTTTTGTAAGCATTTTTGTCAAGTTTTTAAATAATGACTGAAAAGTTTGCCAGTGTGAAATTCTATTTTCATTTACAAAAAACGGCAAGGAAAAAAGATGTAATGCTTAAAACAGATTATAAGAAAACTGGTCTCATAAAAACACAAGTTTATGAATAGTTTAATTGAAATGATAAATTTACCACATCCATAAAAAGCATCGCAAGTGAAATCCAAAATCAAAACAACGAAGTTTGTAATTGTTAGACATTTTATCTGCACGTTCTGAAACATTTATGTGATGCTGTTTTGTGACAAAGAAAAGAGCGCAAGCTTCACCCCCACAAAGTGTCATCTCTCAAAGCATTGAGTGTGAAAGACTTTTTAATTAAATTCAGCGTGGTTCAGCTTATCTGTTATTTATATTCACTCAATTGCACTTGTGATTTTTTTTTTAATTTCTCGAATGCAAAAATGTCTTCTTTTTTTTTGCAGACTTAGAAATGGTGGGGAAAATGACAGAGATATTGTATTAAAAGGCATCATTTTCAAATATTTCTGAACAGCTTTGAAAGATGCAAAACACATCTAGACCAGTGTAATGCATCAAATGGATAGTCATTTGAAATTGATTAAATTTATAACACCTAAAAATAAATACTTTTTTATTATAACATTCCGGTTATTTTTAGGTACCCCTGTGTATATCATTATCATTTTCGATCCAGTGCATGATGGGCTCTTTGAGTTTAATTCAGTGTTTCCAATCTGTAGCTTTTCTTCTCCACAACCAAAAAACTTCCTTATTTCATCCTTCTATCTCATGTGTGATCTCTTTCCAGGTGTTCTAGAATCTCTTGGAATCAAATTTAAAGCTTTAATTGCCCATCTATTATCATCTCTTCTAGATATATGTCCAGGTGTTTGTGCTCTTACTTATCTGTTTCATTTTTGACATTTTTCGTTAATCCTAATATATGTCTCTTCATACTTTGCTGAGCTGCCTGAAATCTCTGTATTGCTCTTCTGTTAAGTATCCAAGTCTCAGATCCATAAGTGGTAAAACACATCTATTAAAAACCTTCCTTTTCAAGCATATTCTATGATTAATTTCATTCATTTATATTTTTGTTTGTATTAATTCATGATTATCAGTCTTTGCTTTTTTCTTCTGATAAAATCCATTTTTACTTGCATCTAATAACTCTTGCAATATTTTCTGAAGCTTTAAAGCATTACTTGTAAAAACAATAACTTCATCTGCCAAAATCTATATGATTTAAGTTGTTTTATTCCCTTCATTTTTCCATTTGAATTCATAAAATACTTATTGTAAAACTGCAGTAAAAAGTTTTGGAGATATGGAATCATCCTTTCCCAAAACCCTTCTCATTGTTAAACTTCTTAGTATCATTATCTAATATGTTGCTGTTGCATTTTGATAAATATTATTTAGAATATGGCGACATCCTGGGTCTATATTTTGATGAACCAATGCTTTATTCACTATAGAATAAAATTTGAATGTTTTTTTCATAATCTACAAATCCAAAGCATAATGGTAACTCATATTCATTAGATCATTCTGTAACTTATCTTAATTTTTGATGTGATTCTCTGTGGTACAGCTATTTTTAAATCCAGTCTGTTTTTGTTGTTGTTGTTTTGTTGGCTAGAATCCAAACTTCAGTGGAGATGCATTGTGACACATGATCACCATTTCTTATGCTTGCTCATAACTGTTATTAAAACAGACAAAACTTTCTATACATATTGCCACTCAGTGCAAGCCAGAGTAATCAATGGATGCCAGAAGGCTTCTGCATAAAATCCCCATCTAGTGCCTACTCATCCAATATCCCCAGACTAGTTTCTGGCTTGTGGCCTTCATCAGTTAAGAGCCTTAGATCTGAGAGCACTGCACCTAGATCTTAGATCAGATCACTGCACCTAGCCTTAGATCTGAGAGTACCGCACCTGAATCTTAGGATCTAGGTGCAGTGCTCTGATGTAAGAGCTAGGTGCTCTCAGATCTAAGTCTCTTCACTGATGAAGGCTATAAGCCAGAAACTAGTCTGGGGATATTGGATGAGTAGGCACTAGATGTGGATTTTATGCACAAGCCTTCTGACATCCATTGATTACTCTGACTTGCACTGAGTGGTTCTACAGTATGGAGAGATGCATTGTAATTATATTGGTAAAGATATTAGTTTAAAATTGACAAAAGTCTGCTAAATCATATCAGTACCCTTCAATCATCTGATACATCTTTATTATTTAAACATTTAATATATAGTTTTTCCAACAACTTTTCTATTTTTTCACTTGCTTATTTTAAGATGTCAATACTAATTCTATGTTTTCCAAGTTGAATCCAATTTCTCTGATCCATAGCCTTTCTTTGACAGTCTCTTGGGACAATTTAAAACTTCAATTTATCTCAGGCCCAAATATAAAGATTCAGTGTGTCGACTCTTATCATGGTATATCCAAATCAAGACATATATTTCCTGAAGTTCGTAAAAAGTTTAAGGTTTAAGAACAGTCTACTTTTTATGTTTTTTGCTTGGTTTCTTTATTCCCAAACGTATTTCTTTTTATCTGACTTACCTGTAATCATTATTTAAAGTGTTATTTCTCACTCATAATCGATCATATTTTTTTAATAATGAAATATCTTTAATATCGTGATTTTTCATCAGTAACTTCATTTTCGAAATGAAGGGGGGGGGGTGTATTTCAATCTTGTTGTTGTTGTTGTTTAATAAATTATCAAATAAATAAACCGAGCTATGGACTTGGTATTTTTCTAATCAATGTTTCCGGCGCGGAGAAGGTTTTCGCTCATTTGTTAGATTTAAAAAGTATTTTTTAAGCAGGGGGGGTGGGGCAAGGTGGCAATACAAGGAAATGAAAAGTATGATAAAAATAGAAAAGTCTATATAATTAATTTTTTAATATAAAATAATAAAGTGTTTATTTAAAGCCGTGTAAACTGTATTGTGTCTTGATAATAAAATAGGGTGGAGATGGAAATGTTTGGAAATATAGTTAAGTTCTTTTATCTAGAGTTTTAAAAAATAGAACGATTCCATTTTTATGAAAAGGAGGATTTGGTTATTTTTTAAAATAATGGTGTGGAATTTGAATTCATACAAAACCTTGGTGATTTACTAATACTGCCAGAATAAAGCATTTTATTAAAAAGAATAAATCGGATATTAAATTATAGTAATATACACACGTTCTTGGGTTGTTGTTTTTTTAATTTTCAAGGGAGGGAATAGCAAATTAACCTGCATACTACCTATTATTTAAAGTTGTTTTTTTTTTCTCATGTGTCATTAGCATCAGCCTGGAAGCGACCCGGGACAACTGCGGCAGCTGTGCTAACCACTCGACCACCAACGCTAGCTTTAAAATCACTATTATCTGTTATTCCTAAATCTTTCTATCCCCTAGTACTTTCTTTTTTCAAAATTGTTTGGCTTTGCTATAATAATAAGTATTCTAAAGATTTTTCCAACTAACGACTTACGGTGAAATTCTTATGTATTTGGCAGAATCTTAAAAGGTGTTGGAGTGGTAATAACTTATTAATACCTAAAGTGATACTTGTATTTAGGTTTAGAATAACCAAGCGGTATCGATTGATACCCGGATGGAAGTTTGCCGTTGCTTATCATCTTAACCCCATTTTTCTTAGTTAATATCTTTTATTTAGATGTGACTTTAACGTGTAGACTTCATTTGTATGTCAATGAATTTAAGAAGAAAAAAAAGATTATCGAAAATCAATAATTTTATTCATTTTTTTTCATATTCTGAAAATAAATATAATTCGATTTTTGAATTTACTTATCAGATTAAATTTATTTCGAAATGCTTTAAACAAATTTATAAAACATTCGCTAAAGTAATTTCAGTCGTGGCGGTAGTTCTTGATCAGCGTGTTTGTGAAGTCGTAGAGCAGTGGATTTTGAATTTAAAGTCCACGAGTCTGACGCAGTTCTTCACTTCCGGCTGTCTAACTTTTTGAAGCCTTCTAATTATTTCTTTAAAGTGGTTCCTTAAATATGCCTACCAATATGTCCACTATAATAGCACATCTAAATCTAATCATTTCTTATCATTCATTGAATAGTATTAAAAAAAAGGATTAAGTAGGTGATACAGGGGTGGTGTGAAATAATCAAAATGTTGGGAAGGAATTTATAAGTTATGTTCTGTTCTGTTTGACTGAGTTGCAGGGTTCAGACTCAAACCAACAGTAATATCAAAAAATATGAATACTTGGAAGTTAATATATATAATTTTTTAGAACAAATATATATATATATATTATACAATCAGTAAATACAATTTGACTATAACTTAGTCAATAATGAGCTGGTCATGCCGAATAACTAATTGGACTCACTTCCAGCTGTATATATTAACTTGCCTCGTGAATTCTAGTCTTAACTCTTCCGGCTGTACTGAACAGGTTGCCTCGAGTTTATAAATGACTCTTCCAGCTCAGCTTGCCTCGAATCTGCCATAGTCGTAGTAGCTTCCGGTCCTATCATGGACTTGACTCACTGCATAGACGTATCGGTAGTGAATATAGTAGAAACATCTTCACTGTTGAAAGTGGTTTCAATAGAGAGAAATGTTCAGTCGTTAACGTTAGATCGACATTATCTGTCTCTGTCAAGAGCACATACTGTTGTTTAGGCTGAACAGATGTTCTTTGGCTTGTCTCCACAAAGGCTGACTATTTATTGCTAGATCCCCTCCCTTACTGGAAGTCATCAAATTCAGAGAGGGTAACCAATGGTAGGATTTTATACACATGTTTACACATTAGCCATACTTATGTTTTACCCATTGGCTATATTTATACATTGGTTATCCACATGTTTAGACATTGGTCAATGCATACTCAATCCGATAGATAAGGAAGGAATCTGGACTAGTCCATTTCTGAAGGCAAGATTAGATATGACTTTCAGATTTAACAAATATATTGACATTGTATTAATGAAATTAAAATTCTTGGGTTTTTTTTTAATTCTCTGGGTATATATATTCATAAATAGAATTGCAGAGGTGAAAGTTTTTATCTGTATTACAGCATCTAAATGTGGATAGCCAAATATAAATGATCGTTTTTTGTAACCTGATTTACAATATCATACTATTATAATTATAAGGGACTTGAACACAGGTTTTCAAACACCCCACAGCTATCCAATCCATCTTATACAATTGATATACATGCCACATACATGTGAAAAGATTAATGATCTGCAATATATGTATTTTTTACTGAACCAGCACGCATCATTTGGTCCAGATCATCATCTCCCACACGTATATACAATCAGTATCCAGTTTATATTAAGATGGCAAATCTTCAAACTTTAATGAACAAGCTTCAATCTTCTCCCCCCCCCCCTCCAACTCTTCAGCCATCCATATCACTAAAAAATCCAAGGATGAAATTCTCAAAGCCCTTGTTCATGCCAATATTATTGTCACACCCATCTCATATGTCCATTTAATATGACAATAATATTGGCATCAACGAGGCCTTTGAGAACTTCATTCTTGGATTTTCAATGGTATGGATGGCTGGAGAGGAGAAGATTGAAGCTTGTCCATTAAAGTTTAAAGATTTGCTATCTTAATATGAATTGAGCAGTAATTGTATGTGTGTGGGGGGGGGGGAGATGGTGATCTGGACCAACTGATGAGGGCTGGTTTAGCACAAAATACTTATGATCATTGATTTTTTTCACGTGTATGTGGACATGTGTATCAGTTGTATAAGATGGATTGGATAGCTGTGGGGAGTTTGAAAGTCTGAAATTCAAATCCCTCATAATTACATTAACTTTAGGATAGACAATATACATGTATTTAAATAATAATTATGCTAATATCTATGCAGTTAAATTTTGAGAATATAAATAGCAATAGTTATAATCTGCATAGTTTGATGCAGTTGTGAGTCACGGGTCTTGGAGCTCAAAATCCCTGGATCACAGCTCTCTGCAGCTTCCAATGCCTGAACTTCTTATGAACTCATGAGGAATAATCCATTTAATTTTTTTAACCCTTAGGATCTTAGGTGCAGTGCTCCTCACTGACAAAGGCCACAAGCCAGAAACTAGTATGGGGATATTGGATGAGTAGGCACTAGATAGGGATTTTATGCACAAGCCTTCTGGCATCCATTGATTACTCTGGTTGGCACAGTGTGGCACTACTGTACGGAGAGTTTTGCCTTGTTTAATAACAATTATGTGCTAGTATGAGATAGTGGTCATGTGATATAATTATTATATATATATATAAACATTCTAATCATTATTTATTTTTATAATCTATTTCAAATTCAACATTTATGGAAAGCTAAAATAAATTTTTCTGAAGTCTCTTTATTAAGACACTCTTCAAAATCATAAAACATGTATTTCAGCAGATAATGTACAGATTGTAAATCAAAACTTTTTTTTATCTTATATTAATTTTTTATGTTTTTTTTTTTTCTTGTAGCCAAGATGACGCTCAACGCATTGATCAAGAATTGTTCACCGAATATGCATTTAGTGTTGACCAGTTAATGGAGTTGGCAGGATACAGCTGTGCTGTCGCCCTGGCCAAGACTTACCCACTCAAGCTTCAAGTCAAAGGTGGTGGTACAGTACTGGTGTGCTGTGGACCAGGAAATAATGGAGGAGATGGACTAGTTTGTGCCCGTCACCTCAAAATGTTTGTAAGTCATTATCTTAATATATATATTAATTTACTTTATTTTAGTTTTACTTCTTAAAACATTATTTTAGCCTTAAAACATTATTTTTGCCCGAAAATCACTGTAAATATTAAAAAGATATTTTTAAAAAATTATACAAACACATTGTTAAATTATAAACAGTACTAATTGTTCTAACAAGCTTTATTGATAAATGCCACAAAAGAAAGCATTTAAAAATTTCTAGCTAGAAACTCTCCATAATCCTCAGACCACTGGTTTCATGCTTTGGCACTTCTCAGTCAGGTGCTAAGCGTAGTTTCAGACATTAGATCTAAAAATACCAACTTAAAACCAGCATTTATCTAAAAGTTAACTATTAAGTAGAAAATCTGAAATTTTTAGTCACCTATATATCTTCGAACCCAATTATCTAACTTAAATAGTTATATGGGGCTGAGAGGTCTTCAGCCTGACCACATATTAATAGCACCACTCATTATTTTTTATTTATAAAAGCTTAAAAAATTGGATCATACGAGATATGACTTTATTTTTTTACTTTGTTAAATTGTTTCAACTTTTGATAAATGCCTTTTTTTTTTTTTTCTTGTGTCAAAGTATCGGCCGGGAAGTGAACCCGGGATAACTGCTTGTAAGGCAGCTCGGCCACCAACGCTTGACCTAAGTGCCATTTTATTAAAGGTATTTAATTGTAAAATGACAAATTATGCTACTTGAGAATCTATAGGTTGTGATATATCCCTGTCACTTTCGATATTCGAACATTTTATGAATTTCTGAGTAATAAATAAAATCAGTTAAATTGTTGTTTATGGCGATAATAAATATTTTAGAAGTATTATTTATTTATCCTTTCGCGATTTGGTGTCGTAATTTTTGGACCAATTTTCATGTAAATAATAAAAATACTGTATTTTTTTAATGGTCTTATTGTGCACAATCTGTTATTTCGATGTTCGTGGGTCACAAAATCCTCCAGTTATTTAACAGTAGAATTATATATAACTATATGCATATTTTAATTAAAACTCATTACTGAATTATAATACTAAAAAAAATCTGGCCGCGCTTCTATATTAAGGGAAATCTTCATGCATTTCAAATAATCACTGGTGATTTTAATTCACTGTCCTTTGCCCTACCCATTTATATGATAAATATTAAATGTTCGGGTTATGGGGAAGGAAGTAATGGAAAAACTAATAATCGTGTGATCATTTGTTTTTTAGTAATACTAGTCATTCTTTAATTAGCCATCTTTTAAAATTAAGAGAACTACTTTCCAACAGTAAGCATATAAAACATACTTATCGGGTTGGAATCAATAAAAGGGGGGTGGGTGACGTCTATTTTATTTATAACAAAATTAATATAATATTGAATGCGGGATTCGAACGCAGACTTTCACATGACCTACAACTGTCAGTGCCATCTTATATTGCTAATCCACCTGATCACACACAACATGTTGAAATGATAAATAATCACCAATATGCGTATTTCATGCTAAACCAGCACTCATCAATTGGTCCATATTATATTGGTGATTATTTATCTTTTCAACGTGTGTGTGATCAGGTGGGTCAGCAATATAAGATGGCATTGAGAGTTGTGGGTCATGTGAAAGTCTGAGTTCGAATTCCGCATATATTACATATATAAATGCAGGTGTTAAGCCTGTACAATGTATTATAACATTTAATGTAAAATGATTCTTAGTTATTTAAATTTTGCAAACCGTCCTGTACGCACATATGCTGTATACAATTTTTTTGATGAAAAACAAGAATAAGACAAAATGTTTTGGGTCACCATGCTAACGTTTAAATCCACGATTATTTTTTACTATGATATGCAGTATGTTTTTCTATTAACATGTTGATATTATAAAATTCTTTTAATTTTTATTTCACTACTACTGAACTTTTAAAAAAAAATTACATTTTCGACACCTAGAGGTCGCTATATATTTAGTGAGAAAAAAGTTTGTTTCACGTATTAAAAATTATTAAGATTTTTCCAAATATGAAAAGCTAGAGTTTTGTTCTTTCACTATAGCGTATATAAATAACAATCTGCGTTATTCATTTCGGTGATTGTTTGTGACTGTGATACTTTGATAATTTAATGTTTATTTGACTTCATAATATATCTTTCTTTTAATCTGGTGTTTTGGACGTTGCGCTAATGAGATAAATCCATATTATTAATTGTCTGTTGCCTGATTTTGATTATTGGATTTGATTTTAATAAAGAAACATTTCAGATTGATATAAATTTTTCTAATGGGATGTCATTAAATTTTTTTAAGAACAATAGCAATGTAAAGTAGGAAAATGAATTGCAAATAATTTTAGAGTTTGTATTATATATATGCTAAAAGTATGTGTGTGAAAAGTATATACTTTTAGCATATATACAACAGTTTGTTATTTCATTAACTTCTTTATTGCTATTGTTAAAAAATAGTGGAAATATTAAATATATATTCTATCTATGATCTTATTTATACTTAAAACAAAAACAAATAAAATTAAACGGAAGCATTAAACATTCCAATACATTATATTGTTTATGCGTGTACTTTTTAAATACGTGAATGTAACAGTCTAGTTTGTAAAGCAGTTTCGAATTAATTTCGAGGTTGTGCATTCAAATATTAAAGAAATACTTTTTATTTTTTCTATCCAAGCTTTAATATTGATCTACTTTTTCATACAAATATATATGCATTTCTACACAATAGTTTCTTATATTAATTTTCTTGAGAATATGTTACCTTAATATTCATTATTTCTCTATAATATTCCTCTTTTTCCAGACAACGTTTCTCTATTTGTTACATATATGTGTGTCCCAGGACTGATTCCTATTTTATTACTATCATTGTCCGAGTCAGAAAGATCTGAAGAAGAGAAGAGAATATCACTTGAAATGCTGTGTCATTTAAAAAAATTAAATGAAAGTTTGAATTTTTTTAATGGCATTTAGCAATTAATTATAGATTATGTAATAGTCTAACATTACAAGTCTGATGCTATCATCACAATTGTACTTTCAAACAGATATGATGATATCATTAGTTGGAATAAAGTCAATAAGAGTTATATGATATTAATATCATCTACGTTCTTTATTACTTTTACAATGCTTTTTTTTACAACCTAATATTATTAAAATGTTTCGATTGCCCAGAAATCTTCAGAACTGCTATTTATATTCCAAATATAAGTTCTGAAGAAGATTGCTGAGGCAATCGAAACTGCCATATTAGGTTGTAAAAAAAGCATTGTAAAAGTAATAAAGAACATAGATGGTATTAATATTATATGGATTTGGCAATGCAATAGGAAAGATAAAGGAAATTATTTTTAGATATATTTCTCAATTTATTAATGGCCAGTGCTTTTGCCTGTACACTCCTGGGTGCCCTTCATGCAGTAAATTTAAAACTTGTTGTCTGCCCTCCATAGGAATCACTACCTGATCACCCATTTTCACACAGTCTTTACAAGTTGATAATTTATTTCTATTTGCCCAAAAACTCAGATCAATGTATTCAGGCCTCGAATCTGGCCGTCCATTTTTAATCCATTGCTGGTAGCCCTGATCGGCATTTGTCCAATTTGCTACCCTTTTACTATTTAATATGTCTGAGTTTAATGCATCTATATAATTTATTTCAACCTCTGTACTAATTTTCTCTTGTTATCTGGAATTCATGACAGCGCATCTGCATGTGTTATTTCTTTGTCTTTTTGTTATTGGAGTATATAATCATATCCTTCCAAATATGTGTGGGCTTAAATGTTCAGGTGCTAGTCTATCGTGGCCTAGAATTCCAAGTAGTGGTTTGTGATCAGTAATTATTGTAAAGTTTTTGCCAAACAGGAATTGATGAAATTTTTTAAGGCCAAAAATAATAGCCGTTGCCTCTTTGTCTAATTGGCTATAGTTCCTTTCTGCTTTTGAAAGAGTCCGTGATGCATATGCAATGGGGCGCTCTCCTTTGTAGCATGGATGAGATAGTACTGCTCCTACTCCCCATTCAGATGCATCAGTGGTTGAACGTACTTCCAAAGTGCTATTATAATGCACTAACATTTTATCTGATGATAGTAAGGCTTTCGTTTACTGGAAAGCCTCTTGATGCACTTTTTCCCACTTCCACTTTTGATTCTTTTTTAGTAAATCATATAAGGGTTTTGAAATCTGAGCCTTGTTCTTTAAGAAAGGTTTGAAAAAGTTCATCAATCCCAAAAATGCTTGCAACTGTTTGATATTGATTGATGGGGAGGCATTCATCACTGCTGTTACTTTCTGGGGTGATGGTTTCTTGCCCTTATCTGAAATCAAGTGACCTAAAAGTGTTAGTTCTTTTTCCATTCATACGGTCTTTTGTGCATTCAGTTTTACATCTAATTTCTGTAATTTCTCGCACACACTTGTCTTCCAAATTTTCCGTGATGAGTATATCGTCGAAGTATGGAATGGCTTCCTCTAAACCTTGTAACAAAGCATTAATTTTTGCTTGAAGAATATTCAGCGCTATAGAAATGCCAAATGATAGTCTGTTGCATTTATATAAGCCCATATGGGTTGTAAGCACTTTTCCGCTGATTTATCTGTTACACGAATCTGATGGAATGCCGAGTTTAGATCTAACTTGGCAAAATATGAAACGTTTTGTAGCCCCGCCAGTATTTCCCTTACATGTGGTACAGGGTAGGCTCCCCTATTTAAATATTTATTTATTGTAACCCGGTAATCCCCATACAACCTAACATCCCCATTCGGTTTAGTTATTACCACTAATGGTGTAGCCCAATCAGAGCTTTCGATGGGCGCTAATATTCCTTTTTTGACTAAAGATTTAAGCTTATCTTCAACCTTCACTCTTTGTGAAATGGCACTTTTCACAGTTTGCAAACTACTGGATGCGCATTTTCTAATAATTCTATTTTGACTGGTTTCATATGTATCAGTCCTAATTCTTCATTAAAAAGCTCTGGGTATTTTCTAATTATTTCCTGTTCTACAGAAATCCCTTTTATAATATTAATTTCTATTCCTAATTCACTGAACCATTCTCTACCTATAATGGCGTTAATTTTTGCATTTACGATATATAATCATAGATTTCGTTTTTTACTGTTATACTTGATTGGTGCTGAAACCTGGCCACAAATTTTAGGCTCGTGGCCATTTATGTCTTTCGCTCTAATACTTGTTTTCTCTAGCGAAGTCTTAAAATTAGTTGCTGACAAATTTTCCTAATCTATAAGAGACATTATAGAAATGGCTGATCCACTGTCTATTTCCTTTTCATGAATTTTTACTTTAATCATAAACTGCCGTATCTCTTTCATGTATAGATTTTTAATCGTGGGGTTTCTTATTAATTTCCCTCCCCTACTTTCTGACATAGGGTTTTTAATTTTACTCTCTTTTTTATACACTAGCGCCAAATGCCCTTTTTTACTGCATTTGAAACATGGAGTTTTTGTTCCATTTGCACTCTTTCTTCGTATGGCTAATTTACTACAACAGTAACAAGTAATTTTAGTGTTATTACTTTTTGGCTCACAAGGGCTACTATTCTCACTACTTGTCTTGAAAATGCCCATTTTTGCATTCTCATTCGACCTTGCTCTAAAAGCCTGAGCTTGTTCCAAAATGAGCTCATACACCATGCCCTTCTTAATGGCCATATCATATATGTTAATTCAGGTTCTACTAACAACCTAAGCCTGTCATCCACTATCCCCCAGAGTAATTGATCCATAAGGATTTCCTCTACAAAATCGCCATACCCACAATCTTTAGCTAATTCTTTCAAAGCCAAATTATACTCTTTTATTTTCTCGCCCTTTAGTTGCTTTCTATTACGTAGGGCTAATCTTGCAATATGACGAGAGGGACATGGGTTAAAATGTTCATTTAATTTTTTAATTACTTCTTTATATATAACCTTCTCAGGCAATGGCAGTTCAAAATCTTTACTTATAACTTTGATCAGCCTCTTGCCCGTGAAACACATGAGTGCTGCAAGTTTCTTTTTATTATCGTCTATCCCATTCGAGGTAAAAAAATTTCTATTTGGGTTATATATAACAGCCATTCAGACACATTATCTACACTGAATTCTCCTATGCTATTTTGCCCAAACGAATACATTTTTTTTATTATGAATCTAAACCATTCGATTTTTGCAATTAACCGCTATTTCCTAATAATTCCTCCCTCCCCTCTTTACAAGGTTTACTCTTAACTGCACCACTTAATTTGCTGTGTCCCGGCTTTCGCCTATGGATCAGCAATGATAACTTTGATTTGGTAAACAGACAAGGTATGGAATATAATAGTTTAATATACAATAAATAGTTTAATATAGCTATTTATGTATATTAAACTATTTATTGTATATTAAACTATTATATTCCATACTGTGTCTGTTTACCAAATCAAAGTTATCATTGCTGATCCGTAGGCGAAAGCCGGGACACGGCATAGATTGTAAAAAAAGCATTGTAAAAGTAATAAAGAACATAGATGATATTAATATTATATGGATTTGGCAGTGCAATAGGAAAGATAAAGGTAAGAGTTATATGGTATAAAATTATTTTTAGATATGTTTCTCAATTTATTAATGGCCTTTAAACAACCTTCTTTTTGGCAAAGGTGCTAAATAGCCTCTCATGGAGGAACTAAAGGAGACCAATCACAGAATAATGATAGTTTGAGCTGTTTAGCTATAAGTATTGGATAGTTAACTGAATTAATTATAGATCAAGCCCACTTGTCTACTCAGCCTATATTCGAATCCAGGTTATAGGCATGGCAAGCATCTTCTGTCATTGTATTACAGTGTGTATAAATGACTTAACTGCACATGGGCTTTATCTACAAATATTGTGAGGCTACCTGAATTGATTATGGATCAACTACCTGAAAGAGAAACCCCAGAATACTTGGCTTCTATTCAGATTCAAATTCAGGTTGAAGACATGGCAAGCATATGTCCTACCATAATTTTACTGTGCATATGTTTCTGTGTGCATTATTTCTGCAAAGAAGTAATCTGATATTTGGCAATCATTTGTTAAAAAATCCTTGGATATATTTAGTGTCCATTTATATTTTGTTAATTACTTATAGAAGTTGCTTTGAAGTAATGATTCTTCACAAGGCAAGTAATAAAGGGAATTAGAAGTATAGGAATTGCAGGAGTGGTGATTTTCACATGATCCTATAGCTTAAGTAATTAATGGACATCAAATGGTTTAGTGCTTTAAATCCCCTATCTCCAGCCTGAACAGTTTTGGGCTTTCATCTTTATCAGTGGCAGCTGGAATTCAATGCTGGAAATAATTCACATTTGCATCTAAAAAGTTCCTTTACTATTAAAGCCAATAATCTAAAATTTAAAAACCCTATAGTTTTAAATCCAGGCTCACTCACTTGCATATCTATGTAGCTCTGACAACAGACCAGATTCTATATACTTTATGGATCTCTGTTTTATAACAATTATAGGCCATTCTGCCTTTTGTTTAGGAAGGTTTATATCAATATGATATCGCATGATCTTATGATTCCAAGATCTTCATCCTACTCTAGAACCATTTGCTGATAGCTTGAATAATCAATGAACAATAGATGGTTTATTGCTATAAAATTTTCATCTTCAACCCTATTGATATCAGATCTATATAGCTTTGCAAGTGAGTTAGCCTGGGTTTAAACATTCGAGTTTTAAATTTCATGTTATTAAGCTTGAATAGCTTAAAAAAGTAAAAGGTATTTTCTAGATGCAGAAGTCTATTAATTCCTGTTTTAAATCCTTGCCTTCACTAACAAAGGCAAAAGCCCAAAACTGGTCAGTCTGGAAAAAGGGGTTTTATTGCAAGATGCTGTTTGGTGTCCATTGATTACTCAAACTTGCAATAGATGGCTCTGGAGTATGAAACTTGTTATTGGAAGAATGTGGTTGTGCATTTGAGAGACCATGTGATGCTATTGTTAGCATTCAGATATTGCTAAGTCAATTTTAAATGAAATGGAACTGCAAAAAATATTTTTAGAATGCTATTAGGATATGATTAATAATTGGGAGATATAATTAATCTAAACTTAAAATAATATTAGCAATAACATCCATCCCCTCCCCAAGAATTTATTCATAATTTATTTATTAGATATGAAAGTGATAAAAAAATAAAATGAACTAATTGTAATAACCTTTAATTATAACATTTGTTAGAGGATAATAAATTTACCAATAGAATACCAGTGGTAAATTTAGATGGTTAAATATCACATCAAATTACAATGGACAAAGAAACTTTATGAAACTTTGTCAGCAAATAGATTACAAACATAAACAAAAGCTGCCCTGATAAGAAGGTTTCCGGCACTCGAATGCATCCTTCAAATAACACCCACAGATTGACCACCACTTTCACACGGATATTTGTCTTTGCTTGTAAATCAACTTCAAAGCATTTATGATCAGGTGTCTTTTTTGGGTGTAGGTAGATACACCTATTGGCCTATTTATAATATGCTGTACCCAGACATAACTACAGATCCTCACTCATTATGTTAAATATGAACAATAGTTGTTTGATGCAGCGATTTAAAAAATGGTCATTGGAACCCAAATTTTTTGACTTTCTTTTAAAGGTAAATCTTCATGCTCTACCTACCTCCTATTTCCTTAAATACCGCAGGTTTTATAACAAAATTGATGCTTTTTGTTCCTTGTGCCACAGGGAAGAAGAAACACAACAGCACCTATTTCACACCTGCATAGCTCTAATAAATACCTGAGAAATAATGATTAACACATGTAGACAAAATAACATCACACTTGATAACCTAATAGACACTCAGTAAAGGCTCAATACCAGCAGCTTGTGCAGCAACTTTTTATTTATATAGTTTCTGGTGCACCAGATGTACTTTCTGCCTTGGAGACAATACCACAAAGCACCCAGCCACATTTTCTAATAAGCTCAAACAACTGAAGGCCAGAGATGCCAAAATTGCACATCCAGATATATTTTCTGCTACATGGTCACTATTAAAAACCTGAGACAAACCATAACCTCGGAAAAAAAATTATGACTTTTCTGTAACAAGGACAATTATTAATTTTTTTTTTTGTTATTGTCGTTTTTACATATCCCTTTTTTTAACAATTTTTTCTGTTTGTTCCAAAGCTATATAGTTTTAAACCATGTATTTTCAACAAAGTAATTTTTGGTAAACAACAAATTCGTGTAATCTAATTTTATACAATAAAGGATATTATTGAAACACAAATAATTATTTAAAAAGTAAATCAAGCTATAATGTAAAAAAAATCCCGTTTATTTCTTGACTTAATTTACAAAAATAGTGATACATTTTCCCAGTCCTTAAAATAAAAGGATAATTGTTTTTTTTTTTTTTTTGATGTGTCAGCCACAGTTCGCTCTAATATTTTGATCATACAATAAAAGTTACTGAGGGCTTATCACAACAACGTTTTCCTTAAATATTCTTTGTATTAAAGTCCTTTTAGCCACAGCAAGAAATAGCAGCAATTACTCTTGGTTATATACTGTTCATGTATAGCTGCCACTTTAACAACTAAAATAAGCTACTTAATATGGACACATACATTAGTTACCTAAAGAAGACTTTCACAAGTAAAACTATGCTATGAATAAGAATTCTTAGAATTTTTATTTATTTTGTTTTATACATCATAGCAATACTATTCTCAATTTTGATTTAAAATTCATAATCTGGTTATAAAGATTCAAACCCTAAAATAAAGTTTATTAAAACAGGTAACAGGCATTGACGCACTATTCAGTTATGAAGAATGCTAAAGTAATATTACTTCATTACAGTCCTTATTTCTCCAATTCTTTTTGGGTAGGTAGTGTATATCACATGATCTCATTATATGGCGTATACATTTTTAATGGGTTATACTGTACATTATAACTTAAACTAATAGAAAACATATATTACAGGAATGTAATCTTCTTAATCGATTCAACACAAGAAGTGATCATTGATTAATAAGATGTAAGATACATGTGGATGCGAAACTAGAAAAATGAAAATTTATTAAGAAAGTCTCTATTGACAAATGATATTCCTAATCTTCAGAAATATTCCGATGAGTTTAAATTAGAACTTGTTAAGATTTTGAAGAGGATTCATACTTTCCTGAGAAATAAAATGATAACTGATACTCTATTAAGAACTGCAACAAAGATACCTGGTAGAAAAAAAACAATCATTACATTTTTAATTGATATAAAACCACTAAAATATCATGTGATCACCATTTTCTATGTTTACAGAAGCTATTAGAACTGAGTCACATTAGATCCTAAGATCTCAGTGCAGTGCTCTTAGATCCATGGAACTTCACTAGCCACAATCCATAAACTAGTCTGAAGATATTGAATGAGAAGGATCTGGAGAGGGATTGTATGCACAAACCTTCTTCCATCCATTGATTATTAAGGTTTGCACTGGGTGGCACTACTGTAAATATTATTTTTTTTAAATAAATTTTTGTCTCTCCAGTTTTGCATTAACATGTTTCTTACATCTTACTAATCTTTTATTTTCTGATGATATGTTCTCGTGCACAGTGAAGAAAAATCAAAAATAATGATGATAAATTTCTGGGGAAAGAGAAGAGAAAGAATTTTTATTGGGAATAATATTTAATGTGGTGAATGGGTATAATTATTTGGGAATCATTTTAAGTAATCAGACAAATTACTTGGATGAATGGAAGAAAAAATTGATAAATGAAGGAAAGAAAAGAAAGGGGCTGATAAAGAAATTAACCGTGTTTTTATATGATATAACTAGACTAGAATTGTATGGAAGGGAATGGCAGTAAGCAGGATTAACTTATGGTAATGATGCATTGTGTTAATAAAGGGATGTTAGATTACTTAGAAAAAGTACAAAGAGAAGTAGGAAGATATGTATTAGATGCAGATGTGTGGTCGGAAAAGGGGGCACTTCAAGGAGAATGGAATGGTCAAATCAATATTTTTGGTAGATTGCAATTTATGAATAATAAGACAATAACCAAAATAATATTTAATTGGGTTTGAGTAAAGAACAGGCAACAAGATTGGTAAGAAAGTTAGCTCAGTATGCAGAAGAGTTGGATAAAGACTTTATGTCAGTATACTTATACAAAATGTGGGATGATGGTGCTAGGAAGATCGTTGAAGTGTTATAGCGGCAATGAATGGGATAGAAGAGTAGATGCATTAATAAAGAATAGGGAGTTGGAGAGATGGAGAACTAGTATGGAGAGTAAAAAGAGTTTAAATATATATAGAAGTAAACAGAATATTTGGTGCGAGTTAATTTACGATAATAGCACCGGAAAAGCATGGTGTTGAGGTGGTGGAACAGACCTCTGAGAAGCAAATGACCGATCTTTTCACCCCGTCATTTCTTTAGGCACGATGTATATATAGATTAATCACTTCTCTCCAGTAAACTCAATAAATCTCTCTTATCAAAGATCCACTATTTATGTGATCTGGCTTTATCTAAAGGATTAAATCTACAATGACCTCCATCAATTGTAATTGCTCTAAGCAGTTCTGTGAGGTTGGTGCCTGCTTTGGAGGGAAAATCTATAACTCTGCATGAACATGCCCCAAGGGTTGATTTGCTAATTAAAAAAAAAACAACAACAAGCATATTAAGTTTATCAGTCATTGTACTAACAAAATCTATTTAATTAAGGTTTAGATTAACAAAAATGTAGATTTTATTCAGAAAAATTTTAGGAATTTGGTACAATGACTTTCAAACATATTTGACATAAACTTAAGCAGAAATTTACAAAACATTTCTTACAAATATTACATTGTTGAAATAATTGACTCTCTAATGTACATTAATTAAAAGATAAATATAAAATGTTACCAACTGATTAATTGAAGAAAAATGAATTTTAATAAAAGAATTTAAAATATTTGTAACATTTTATAGATATCCAGGGTTCAATTCGATTAAACAAAATAAACACAATATACATTTTTTACAAATACAAAATAAATAAATAAAAGGTTAGTTTTAATTATAAAATAAAATTAATGAAATAAAAGATTATAATATTAAAAATATACTTCCACCTATTATGAGATGGGTGTCAATTAATATAAGATTGAGTTTAAACCCATACTAGTTGCTGATGACATTGGCACTAGGTGAAGCAGAATATGTACTATATTTCCAGCTTCAATAAATACATTCATAATTATTATTAATCCAGTTATTTAATTAGAGATTATCCTTAATCCAGATATAAACTGTAAATCTCAATTAAAAAGATATCTCTTTTTCCATTTGCAACATCTTTTGTAGATATACTTAAAACTTCCACTCTATTGCCCATGCTTGATAGAAATATTTTTATTAAATAAGATACATAATTGCCCCCAAAAGTGGCTAAATGTTGGTTACTTTTGGAGTAACAGTTTTAATAAAAATGATTTTAAAAAAAGAGTAGACAATAGAGTTAAAAAGAAGGGAGAAAAAGATTTTTTTTTTTTTCATGTGTCATAGCATCAGCCGGGAAGCGAACCCGCTAACCATAAGATTTTTTAGTTCACTGATTTGAAATTTGCTTTTATTGTCTCTAAATTTAACATTCAAAGTTTGAATAATTGAAATTTGATTTTTTTTTAAAAAAAAGATTCAAGTTTTATTTTATTAAAATGTCAAGTTTATAAAAAAGATTTTGTTTTGTAACAGATATTTTTTTTTTGTTATTGTAAGTAATAAAATTAACTTTAAAATGTGATTAGAAAGTTGATAAATACAACTTATTTATTTTTAAATAATAAAATTAAAGGGGTTTGAACTCGGACTTTTTGAAAAGTCTGAATTCAAATCCCCATTAATTACATCTTAAAAATTCAATATTTGCAATATACTAGTATTGATTTATTTTAAACTGACAGTTTAAATAAAAATGTGATTTTAAATGTTTATTATAAAAGCTGTCACTCTTCCCAGCATCCTGAATCTGTCTTGGTTTTACAGTCATCATTAATTGCTTGTAAAACTTTAAGTTTATTTTTATTTAACAGCCAAGTTGTGAACAAAAATACGTAGTATGACCCATGGCAGATAAATTCACTGTGTCTGTACCGTTTACTCTGGAGATAATATAGCTTGGATTAATTATTTGTTAAAGCCTGATATGTGATCAAATTTGAACTGGTATTTCTGAGTTTTGCTTAATCTGCATTAAAAAGTCAAGCGTTGGTAGCCGAGAGGTCAGCGCAGCTGCCTTGCAAGCAGTTGCTTGCAGACAGTTGTTGCAGGTTCGCTTCCTTGCCGATGCTTTGACATGTGGGGAAAAAATTGTTTGCAAATAATTATTAAATGAAAGTCGTCTCTCATGAAATATTTGTGTCTTTAGAGAGGTAAAGAAATATTATCTAAGGAAATATTTAAATAATTTAAAATTTGAAGCAGCTAAAGAAGTTGAAAATGTAATGTTTTTAAATTTTCTAGGATGAATTTATAACGTCTGAAATATCAGAATAGACTCTATAATGTAAAAACAAATGAAAAATATTAAGCTTAACAAAAAATGATTTTAAACCAGACTCTACTAAAACTTTTATTTTAAGTGTGATCACCTGAAAGATGGTAATATTTATATATTTAATAACTTAATATAATAGTATCTTAATATTTTATATAGCTCTTATTGTATAAATATTTTTTGTTATTTATTAATCTAGTATCTTGTCTGACTTCTCATAGCTTCTTACCATTAAAATATAATAAATTAATTTTGCAATAGCCAGTGAGATAAGAGTTCATATTCTACTAAATTGGTCATGGTTTAGTTTCATAATGCTGATGGAGTAAAATATCCCCCTGTGGATTACCAGTATTGGGTGACACTCTGGTTTATAAATTTATAATCCATAGAGGATCTAATTTCCCTTCAGTTACTTAGGACTGATTTAATGTTCTAAAAAGGTAACCGCAGTCTATAATATTTTTATGAATATAGTTAGGTCTCACCATTAGTATAATTTATGATTAAATAAAATTATATTTGTCAAGCGTTGATGGCCTAGTGGTTAGCATAGCTGCTTTTCAAGCAGCTGGCCCGGGTTCGCTTCCGCTTCCTGTCAACGCATTTGACATATTGGGGGGGGGGGGTATTTTCCTCCAATTTTGTTTATTCTTATTATTTGGATTTAAGTGTGACATCTCAAAAGCATTAACTTTTCATATCCACGGGGTTATTATAATTTAATTACATGGTAGGACCATTACAATATATATAAATCTAAAAGTTTGTTTATTTGTTTGTTACTTAATGACTCGACAAATATTGCGCCAATTGTTGATTAATGTGTATGAGTAATATAAGCAAAATATGCTTGATTATTGCGAATTTAAAGCGCATTGAATACAGGTTAATGCCTGTTCAGACTATTTATATAAGCTTTCTGTGCGCTACATAAATTAATTACTACTTCTTGTTTTTAAAAAATTGGTACTAGCAGTGACCTCTAGGAGCAATATTTGTTGTTATTAAGTAAAAAAAAACAAATAATCTTTCAAATTTATATATATGTAAGGCTAACAAAAATATATTTTAAGGATTATTTAAAATATTGTATTGGATAATTTTTAACATTGTTTAAAATAATTTTTAAACGTAAGTAATTTTAAAAAAAGTCTTGGCAGGGATTGATTATCAAAGGAATAATATATATGTTACCAGTTATCGTTTATAATTTATCCTTTAATATTTTAATCTTATATATGTAAATTTGAAATGTTTATTTGTTTGTTTGTTACTTAATAACTCAACAAATATTGCATCAATCTTGACCAATTCTCCACGATTTTTTTTTCTTTCTTTTTGAGAATAGGTTATGGATTTTTATTTTATGGTACTTAATTATTTTAAAAACTTTGATAATTTGCAGTTTTTAACATTCTACTAACATGAGCAAAGCCATGGGAACAGCTAGTAAAGAATAAAATTAATCTAAGAAATCAAGTATACTTCCAATGCATTAACATCATAATTATGATTACTGTACTAAAAACAGCAATATTTTATTATTGTAATTTAGGAAAAAAAACATTTTTTACTTCTTTGAATGCTATTGGCTCTCTGATTTATCATGTGATCAATAAAAAGCAGGATGTTAAAATTTTGCCAGTGAAATATGTTTCTTTTTGATAATTATGATTACGATGCTAACATATTAAAAGTATACTTGATTTCTTAAATTAATTTTATTCGTTTTTCTCTTATAGTGTCTTTATATTATAACATCTACAAGATTAAAGTTCATCATTTCCTAGGCACTTTCTTTTAGCAGCCAAAACTGCAGAAAATCCAGTTACATTATCCTAACGATCCATTAACTTGGTCACTTAAATGAAATGTTAATATTATTTAGCAGATATATCATTAAACCACTAAACATCACATGATCATCATTTCTTATGCTTGCTCATAACTATTATTAAAACAGGCAAAACTCTTCATACAGTATTGCCAGACGGTTGCATTAGATTCTAATATCTAGGTGCAGTGCTCTCAGATCCAAGACTCCTCACTGACGAAGGCCACAAACCAGAACCTAGTCTGGGGATATTGGATGAGTAGGCACTAGATAGGAATTTTATGCACAAGCCTTCTGGCATCCATTGATTACTCTGTTATGCACTGAGTGGCAGTACTGTATGGAAAGTTTTGCCTGTTTTAGATATATCTTTGTACTTGAAATTTACATATACATTTCTTATGAATTTTAAGAAAAATGCAAAACAAATACAATAATTTGTGAAGTGTATATAGATTTATGTCAACTTTTGCAATTCCAAATAGTCACCTGCATACGGTTACTTTATCATTTCAGTGTAGATTTCTATTTCTTAACCTCAATCACTGCAATATTTGGTAGTAGTTTGGAGACCGTACTGCCGCTGTCAGATGGTGCTGCAACACCATCAACAACTGGCCTGAAACTTGCAAGTGATAAATTTATTTACGAAAGTGGCTGAAAATCGACAAATAAAAATGCCTAAGGCAAAATATGTACAACAAATACATCGAAAACTACAAATTATAAAAAAAAAAAAACAAGAAAATGTTTGCCTTAGGCATTTTTATTTGTCGATTTTCAGCCACTTTCATAAATAAATTTATCACTTGCAAGTTTCAGGCTGGTTGTTGATGATGTCGCAGCGCCATTTGATGGTGGCAGTATGGTCTCCAAACTACAACCTTTGATTCAAATTATATTACAAAGAATGAAAATAAAGATCATCACAAATCTTCAGACAAAATAAAGATTAATTTTAGTTTAGGATGTTTAAAAGCAGATTGATCATAGTCATTTGACAATTTATGGAAATATAGCTTCATATTAATAGTAAAAGCATAAAGGAAAAAACTGAAGAGATGAGAAAATTAATTTATCTTATTGTAAGAAAAATTGTTTATCCTATTTGTAATTATATGTTGGACTATTTCCACTATCTAATATTAGTACTCAAATTCAAACTTTTTAAATACGACACATTTAAATGTAAATATGTAGCATATATATATAACACAACATTTTCAAGGGTTATATTCTTTATTCTTTAGGTGTTGCTGGCCTGACCAGTGACAGAACTAATATGGGGATCAAACCATTTGGGAATTGGGAATTTAAGGTGATACTCTAACCAATTACCTATTTTGTTAAAGATAATAGTCAGTAGAAATTTCATATTTTTATCTGTGAGGGTTCTGATTGTGCCATTTTTTAAAATTTAATATATATTGTAACCCTTAGTTTCATTCGTAAAGAAACTAATGATTAGGAAATAAATAGTAGGATTAGTTTCTTAACTATCTCCGAGTAAAAAAAAATTTTTTAAGTTCAAGAAAAGTTAAAAGATTTATTTAGAGAGACCAATAACCTTGTGGCTTAAATTTCATGTATAGACAAAAATCTGTTTGTATTTTATCTAAAATTTTAGCGTATCATTATGTAGAGGGAAGGGGGATTGACCATATTGCATGCACTATAATATCTTAAAAATGTTGATTTATACATCTAAACAGAAAGGTCTTTGTGAATTGTAATATTTATGAATAAAAATGTTAGCACAAATTGAAATTGAACTTGTTATAGATAGCATTTGTTTGACAGTTCCTTGCATGAGAATAGGTTTAAATTTTTAGGGAATTAGGAATTGTATTAATATGAATAAAAGGTATTTTATACTAATATGAATATGAACAAGCAGTTCACTGTTTAGTATTGTGAATATGTGCGTGTGTATGTACATATATGATGCATATATAGATTTTTTTTTCTTCGTGGAAATTTACATATTGTACTCTAGACTATTTAATAGTATAATGTAAAATGAATTTATTTTGTATGGGTTTTACAGGAATTGGTTGTTTTCAGTTCTAAATTTGATTTAAGTTTTAGAGAAGAAATTTATTTATATAATATCAGTTTTACAAATTACCCGCAATTCTATTTTTTTTTTAATATTTCTCATAGATCAAAGCAGTGTAAAATGTGTTAAGAACGAAAAATAAATGTATATATTGCTTATAACCCTTCTTTCATATACACTTCAATGCAAACAAATTTTCTTCTTTATTTTCTTTACAGTTTCGACTGTCCAGCAGTCTTCATCAGAGCTATGATATTTGAATAATATAAATACATAACCATCATTTCACATATATAAAATATACATATATATATAAAATATACATATATATATATCAAAATATACACATGTATTCCATTCATACATATATATAGATCTACATCACCCCTAGACATATAAATTCCATACCTACCTCTATATATATATGAATATCCAAATATATACACACACATCTTTTAAACATACATATATATACAAATCCACGTAAACATTTATAAATACACATCCATATGTATACTCAACTTACATATAAATTACATATATATAAAAAATATATCCAATACATAAATAAATAAATGTAATCAGATCTGAAAACAATAAACCAAAACCAACATTTAACAAATGGTGTCAAAAGGTTGTCTTGAGAGAGAATCGTTAGATTAGAAGAATCAAAGCAAAAAACTTGCAGGTAGCCTTTTTTTTTTTTATAAAAGCTAGTGCAAGTGAAGTAAAATTGGGAAATGAAGTAAAGGGGATTTTTTTGCTAATTCAATATCTGATCATCTTCTCTGATCATTTTTTCTCAGACAGCAATTGACTCACTTATTAAGAAGTGTATATATTACTTAAGATGAACGGCTAAAAACAAATAAATGGTGTACAAATCTCTCTTCAAAATCAATTATGGCAAAATTAGTTCACAACAAAAAATTCTATATTCAATACCTTAATCTTCATATTTGGCTTTTAAAAGTTCATTTAAAAGAAGACACCCAATATTTTATCCGTGGCTTAATTAATTAAAACTCCAAGGAACGATTGGACTTTTATATAAAGTTAGATAAATACTCATCATTCTTATTAGTAAATTTTTTTTTGATTGTGACTCCAGTAAGAATATACGTAGGAAAAGAGCATCTAGAACACTAATTTTATTTGAATTTTTTTTCCTTCTAAAAGAAAAAGAGAAAAATGAAGCTTAAAGAAAATAAAGTTATGGACTAAAACGTGAAACCAAGCATCAGGATTCGAACCCAGGAACAAAAGTATTTAAAAAACAAAAGTCATCTGCAAGGACTAATTTTCAACAATTTTAATTATCACGATTAAATATGAAAACATCAAGTATCAATGTAGCTATATTCTGAATGAAAAGAATTTTCTGTGCGTCCATATTCATTAACGTGAGATAGATATAATGTGTTTTCCAAGGCAGTGAACTGAAAAAATGGTAATTTGTGTTTATGTACAATACATACATGTTTTCTGTCAAATTGGCCTTGACCATACAAAATATTCAGACTTAGCTACGAGGGAATGCAAACCAAAGAGACAATGTGTAATGTTTTATTGTTTATTTATTTTTCTTTTATCTATATGTTCGTTAGTATGTTTAATAGATGTTTAAGTCATAGGAATTTTTTTGGGGAAAAAAAAGAAATGATTTTGGCCTATAAGAAACTATTAAAAAAAAAATGTTAATGTTTAATAATGAGAAAGCATAAATGCTTATAGATTTGTCATATGAAAAAAAAGGAAAAAGAGAGAAAGGATTTTTTTTTCTTTTATCAAAATTATGTCTATTATTAGATGTGTGAAAAGTATTTGAATAGTCATTGCTGTGCTTTAATGTGTGGATGCGATCTGTTTGGGTCATAAATCTTGGATGAATGTTGCTGGGGCTTGATTTTGGAATCAATATAGTTCATGAGTTTTGTTCATGACCGGTCAAAACTTTGTCATTTTGTATCAAGACCCTGTGTGAGTATGCATGTAACTGAAAATGTTGAGTATTACTGAGGTCGAGTCATCGTATCACATCGAATGGATAGATAGGAAATAACTATCTTATAATTTAGTTGCTATGAATGCAGGTATTGGGAGATCGAGGGCTTGATCCCAGCTCCATTTGTATTGATTATTTAAGTAGGGAATTATTTATATAGTTGTGGTAAAATGTTTTGCATGCCTATTTAAAATATATGTGTAGAGACTAGTTCCTCACACAATACGTAGCCTCAGGAAAAAGGCAGTTCTCTGGCCAATGCTAATATTTGAAGTTATGAACTGTTTAATTTCCCTTACTGGGACACTAAGGTGTGCGTTGTGAAGTGCTGCATAGTGATATAAAATATCTGGAGGGTTTTGCAAGATAGGATAAAAGTTGCTATGACAGGGTTAGGGTTGTAATCAGAAGTGTGTGTTGATATGGGGGGGGTGACAGAGTGTGGCATTAATTTATAAGCTGGCCGATCTGTAGTCAGAGTTTGTGGAAGGTAATAAAATTAGGCATCATCAGGCTGTGGCAACATACTAGCATGTCAAAATGTATACCATCGCTTAAGTGGTAACGTGATGATCAGAATTACAGGGGGATAGCAATGAATATTTAGCATGCATGGAAATAAAATTATGGTTTTATATTTCAACAAATTATTTAAACTGGTTAGAAAATTTGGATACACCATTATCTTTACATATGAAATACAAAATATTATTGCTTGTTGGAAAAGTTAAATTTATAACTGTTGTAATGAAAGGGGACGGACGGACAAGAAATTGAATAGACTGTTAGGTAAAGCTATAAGATAATTTCATATTTATATTTAAATGCAGAATTCTGATTCCGTGCGTAAGCGCACTAACAATAAATTGAAATATGGGTCAAAACAGTGATTAAGTTTTAAGGAAATTTAAATAATCTGAAAGTATATATTATTTTTTATTTTTTTTTAGTTAAAGTGAATTTCATGTAAAAGAAATTATTTTTTATTTTGCAATGAGTATAATATTTGAGATTGTGGTGATACTATATATGTGTGTGTGTGTTTCTTTCTTGTTTAAGTATAATAAATATTTGTTATTGTTATGAATTTACATATGTATCTTGTGTTTTAATATTTCAAATGTCTAGAACCTATATCCAGAAGCTTACCGCCTGATAAAAGGGCATATTCTATATACTGCCCTAACCAATTTTATAATAATACCAGATCATATCTTAAATTTATGAATTGTCTTATGTTGATTGATTTCCGTGATTGATTTCCATGATCGATTTCCATAATTCACCTTTGTAAAATATCAACTAAGAAAGGTTTTTTTATATAGGGGGAGGGGGGGACGACGATCATTTCGTAGGGATAAAGAATATCCCGACTCCTCAAATGTAATAGATTTAAAAGTATTAGTTAAATTTGGCAAACAGATGATACGAAATAAAATAAAATGAGAGAAAATAGTCAATTTAGATATGTTAAATTTAGTTATTTGGTTTGTTGCGATGTTATAAATATTAGGAGTAGACATAAAATCCCTTTTCTGCTTTTGGTATTTAATATGATTCCCACTGGTAAACTCACATTAAAATTTAATTTAGCAAGTTTGGGGATCATATCCATTGCACTGTAATCATTAACAATTGCACCTCATTAGCAGATCAAGACCTTGTGAAATTTGAGTACTTCGATTATTAAATCTATGAGAGCTAGCTTGGAGGCCAAGTAGTGTAAGTATTAAAATCGGGAAATACTATTATAATAATAGTAACGAATCTTTAGTTAGTTGGAAGGCATATATGTGTGTTTAGGGGAATAAGATTAAGAGTTGTCAGTTAAGAAGATATAAAGGAGAACATAACACAGACATTTAATGTTATATAAAAGTGACTATTAAAAGTGACAGATGCTGGGAAGACGATAATCATAGTTGGTTAAATGGAAGGATTTATAACATTTTTTTTATTCTACTTTAGACTAAATAATAATCTTATATTGTATATTATAAACATAAGTTGTGAGTTCTCCGCATCGATTATTAATTTATTTCTAGTCATTTATATATTAGAAATACACATAACATTCTTGTAATTACTGCTCGAGATCATACATCTATATAAAGTTGTGGAAGAAAGTTGCCTATATTATTTAGTTAGCAGTAATAACTTATCACGAGAATATTTACATAATTGTTATTAAGTTTAAATTAAGATCATAATAAATTGAATTGGATGTATCAACATTATTATTATTTTTGAGACAATTTAATTACTTTCTTCATTATATCCGATAGTAATAAGCATGGATGATGATCTCTGGTGGGCATTACAATTTCATAATCACAATTTGGCGCCCGGGTATACATAATCTTATTATTACTATCATTAGATAAACACACTAGCATTTCTTGTTTGGTTCCATAGTTGTGTTCAATCGACTATCTGCTTGTCTAAAGTTGAGGTTAGAATATATATATATATTAATTTTGATGAAGCTAAGATTGTCTTCTTTGAGAGAAATGAGATAAAAAGAATTAAAGAATCTTTATTATTAAAAATTTGATGCTGAAACAATTAACTTATTTAAAAATTCTTTTAATATTAAGAGTGTGTGGGAGGTAAGTGGAATTGTGGATAATGTTATTTTAAATGTTATTTTGTACGCTGCAGTGAAACCATTGGTTGTTTTTTGAGTTTATTTTTTTACTAGTCTGTTTGAGTTGTGAATTTGGGGTAATTTTGAATATATATATTGTTATGAAGATTTTCGTAGGTTACAGATATAAATCAAATACTTTGCAGGATTATCTGTGTATGATTTTGATTGTGAATAGATTCACAATCAAAATCATACAAGGATGAACTTGCAAAAATATATCATTTACATATTGTAACCCTTTAAAGCATGGTCAACTGCATAATATCACCAAAACATCAGTGCACTGTGCATCATGACCTCTATTACTGATCAATTCCCGCTACACATTGTCAGCTATTAAGAGCTGTATCCAAAAGCATATTATGCTATCTATTTTATGCACCAAAGACCACAACCAACATCTGGAGCAACTTACCACAGACCAAACCAATGATCTAACATAAACTTTTATGATTTAATTTGATCGCAGCCAGGGTGTACCGCGAAGACCTATCATAGTAGTATGATAAAATACAGTAAACAAATTATAAGTGCAATGTTATTATGTTACAAACCTTAATTTGCGATTTTTATTGTATGAGACCCGATGGCCGACCATGTACAAGATGGCATAATTTGTGGAACTACATAAGATTATGAAATTTTAAACCATCTATATGATTTTTAATACAAATGCTAGTCCAGGTAAAGCTTTGCAATAAATAAACATAAATACTTGGGTTCTTTTTTTATAGTTTACTATATCACTGAGACTCTTTTTATACTGACAAATGACAATTTAAAATGTTAAGTAAATATATTCAATCATATCATTATTTGGTAAATCTGTTTACAGGTTTAATAATCAATTTGTATTGTATACTAGAATCAACTACGCAAAGCCAAAATGATGGAAAAGGTAAATGGGATTTTATTGTACCCCACACATCATAAACTACCAAAGACTAAAAGCATCCAAATGTTTTTTCAAAATATCACTAAACTCTTATATCATGTTGACGATAGTATGTACTTCAATGTATGCTCTATCCAAGGTTTATGATTTCTGATTTTAAGAATGACACATAGCAACGGCACAGTAAGTTTAATTATAAATCAACGTTTATTTACAAATTTATGAATAATAAGTAATTAATTCTAATGTTATAATTAAAGACATAAATAAACAAATAAAATAAATAAATTATAATTCCATCGACTTTCTTCAATAACATATCATAGGTACGGTTTTAAAAACCTAATCATACCTTATTTCAATTTGATATAATGAATCTTGAGCAAATTATACTAAATTCAACATCAACTCATGAAATATTTAACGTCATTTCCAGATTCAATAAATCCATACCGTAAACTTATAATAATATAATAAATAATATTATATCTGTAGGATTTAGCTATAATGCAATCATTAAATAAAATGAAAATTTAAACTTACACTCCGGTAAATAATAATCAACCGACAGTTAATTATTATGAAGTAACTTGAATAGAATGTCCTGCTACAATTTGATGATCTAACTTATGAATTATGCTTACAAATGGAAGAAGATGATTTAGCAGATTAACTAAAATACTTTGCCCAACTTATATCTATGAAGTAAAACATATTCCTGTGGATGCATTCATCTACACATAGGAATTAAATAATACTAAACGCTTTGTGGATTGATACACCATCATAAAGTAATACGTATAATTACACAATTCCGCGGATTAACCACCAGCGCTGGAATGAGTGTAAAATACAAAAAATGGCAATTAAATAATCTGCGGATTAACCACCGGCACAGATTAATGCCTTTCAACATTATAAAACAACATTACTATTTACTTCACATTAAAGTGCAAAATCATCCTCCTCAGTTATTCTGATCATTCAGAAAACACTAACACTTTAGCAAATGTGGGTTCTTGCATAATAAAATGTTACACTAATCAGGACAACTAATGTACTAACTTATCTTGCTTAAAATAAAACATGTGTAATACAATATAAGTAATATTAGTATAGGAATATAAATCTGGAAAGACTCACAAAATACCTCATGAAGATTGATACATCTCATGAATTCATTTAGTACTTTTCAAGCCTTTTCGCAAGCGCTATTCTCTTGAATAAATATTTTATTCAACCCCTATTAATTTAAACTTAATAAAATATAACTTATGAACTTCACATGCAAGTTCATATAACGATAAAATTAAAGTAATGAATTATTCATCAAATACATAAAATCTAATAGGTGTGTGTGTGATATAAATTAAATGTATAGCATTTTATAGTTCAATACATGAATTTTAGCAGGTGTGTGTGTCACAAATTAGATTGTATAGCATTTTATAACGACAAATATGATCCGTGAAATCCATGTACGATGTGTCGAACAATAAATGTACGAAGTAATAGCTATAATTATAGTTGAATTCCATACATGTAATTTTATCCATTTGTATTAGTTATTATCAGCAATATTAGATTAACGATTTTACGTGGCTCCATAAACAAGAAACAATTTCAAAAACATGACACGCAGAACTTAAATGAAAATGTTTTTCAAAAGTTATTAATTTCTACATTTCTCTATTAAAAATGTTCCAAGTTTATTACATCCATGCTAATATTTATTTATCCACGCTTAAATCTAAGAATACTAATTATAGCAATTTATTTAATCATTCCAAACTGACGATAAAATTAGAAAATAGCTTTGATTAATTATTTGAAGACTGTTTATTATCCAAATGGCAAACAAATTAACTAGCAAATATATTACTGGCATTATAAAGTTAAATATCAATCAATACTATATTTTTATTAGAATTAGAAACGGAAATATTAAACTATGTTGATAACTTTAACATTTTACTTTAATTTAAACTTCTTCTTTTTTAAAAAGCAAATTTTCATATTTATAAAACTTCTGTAATTAAAATACTTATTTAATTTTTCCAAATTGTAGAACAATAAACATTTTAAAACATACCAAATTCTTGCAATTAATTCTTTTAAACTGGGAAGCTCCGACATTTTAAATGTAATATTGGGAAATTATTACCGGTGATTTGATCCACTTGGCCAGCCGACTTGAACAGACTTTTAAATTTAGCAATTCATCTTATAATTAAATACCACAATGTTATTTTTACGTTTATAGAAAATTTGTGGTAATCCGTTTACTTGTTAACTATTTTAAAATAAGCTTATCAAAATTACACCATTTGCCTTTTTACCATTTTCTTTTTCTTTCTCTCCCTCCAAAAGCAAACTAACAGACGATCTCCTCTTAAATTCGCGCTCTTTTCTTTTTTTACATTGAGACGCATACGTAATTACTGTATTTATTTTTAATAATTTATTTTAATTGAACAAATGGTTTTTTGTTAATTCAATAGAAATAATTTTTAAGATCATTTTAAACAAATAAAAATAAAATATTATATTTTAATACTATTTTACCAAATTTAATGTGTTGTCAAAATTTTTGAAAAGTTAAACATTATGATATGAATTAGTATATGGAACGAAGCAAATTTAAATTTATTAAAATAATATAAGAGAGTAATCTGTTCAAAGTGCAAATCAAGCCAATCAAATCACCAAAGAAGACAGAGAAATTTTTTAATAATAGTTACATCAATTATTATATTTTATGCTAAAATATATGGTTACAATATATATATATAATTTTAGGAACCAACTACTTTTACTAGATTAAATTATGATTTTTTTTTTGAAGGTTCTTATTAAGATGGAACATATGGATAGTGATATTTGTGTGATTCAACATCAAATTTACATAGATGTTATAACAGCCTGATTAAAGTTGGTCTTAAGAAGAAGCAGTCACAAGTGGTTCTACTTTTATCTGCTAAAGATAGTTAGCTGATGGCATAATATGAGATAGTTCGTTCAATTTAATATAGACATTAGGAAATTTTCATCAACTCCCAAATATGATATATTAATTGATATCGTTTAATTCTACCACTACATATATATTTAATATATGCATTTTTATTTTAATCTAAGCCAATTTTATCATTGCAGGGTTACAAACCATCAGTATTTTATCCTAAGAGAACTAATAAGCCGCTGTACCAGAGCCTGACCACACAATGTCAGATGATGGATATTCCATTTTTGTCATATCTGCCTGACTCTCCTCTTATTAATGAAGCCTATAATTTTGTAGTGGATGCTCTTTTTGGCTTCAGCTTCAAGAGTCCAGTCCGCCCAGAATTTCATGAAACCATGGATCGTCTGAAGCGACTTGATGTTCCACTTTGTAGCATAGATGTGCCATCAGGTAAATATTAAGAAAACCTTTTATTTTATTTCAGTGTTATTTGTTTGTAAGAAATTGTTGGTGAATGTTATCTGTAAAGGCATGATTTAACATTTGTGCTTTAGATTACCCGTTAAATTTACCAAGGAAATGAACCTATCAGCAGAGAGATACTTAATTGTTTACAAGTGGTTTTATTGAATACCTAAATCTGCGGAATGAATTGTTAGAATATATTAAAGCTTTTGAATATATAAGTTAATCATAAAAGAAATTGAAATTTCATTGGCCAAACAAAATTTTAGTTGCCTTTTTTAATAAGCATTGGAATTCCATTTTAACAAGTCCATAAATAAATTATGGTTCATTGCAGCGGTGCACAACCCATGGGTCATGACATCTAGGGGGTTGTATAAAAATTGTTATGACCAATTTTTAAGAAATTCTAAACTTAAGCTTTAGATAAATTTAAAAAAAAAAAAATTTAATGTTTAAATTTAAGAAATAAAAATCACATGAAAATCAATTTATTTTTGTTATGTATCATTTTTTTTTTTTTTTTTAAGTAAGCGATTTGTTTCGGAAGTTTCATTTCAAATCGTATGTGCTTAATACTAAAATATTACGAAATATAAATTTGCATATTAATTAAATCTACTATCAATTTATTATGAATATCTTGCATACTTATACTTCTAATTTAGGCGTGATAGAAATAAAGAATGTATCACATCAAATTTTTTGCCCGAGAAAGGGTGTCATAAGTGTAAAAAGGGTTCTACACCACTGGCTTATCGTATATGTAACACTGATAAAATCTCTTCGTGGAAAAACCAAGTTCAGAAACATTACAATAATTCTCAAGTCAGATTTCTAAAAAATAACTTAAATAAACTTGCAAATAACCAGTTTCTTCTATTAAATGTCAATCTATTCATCAGATAAAAACTGACTCATAGATTGACGTTAGTATAAGAAAATGAGTGTTATTTATAAGTTTATGTGAATGATTTTTTCGGGAATCTGAGTTGTGAAGTATAGCATTAACTTTTCCTAACTTGGTTCCATGAATAGGTTTCTATTACTCATGACCAATTTGTCATTATCATCCACTGAAAAAAAAAAACTAACAAAAAGTTCATCACCAAAGTGACATATTTTATGAATTGGTAAAAAGTCAAGATATATCACCCCGAATTAGATCTCTTCTGAGAGTACTTTTATTACTTGCTTTAAGTCCATTGTTATTTTGTAAATATTTATTCAGCCCATCTCCATTTAAGTATCTTCATCTTTACAATGCATTGTATGATTTAGTGCTATGGTAGCAGACACTGGTGTTCAAGGTTCATGGATTATGCCTCCATTCAGTCATTCTCCATGTGTGAACTTCTTATGAACTCTAGAATAATCCATTTAGTCATTTATTTTATCTTCATAATAACAATAGTATGACAATTTGGGCTTGAAACCTATCTTTTCTTTGTTATCTCTATCGTGCTTCTTTGAATCACATTGTGTTTCAGTTTGCAATCAAAATTTATATTTAACATATCGGTTTTCTTTCATTAACTATCATATTCTTAAGCAATGTAAGTGTTTAAACATTGCTTCATTTTATCTAAATGTACTGTCTTCTTTGAGTTAGCTAACTGTAGCAATTTTTGATTCCAAGCCATTTGAAGTTGGTGTGAAAATAACATACTGGAGAAAATTTAATCATTTTAGCATATAACTCATTCTATTTTGAATTTTCAAATTATTTTAATAAAATTTATGGATAATGGGTCCTATTTTTTTTTTCTTTTTATATGTCAAAGGTGTTGACTGGGAAGCAAACTCGAGCAGCTATACTAACCACTAGACCACCAACACTTGACTTTTATATAAATCTTTTCAATTGTTATTCTGTCGCGTATATTATCAGAAAGTTTTAGTCACTTTCGAATATTAAAAAAGAAATCAAAATATCCACAAGAGACTATGTGATATTGTCTAAATTTTAATCAAGGCTTTTTATGGTCTAACAGCTAAAAATATGGACTTTTGAAACATGAATGCAGAAACATTGACAAGATGAGAAGAAACAATGAAGTGTAAAATAGTAATAGAAACTGAATGTTTTTGAGTCATATAATATGATAAGCAAGACTAGCTATAAGCAATTACTGTGAAGATATAACATCTTCAAGAACAATATTTATCAAACTTTATTTTAAAAAAAAATAATTTATTAGAATTTTCAATTAAAAGTTATTTCAAAGTCTTACAGAAATTATATTGGTTGTAAGAAAAGAATAGTTTAGGAATATAATATGTAAAAAGCATTATAGGTGGAGCCACTATTCATTAGACTTTTGTAAATACTCGCAAATTTTTCTTTTCAAATTGTAATGGATATTATCAAAATATTAAGGTTTATTGTTAGCCGAGAGGTATCGCATTAAATATTAAGGTTTATTTTAACTAAAAGAGTACCATTATTTTTATTTTAAATGTTGGCATTACTGGTACAATTATTAATCTAAAGCAAGAACTATTTCCACTTAACTACATCTTTCATAATAGGTGCTGTAATGATAAGGGCCTACTATTAAGAGATAAAAGATCTGCAGATACGAAAATTATGAGTCAATAATCATTAAACAACACCCACAAGCAAAATATGTACTACCTTGCAGGCAAAATGGTTGCAGAGTTACCCGTACTATGCATAGGCAAATTTATAATTTTCTATTTGCTTTAACAAAATGTTATTTTAAAGAAATACGCCGTACCGGAGGTGTTTATTTACAACTTATAAAAGGCATGATAATAAATATTTAAACAAACATATTCTCACTAAATTTAGGGATGGATAGCTCAATATAATCCCAGCTCTTATGCATTTATTCTTATATCTATTATTTTACATAACTTTATAATTTCATAAATGTAAATTGTATCATGTTAGAATAGAAAACAAACGTTTATCTGGTGTACAATACAGATGGCAAAAACAACGTAAATTTGGACAACAAAAACAATTATCCAGTTCATTAAATAAATTCATTATTGATCAAAATATCAACAATAATGATAAAGAACCAAGTGGTAATGTAACTTAATTTATTAATGTTAATTGGTAGAACATTATTAGCGATCCGTGAATGGTAAGTCTTTTTAAGCCATTTGTAATTATCTACAAATCAGATGGGAAGTACCCGATTTTGTGTTGATTAGACTTACAATGAATAAAAAGTTTTTTAATGCTATATCATTATTTAAATCATCAAGAATTACAGCTGAATTGTTAGTATTATAAATGAAGATGGTGACACTTGCAATTAAATCGAATGAAGAAGGGGAAAAGTTCAGAAAATAAATCAGGTGGAGAAATAGAAAAAATTGTTGGAAAAATTATGTACAAACTGTCCAAATGATAAAAATGTACCAAACGATTGAAAGAATGCAGTACTCATATTGGTATTTAAGAAAGGTGATTAAGATATTAGAAATTATACAGATCTATCATCAATTCTATACAAAATCTTTATCAAGATAATTACAACTCATCTAAAGTGAATTCTGGATTTTAACCAACCAAAAATAAATAAGCTGGATTTAAGTGACTTTAACATAGCAGATCACATCCAAATATTGAAAGAAGCCATTCTTTGGATTTGTACATTATGAATAGGTATTTGATTCTATAAGCATTTTTAAAATGATTTTCATATTCTGAAGAATATTTATCAAAATACAATTACAGTTTCTTAAATCTTTTAATAGTGTCCGTGATATCTGTTGTTCTCACCCATGCATTTCATTTTCAATCTCTTTTTGTTATTCCTGACTTACATCTCACCAAAAATATGGATGCATGACAGGATGATTGCATATCTCCAAAACTTTTACAGCAGTTTTAAGGGAAATATTTTGTGTGTTAAAATGGATTTAGGGAATAAAGTACATGAAGATTATTTAAGGCATCTAGATTTTGCACATTCGGTTATTTTTGCAAATAACACTCCAGAACTTCAGGAAATGTTGCAAGAGTTATCAGATGAAAATAAGAAAGTAGGACTAAAGATAAATGCTAAAAAAAACAAATGTTCAATGGATTCTTATGGTCGTGAGATTTGAATGCTTAACAGAACACTACAGAGACTTCTGATGATTCAATAAAAATATGGAGAGATGTAAGTTAGGAGTAACAAGAAGAGATTGAAAATGAATTACATGGGTGAGAAAATGAACAGATATGATCTACATCCTTGAATGAATAAAAAAACTGAAAATGGAACTGATCCGACATATTTCCAGAAGAGATGATAGCAGATGAGCAGTTAAGATCTTAAACTAAGATTCCAAGAGAATGTAAAAGATCTAAAAAGAGAAGAGAGGCTATGGATCAGGAAAATGGGTTTAAAATTAAAGACTTGCACTGAATTGATAATGGTAGAAAATGATAATGATCTTATATATCAAGGAAGTATCAGTGGAAATATATGGTAGTATATATTATGATAAATGAAATTTATGCTTTTATAAAATTCGTATTGATGAAAAATCAGAATTTCTAAAACAATCGTGGTTTTTACAAATGGGAGTTTCTGAATTTTTAGGCGTTTTTGTTTTCATAGTAAATGTCAGAACCCACATGAATATGACATACCTCTCATCAATACTAGGAGAAATGATCATGCTATGTTTGAATTTTGTTCCAAATACCGTAGAACCAAATTAATTGTTAGATTGCCCATATCTGTCAATGTGGTTTTTATAAGGAGAGCCAACGCATATCAGACAAATTTTATCCAAATTTAAATTTGGAGGGTATATCACATACACACAAATAATTCTAGCATTAAATCAGCAAACAAATTTCATTAACATGTTAGTCATATGGAATAGGGCACATTTTCAAAATAGTGACAGTATTGAAAAAGGGGCATAATAAAAATTTCCAAGATCGTGCAGAGCTCAGAGAAAATAATACCAAATTTTCTGGTACATTGTTTCTCTTTTGGTTGATTACCTAAGAGTTTGACGGAACTCAATGGGGAGATGATGAAAGACCAAAGCTGATGCGCATGCCAATTTTAATTTATGGTTCTAAGTTTTTTAAAGCATTTTTACTCTAGAAAAGTGTTAACAAACTGATTATAAATTTCTCAAAATATTTTGTGGGGATACTCATATTAGGAATTAAATTTTGAGTATTAAGTGTTTCATACATCTGACCCTGTAAAAAAAATAAAGTCAATGCAAGTGTGTGATGATGGTCTTTTATTTGTGATTGTAAGTTGGATTATATTCATCATTTAATTTTAATTGTTAAATGACTTAGAAAAAATCACACTTTGTTTAATCTGTTCGTAATAATATACAGAATAGCATATGACATGACATTTCAAGTGATATTATTCTCTCTCTTCTTCAGAAATTGCTGACTTGATCAGTGACAGTGCTAGCATGGGAATTGAATTTAGGATCGTTAAATTTCTAAATACTAAATTTAAATTGTTGCTCTCACCAATTAGAATTTGGCAGAATCTAGTTTATTAGAACATCATCTTACATTCAATATTCACAAATCTACAGGTCTCTGATTTGATTCCCATGCTAGTTACTGTGGCCATGTCAGAATACCGTTCAAAATTTTATTCATGATAGAAATAGTCCAACATATAATTACAATTAGTAATAAATTGAAAGGTTGCTAGTCTTTCACATGCGCCTACTGTTGTTTCTCAGACAGCCAATCAGATGTTAAACAGCGATCTGAAGAGCGATCAGGCCCCGACACACGACAGAGATTTTGATGAGAAAAGGATGGAGAGAAGGTTGGTGTCATCCTTTTCTTGTCAAAATCTGTCATGTGTCAGGGCCTGATCGCTCTTCAGACCACTGTTTAACATCTGATTGGCTGTCTGAGAAACAACAATAGGCGCATGTGAATGACTAGCAACTTTTCAATTTATTACTAATTTTATAACAACTTGCGATTTAGACAAATATTAATTACAATTAATTTTTTGTCTAACTCCTGTATATATAAATGTATAAGAACGAACAGTTGTCTTTGTTACCATTTAGATTAGACTGTATTTTTAGTATTTCTTTATACTATTGTAAATGCTTATATATTTCATTTACAAAAATCAGTTATGCAGTAGATACTATACTTAAGGAATGATTTATATTACATATCTTTTTTTATTTAGGTTGGGATGTTGAAAAGGGTGATCCAACCGGAATCCAGCCAGAATTCTTGATATCGCTGACTGCTCCAAAACTTTGTGCCAAGCATTTTAAAGGGAAATATCATTGGCTTGGTGGTCGCTTTGTCCCCATACAACTTTCTATGAAGTATGAACTCAATCTCCCAGAATACCCGGGAACAGACCCTTGTGTCGAACTTCCTTTGGGCACAAACTAGCTCGGACATTTACTACTGTTATCACTTTGTCCCAGAGGTTTGCTTTATGCTGCAGGATATGTGAAGTCCCAATACAATGTTCTTCCTAGAGTTTCGATTTTCAGTCCGAGAAATATTTGAACATTTCCTGGCTGCAAATGACATGATAAAACTGTTTTCCTCAGGATGCTGTTAGAAGACTCAAGCAAGCAATGCTTTATATTTTAATGCTTTTCACACTAATTAAATAAAAATCATATCTAGCCTAAATTTGAGTTAGGGGGTTGTTCCCTTATTTGATTAGTTCGAGACAATCAAATAGCACCGATTTCCTTTCCTAAATCCCTCCAATTTATAGTGCTGCCACTGATGGACATGAAGATGATATATCTAATCTAGTTTTATTTTTAGTTCAATATTGTTAATTTCTGATGTATTTTTTTTTTGTCTTTGTATATAATAAAGGGGCAATAAATATATTATCACAAAGTTTATTTTTCTGATAGTTTTATATATATATCATTAAAAACCAGTCAACACTTAGATAATCCCAATATCACTACAATCAACAATTTCAAACTGTTGTCAAGGCAACCTCCTTTTAACAATATAGAAAGGTTGCCTTGACAACAGTTTGAAATTGCTGATTGTACTGATAATGAAATTATTGTCTAAGTGTTGACTGGTTTTCAACGATTACTTACAAACCCATTTAGCCTTGAGCATTATTACACTTATATATATATTGTCTATACTGAAAAGCAATCAAAATTTGTTATACACACAAACAATAATTCATTCTGATTGTGCTCCAGAGCCAATGTCAATAGTAGTAGAAATTTATATAAAAAGAAACAAAATGTTTAAAAATATATATCAAATGTAATAGTAGGGATTTTGAACAAAAAAATTCCAAGATTTGTTGCAATTTTCTAATTAAATTAGAATGAAATCGTATTATTAAATACAGTTGTGTAAGAAGTATCACCATTTGCCAACAATCTTAATAAAAAACATAAAAAATAGAAGAGTTTAGACATTAGGGTTTCAAATATATATGAATGTGTGTCTAAAAATTATATGTGATATCTAATACTTTTTTTTAAAGATGATAAACGTTCATTTTGAAATTGTATAATCCACAATGCAAATAAATCGTGAGTAAAAAGTACAGCTCAGAATAATAAATTCATTATGAAAAATAGTACGAAACTCTAAATATTTTTACATTAAATAATGGAATGGCTTTATTGTTCAGGAATTCATAAAAAGTTAAAATGTGAGAAGCGGAATTAATTCAAGAACCATACACTCTGGGATCTAATACTTATCCACTGCATTAAACCACACACGACTATAAATACAGCTAATCATACATTATAAATGTAATATATTTAATTAATATATAATAAATAAAGTGTACGTATTTAGCAATAAATATTAGAACAGGCAAAAACTCACTATACGTATTGCCACACTGCAAGCTAGAATAAACAATGGATGCCAGAAGGCTTGTGCATAAAATCCCCATCTAGTGCCTACTCATCCAATATTCCCAGGCAAGTTTCTGGCTTGTGGCCTTCGTCAGT
This sequence comes from Epiperipatus broadwayi, assembly GCA_028023455.1. Taxonomy (NCBI): domain Eukaryota; kingdom Metazoa; phylum Onychophora; class Udeonychophora; order Euonychophora; family Peripatidae; genus Epiperipatus; species Epiperipatus broadwayi. The sequence continues at coordinate 4,457,425 of JAQFVV010012446.1, forward strand.
GAGGAGCCTTGGGTCTGAGAGCCCTGCACCTAGATCTTAGGATCTAATGCAATGCAATCCTCCAGCAGCCACCTTTTATTTCAACTACAAAACTACTCAAGCGTTGTTAGCCGAGAGTCATCGCAGCTGCCTTGCAAGCAAGTAGTTGGTTGCAGATGGTTGTGGGTTCGCATCCTAGCTGACGCTATGACATATGAAAAAAAAAAAAAACTAAGAGTCTTAAATTGAAAACACTTTAATATTTTCAATACAAGCCCTCACTGACGAAGGTCACAAGCCAGAAACTAGTCTGGGGATATTGGATGAGTTGGCAGTAGATGGGGATTTTATGCAAAGCCTTCTGGCATCCATTGATTACTCTAGCTTGCAGTGTGGCAATACATATAGTGAGTTTTTGCCTGTTTTAATAACAGTTATAAGCAAGCATAAGAAATAGTGATCGTATGATGTTTATTGGCAATAAATATTAGCTGTAAAGTAATAGGCAAACATTTTTACATATTCAAGCATGTCAAGATATTAACAGCAATCAAATTTGTAATGAGGACAGTAATTCACTTAACACTATTCTAATCCAGAGCCATCTATATGAGCATGAGTAGCTAATGGACAACAACACATGGTAACAAAAGATCATTTCTAGCTATAGACTTTCCTCAGAGGATGCTCTGGATTATATGAGTATTGAAAAGCCTCGGGTTTTATTCTATTAGATTGTGAGCCCAAACCAAAATTAAATAGTACCCCAGGGGAAAAAATCTGATTCTCTCTCTGAATTGTCTGCAGTGCCATCTTTAATCAAATCATGTTAGATAGCAATGTAATTTAGCTATTTTCCACAAAAATTTAAGACACTAGAATATCTTAATCACATATTATGACACAAAATATGACAATGTGTTTTGTATCCTCATAGATAGTCTTCAATGCTTGTCTGCTATCACGAAATCTTGCCAATCATTTGAAAACAGTCTTGAAACTTATGGCTTCACTATCTTGCATAGTTTGAATTATGTTTTTACCAGTAGATCTACCTAATTTAAAATAAAATTTATTGTGTGTGAATTGTTCCATCATAGTTTAAAGTACAAAATACACTATTGTATTTCATGTCGTAATTCATGATCCAGACAATGTCGCTACACAATGTGTTAATTTAGAAGTGGAATGTAGGCACTTTTCATTGGGATATACTGGGTATATATATATGTTTGACAAAAAAATAATATATATCAAAATAAAATATTGTAACCTGTAACTTACATCTAATATCTACATTAACCACAGAAATCGATTGGACCTTATTCTTCTCTACAACCATCTATGTGTAATCAATGAACAAATACTACCTTTTTTTTGATCTTTGAGTTTCTGATATGTTAAAATCGAAATTACTAATTAGAGATTTATAACCAACAATCAAAAAATTTAATTACCGAATACTTTTCCATATTCATAATACTTTTGTATTAAAGTTCTACATATTCTTTTACTAAGACATACTCAATTTCTTTGTTTGCTATTGCATCTTTCATTCTCGTAAATTCAATATTTTAAAAAGTTACATGAAATTTTATTACATGGTCTTAGCTAAAATACAACTTTTAAATACTAGAATTTTAATTTCAGGGATACAATTGCAAATCAGATGGATGTTACCCAATGGATTATATGTATATGTGTATACATATGTATATAAACAGGCTTAAGAATTTCTTTCAGATAGATGGCCATAGCAAACTCATCCATCTGACATTAGGTAGGCAAATAGATGTCTATCTACTCTTGGCTTGAGTTTAAATAAATGAAAAACAGCTCATACTCTTATCACTGGCAAACCTATCCCCTTCTAGTTCAGGTCATTGGAGAGGAATCTGCTCAACCATGAGCTATTTATATGTACCAATAAAAAGAATATATGTATGTGGTCATATGTAAATATATGACAAATTGTGTTATGTAAAGTTTTAAAAATGAATGAAATAACTCTTCTCTGTAAACTTAGTTCTAGATAACTCTATATAAAAAGATCACAAATACTACTGTAAAAAGTTATTGAACATGGAAATTAGAGGATAGTTCAATTATTAATTAATAGTACTCGGTAGGATATAGTGTATCCCGATGGAAAGGTGATTGAATTTCTCTCCAAGTGGGCTGCAGTGCCAAAGCAAGTGTTTATGTAGTAACATAGTTCAGATATTTGTCACAACAATTTTATGGTGCTAGTGAGTCTAGATCATGCATTACAATATGAAATGGTTTTCTTACTTCCTTCGAGTGTAGCCAATGCCAGACAGTTTGGATCATTCCAAAGATTTGAAGAGCGGTTTTGTCCAATTTAGAATAGAATATACTGTTACCATGTTGTTCATTGTGCGTTAAGGTATAAAATATACTATCACATTTCATGTAATAACTTGTGGTCCACATACTCGTATTTAAACGATTATGTAGAAAATAGCTAAACTATGACACTATGTAACACATGCATTGATCGAGAGATGGTACTGCAGGCAACTTGGAGAGAGAGCTAGACTTTAAGCGAGACACGTTGTGTGTAGCCTGATTTAACTCTATATGAACATGGGTGCCAGGGGACAGTTAAATTATTAATTAATAGTATTTAGTAATATGTGAATATTTGTGATTTAATCTTTATAATAATAACAGGCAAATAATTTTCAGTTTATCTTAAAATAAAATTCAACACAACACCATATTTTCTGAGTACTGTTTATTGAAGATCATGAAAAATTCTAGTATCTCCACAGCTTTTATAACATGACTAAAAAAAATAATAAATAAAAAAAATCTCGAGCATTAAAAAAAAAACCAATCTCAATTGCAAATTACAGGGAAAAAAAAATCCAATTTCTAAACCTTTATGTCAAATTGCCTTCTAAGCATCACATTAAGAATTCCCACATGATTTTGTACAAACTAAAAAATATATAAATATATTGCAGGAATAATATTTTACAAATAAAAAAGACAAAACCAAATATATACAGAAATATACTGTGCTATGCCATTTCTGAATAGGACCAGAATTTAAAAAAAAAAAAGGAAACAGAAATTTGGCAAAATAAATAGTTTACACAAAATGTCTTCTCTATAATATAATCAGGAGTTGAGAAAAAATATATACGAATAAATGTGCATGCGATATGTATATATTCACATATACGCACATACACATGGGTTTGTAGTAACATGTATATAAATGTATGTTTGTGTCTGCATGGAATACATGCACCCACAAACACTCACATAGCCTAAACTATTTTCATTTTGAATAAGTCACTGCTGCTAAAATAAGTCGTTTCAATTGAAATCCCTCCTTTTCCCACCCCATTGAAGATAATGATTAAAGAACAAGTATGTACTTATACCCATTATTGGTGTTGTTTTTAAATACATTGGTAACTGCAGGAAAGCATTATCTGTTAAAGTTTACAGCAGAGATTTTACCCTATATATATATATAAAAAAGAATTTTTTAAAGAAGTATATACATAGAATTTAAAATAACTATTACATATTTAATCTCCATTTGTTAGAGATGAATTATCTTTTTTTATTTTTGTCTATTATAATATTTTAGAAGATAAAGATTTGAAATTGAATATTTAAGCAAATAAAACGTATATTTTTTTAATGCTTCAATTCATGACTGAAAATCTGAATATTTATTTTTAAATATTGCCATTTTAGGTGATAAATATATATGTAATGACTTTATCGGACAAAACTCCAGCACTTTCTGAACAATACCCTGTTTAACCAGTCGTTGGATCATTTTACACACAGTTTCAGGAAATTCTAGATTAATATTACCAAATATAAATTATATACAAATCTTTATGTCGAATGTTACTCAATTTAGAATCATAATCACTGCAATTCTCATAATTTGGATGAACTGTGCCAATTTTTGAGAATAATATATACGTAATAAAGAAATTATTCCAACATTTCAATTATTTATTTATAGTCATTCTAAGAGCAAAAAACACAATTCTGTAAAATAATATATATTATTCTTCGGATCAAAACAACTTACAGAAAAATCTGAAAAAGTTTCCTATATATTTATATATTATTAATTTGTAATTAGAAAATATTTGAAGAAAAGTTTACTATATATTATAGGTATTATTAATTTATATTGTAACTATACATTATGCCTATTAGAAAAAAGCATTTTTTAAGTATATTGTTTGTTTTACTTTGTAAATTTGATAAATAATTATGTTTTCCAAATAAAAAAAAGATGTTTACCTAATGTCAATTTAGAAATTAAATTTTTTAAGTAAATAATATAAAATATCAACATATAACAGTAATAGTCATATACGTTTATTTATAATAATAATAATAATAATAATAATACATTAAAACTTTTTTCAACAAATATTTTATACTCTCCTTAATGTAATTGTAATGTATTTTAAAGCTTCAATTTACATGACATGCGTAGCGACATCTATCGTTTTTTATTTAAAATTAATCAGAACTAATAATAAAATCATAATAAAACAATCGAAATAATTATAAATGTAATAAAAGTAAAATGCATTAATTATACAATAAGAAATCAACAATATGTATCAAAAATACATACTACATAAAGATATATTACTATTTTCCTTTTTCATTTATATTTGTAATTTTATTTGGCAAAACGTTTTTAGCATCTGTAACAAAAAGGTTTTATTGCCAACCACAATCATATCATTAACAAAAGAAAAGTGTTTGACTTTCGACCAAATGGAATATGTAAAAATCTAATTTAAATAATCATGCATACATTACTCCTCAATATTAATAGGGCAGCACACATAGCCAATCAGTGAGAGCTACGATCCTGGTGAACCACACCGAAAGTGCACTTAGCTGTGACTAAGAAGTAAATATTTCAAATGAGAAAATAATAAAACCTTTTTTCGTGGACGTTGAAAACATTTTACCAAATAAAATTATATAAAGATATGTATACCATATACTGTATAATTTTCCATTCATTTTTAAATTTCTGAATAATTTTATATAAAAAATGATAGATATCGCTCTGCATGGAATGTAAACTGAAGGTTTAAAATAAATTATTACTATATTAAGAAAGACATAAAATATTTGCCAAAGAATTATGCATAATTATTATATATATATATATGATTATTGCTGTTACAAAATGTTCTTTCATATTATATCATTTACTTAAAAATTATATGAAAAAAACTGCTTAATGGATTATTGTACAAATCCCTTTATGTGAATAGCTTTACAGTTTAAAAGAAAAAAGACATTCACTGAGGAAAACAAGTGTTTTGTTCCATTAATATTCTCCTAAATTTGAATATGATTATATGTTAATTTCTCAGTCTTTTATTGGCCGTTTGATTTAACATTGTGGCAGACTGAGAAACACATGACTAAAAATTCATCAAACGATTCTCAGTGAATAAAATAAAAGAGCGATCTGTTTAGTCAATTGAATGGGAAATAGTATGCGAAATCTGACACTTGAGTAATGCAACTTTATATGATCTCGCGTGATACAAGGGATATATTTATTATACTACAAAGAAATGTAAGTGATTATGAGTCAATATTTCTAAATAACAATTTAAGGCATCCAAACTACTTAATGTAAGAAGGATATATAAGTCACTTCATTTTGAATTGTGCTGGAGTTTTGCATTCTCTTTAAAAAACAATAAGACGTTCAAAAAATTCATTCTTTTTTTAAAGTCAAAATAAAAAAATTAAATTATAAACAGAAAGTATATAAATTAAATAAATATTTACAAATAAATAATTCTCAAAGAAAATATATATATAAAAGTGTATATATGTACATAAAATAACTGTATAATTTGCATATATAATTTACATCAACTAATAACAAATAAATAAATAAGTTAATTTGCATTTTTGCCTGAGAAACAAATAATTTTAAAAATATAAAACAAATAAAAACTGATATAAATTAAAATCCACTCATTTATACTAGTCGACATGCGTGGCGGCGTCTTGCATGCAGAGCTAACTTTAGAATTTATCGTGAGAACAGTCACATAATCAGTCTCTTTTTAAAGTTCGTAGTTTTATATGGATAGTCAAAAAAGACCAAAACGTAAAAAACAAAATTATAAAAATTAATGTGAATTTATAATTTAGATTTCTGCTTCACCATTTGATGAGGCCACTGGTTATAGGAATTTTTGATGACGTGGAGGTGGGAGAAAGGCTAAAAAAATACAAACGTTGTTAAAATTATTTTGCTTGAATTTTACAGCAGTAAAGATATAGTGCTTTTCCAAAATGCTTCTTAAAACAAGAAAAACAAATAGAATATTGTACAAATTCTTCGAGAGTTTGTAAAAACTGAATGTTGTCTCATCAGCAGATCTCTTCAACAAACTCTTGGTTAAGTCTTACTAGTCTTTGGTAAATTCTAAGCACACCCGTGGTACTAAGCCTTCCTCATCACCTCGAATACATAGTAGCCAATCAGAGTCTAATTCTCCCACCAAAGTCATAATATCGCCTTTATCGAAACTCAGCTTTCCCCTTTCTGTTGCCAGGTGATGACACAAAGCTTTTAAAGATCTGTAATAAAATAAACAAATACATTAATATGCAAATAAATACCTGAATTAAATAACTTAATTTTTCCCTGTATTGTAAACAAAATAATAAAGAAAAGCAAAAGGAAATGAATTATAATTTAATATCTCGTTACTTCAAAAACAATTAGTGGAATCACGATACGATATTCACTATATTTTATTTTAAGCCCCTCTCGTGTACAGCACATATAATAGTGCACATTTTGTTGATAAACTTGTTTATAATAGAATATGTATTGTTTATTGAATTGCAGATGTACAGTATTCTCAAGACACCCACATTATATATATATAACATTTTTTTAGTTTACAGCATGAATTTGTAAGAAAATAGTGTAAATAAAATTTAAAAAGAATAATAATATAGTTGTTAATAATAAAGTGAGAGAGCAAATTTATATATATATCTCACGTATTAATTCGCATTTACTTAAAAAAATTATTATACCAAATATTTATTTTTTAAAATAAAATGAATAGCAAAATGCAGTCCTTCCCTACAATTACACATGCTCTGAATAACTATTTTTAATCAATAATTTTCTTCCCCCATATGGGAATGTAGTAACAGACTTATCAGCATTCTATGGTTCTTTAGTTGTTCTGATGTTCTAAAGCCCTTTTTGGCTTCAGGATCTATACAGTAATCATTATTAACCATTACCTATTACAGGTTTTTTGGTTAATATCAAAATCTAAGATTTCTGTGCATTGAATGTTTGACAGTTTCTTTTTTCCTGCCTCTAATAAATCGATAACTTTCATTTTAAGGCTTAAAAAAGACATTTTATGATTTTTTTTTTTTAATTGCATAAAACTTTTAATTTAAAACCTAGAAAACATTTTATTACATGAAATACTGCTTTTATTTTTGTTTTACATATTTATTTTTTGGACAGTGTATAATTGAAATGACATATATTAAACAACACATATTGTGATTCCATTAAAACAATTTACAAAACTCTCCTTGGTGAAATTAGGAGTTTAAAAAACAAAAATTTCTCCAACTTTTCTCGATCTTTTAATCATGATCATATACTTAACCAAAACACCAATATTTGGCCAGTCCAAGTAGTAGTTATACTGGTAAGCATTCACTTTTTTAGGCACTTTTGTCTTAGAGCCATCTATTCACCCCATTAAAGTACTGCTACTGTGTTAAATATTCAGTGCATTCCTTTTTTACATTACAACTGTAGTTTTTCATCCAACTCTACAGTAATTTTGATTCATTATATCTCTCTGGTTGCAGCTTATTTTTCGACTGATGTGGTCTCTCACTGATTCACTTAAAGTCATTTGTCAAAGACTCTGATTAGACCTTTTCAAACATTAATCATGTTCGTCCAAACTGCATAGATTTACTGAGCTCTTTCTAAAGGTGTAAACTTTCAACTGTTGATATCTCCAATATCATTGGTACTGCTCATTATCTTTTTAATACTCCAACAAGAGATTGATTATGATTAAAAAATATTCTTAATGACACCTGCATATATTGTTCTTAGTTACAGTTCAAAAGCAAATCTATCCAAATACCAGCTTGATGACATTGGGCCCACAATGCCATTTCTCAATTTGAAGCCTCAACTACTTAATTTCGAAGATAGCTAGCTGAAGCAAACTAGCTCTATTCCTTAATTTCAGAGCAACATGACTCGTACTGCAAAAGTATCTCCAATGTCCACTTTAAACTAGGCTATATGTTCTCATCAAGCTTTGGAGATTGAACCAATGATTCTACTAGCATCAATATAAAAATCTTAAGCATCTCAAAGTTATACATGTTGCAGTTAGTTTTGAATAATTTTAATTTGGGTTTGTCAATCTGCTTAACATCTCTATTATTTGTACTAAAATTACTTATAAAATTTCTTGACTAATGTAGCAGACCATGCTGGAACCATCCTGGTTTGTACCTGCTTCAAGTGGGTGGATGTCGGTCAGAAACGCTCCACTTAATCTGTCGATGAACACTAAATTTTCATCATAAGTAGAATTTTTTTCGAGAACATTTCTTTCAGCAAATGATTTAGGACAATCCGAAGGCAGTGGCCAAAAATTCTGGCACACACTATTTTTAAAAAAGAACTAAATAAATCAGTACTACCAAAGTTGGCCACTTTCATCATGCCTAAAGAGATTGTTGTCCGTCTCAAGCCACTTTAATATTAAAGGCGCCATTGTTATAGCTAAAATTAATAAGTGCATGAATTTTGTTGTTTGTCAGATAAACATTAAAGCCATTTTAATTTTTCCATCATCCCAGCCATAATATCTGTACTTTGTGTACACACCTTATGCGTGTGTTTCTTTCTTTGCTCATTTTACTTTCGGTAGAGGAAAAAAAAATCGCAACTTCTATTCAAACTGTTTGCAATGTATTTGGATCCATCAATTAAATAATTGGAATAAGTAACAAATCTGTTCTAGTCTCATTTTGATATGATATATTAGACAACTTTTGTTTCTTTACTGGCTCACTCTTACAATTTAACATGTCTTGATTGTCATAGTTATTTGTAGTATTCCTGTCTAGTTTCAAGGCCGCTCCATCTGTATATTCCAATCAACCTTTTCAAAAAAAAAATTAAAATATCACCAAAATCAACCAATGACGAATAAGTTTCAGCTATTTTCTCATAAACTGCTAAACCCTATTACAAAAGTTTATATCATTACATGTACTTAATATACATTTCACTTTCTACATAAAAAAAAAAAATCACATTTCTTTATTTAAGTCATCTATCATAAATTTATTCTACTCCTGTCTGTGTGCATTTATTAACAAATGTACATGATATCTTTGTTTTAAAAAATACTAATCAATAAGAAATTTATTAATTTTTTTGTTACATAATAGTTTAGTTTATTTGTTGCTTGTCCACTGTTGCTAATATGTAGAACTACAATTGAAGAAGAATAACTAAACCATGAACCTATTTTCATCTATTTACATATGCAAGACTTATTTGTAGTTCATATAACTCACTAATTTAAAAGCTTCAACTGCACCACTGGCGCAAAATATTAGCTTTACAAACATTCTATACTAAATCCCTATAAATCTATTTATTACATCTCCAAAGGAATTCATTTAATTTGGTGGGTGAATTCAAATTGAACCCACAGGTCTGTATGAGCAGTATCAAAAATCATCCCTCATTCAGTCATCACATTCAAGTCCACGCTCAATTAATTATGTATCACTAATTAAAGCATTATTTTACATTTGCCATATCGCTGCTGCGAATAAGTAAACAAAAATTTTATTTAAATTGTCTCCAAGCACAATATTTATGACTTATAAAATGCTAAAATAAAAATAATAAATTTGAAAGTGGGAAAAAAAAATTATATGGTATCCAAACATATTCATATATCTACTCACCAAACTAGATATGCGTATTTATGCCTCTCCACTAATTTTTTAGTGTATTTACTGTGTTATTTTTGTCGATGCCACCTCTATTCTATTTTACAAAGGTTTCATCAACCTCAACTTCTAGATGTGTGCTATGAAATAAATACGAAGATACTTAAAGCTCAAGAAATTCAAGAATGGAGAAACTGTAATTAATTTTTAAAAAACTGGAATATTTACTGGAGTGAAATTTACCTACTGCCAGATCAGTACTCAATTTAAATTCATGAAGGTGTTTTTATTTAGTCTGTTTAAATATTAATTCTTTTTTTTTTTAACTCTCAACAAGTTTATTTTTATAGAAACATAATATATTAGTCTCTTTATATATTTTAAATGATCAAATTTCAATGTTAAAATTTGTCCATAATGTCGCATTTTATATATAAAATTTAAAAAAATGAATTTTAAAACAAAATTGAAACAGACAACTCACTATAAATAAAAAAAATATTTAATATATCAACTCGGCTTTCATTCCTTAATGGAACCTTTACAAGATGTTTCTTTCTACACAATCACATGACCAACTATCCTACAATAACTCCACCCAATAAACATTATTTACATTACATTACAATAAATATAATTAGTAAAATACATATATGTACATAAAAATGATTCAACTTTAATACAAATCTTTTTTTTTTTTCGTAATATTTATATATATAAAAAATAATCTAAAAAGAAATCTCAATAATAATCCTTTTCTTCTATAACTCTAAAGTTTCCAATAATCTAACAATGCCCATCTCCTCCCCCTCCCCACCCTCTAATTGCTGCTGGACCTTTATCCGTGTTTATAGATTTAAATTTTCTTGAATATACAGTTTCATAACATTTTTTTGTCCTTGTAATTTTTAACATACTTTATTACCTGAATATTTTTTTCACAATTCATTCTATGTCCAGTATCCAAAAAATGTATATATGACCTTGATCTTATATCACTTCTGTTAATTGCCCTATCATGATCCTTACCTCTTTCCATGGCAGACTTTCCTGTCTAATCTATATATATATGTATCATATTGCAAAGATCACAACTAATTTTATAAACCAACCCTACCCTATTTTTAATATTACTCATCTTTTTGAGTTACGCATCCATTTCTCTAAAGATTTACTATTTTTCTGTCCTATCTTAATATCATCGGATAACTTTTTTTTTTTTATCAATGTCTTATATAAATGCTCTGAATATGGAACTGAAACCCACTCACTATTTCTATACCCCTGCCTTGCATTATCTTTTGTGTTATTATCGAATTTCTAAAAATCTTTTTAATATCTTTTCTTTTATATCCCATACTAACAGAATCATTCTCAATTTTTTGTTCAAATGCTTCTTTTATATTCAATGTTGGCCTATCATTTTTTAACTTAAACTCTTTCAAAGTTGCTATTTTCTGTGACTATGATTGATATGAATTTGGATCAATTATACCTCTTTTTTCTTTATTCTTAAAATGTTTAATAAGTATCTCACCATTACTTCCTTTTCTTAAAAAATTGTCTAAATACTTTAATCCCTTCTCTTTTTTTACATAATAAACTTAATATTGTATTTATTATTGTACAATTCTTCAAATGCATTAACAATACTTCTACTATTACCTATTATAATTATATCATCAACATACCCTATGATATTATAGAATTTCCTTATTTTTTTATATACTTATCAACTATTTTATACATAAAGCTCGCAAATAAGCTGTGCAGAATATCCCCAGCCCCAGATCGGTTTCTGCTACTGACTTCCTCAGTGAGGTGCTAAGATATTCAAGCATCAACTATATTTTCCTCTATATAATCAATCATAATTGATAATAAAATCCCATTAATAGAGCAACCCATAGCCCGTTCCTTTGTCATATTCCAAAATTTTTCATTAAATTTAAAATATAAAGCATTATTTATCAATAATAATGCTTCTCAGCTAACATATAATTAGTCTTCTGAAATTTATATTACTAATTTTTATTTTATCAATAATTATTTTTATACTATCTTCTCTAGGTATACTCTGATACATTTTATCAATATCAAATGATATAATCATTTCATTTCTATTTATCTTTACATTATTTAATTTATCTATAATTTTTTCTGAATTCCTAATACAATATTTGCAATGAGAATCTTTTTATATATTATATCACATAAATCTTTAAGGATATAATTATTAAAGTCTACTATTACTCTTACTGGCATATCATCCTCATACGTGTTTTAACCTTCGCAAATATACATGGATGTTCAAAGGCTGTAGGATAAAAAATCTATATTCCTTTTCATTAATTAATCGTTTCATTTTCGTATAATTTAATAAAATCTTAAATTTTGTTCTATTTTCGGATTTTTATTTATCTTTTGATATGCCTGCTTTACAATATATTCTTTTATTTTCCGATCACAGTCCATTTCATTTAAAACAATAAACCTTGACCCTTTACCTTCACTTCTTACTATTAAGTGCTCATTATTTATCTTCTCTATAATTTGTCTTATAACAGACTTCTTCCATTCTTTTATTACATTTATGCTCTTTATTAATAACATTATTAATTTTTGATTGTAATTTAGCTTTCAAACTATTTTTAATACTTCCAGCTTCCAATCTAACAACTGTTGTTTTCTTGAATATCTCTATCCACAAGTGATATATATTTAACCCCTTTATTTAAAATCTGTGACTGCTCAATTGTAAAATACGATAGCAAAGATCATAAAGCCAATCAGTTCTTCAACTTGCTAGATGCGATATTACAGATTCCACTAATGTAAACTCACCTACTTGTTGGATTGGACATGTAAAAAGAATGAACAACGCAATATTTCTTAAAAGTGTATTTTGTGGTGAACTAAGCTTGGTTTTTGTGGGAGAAGTAGTCTCAAAGGCATTCTAAAGAAGTGCAATGTTAATTGTTATCATTGGTAAGATATGACAGAGAACAGGATATATCGGAGAGCTACAATTAGATATGCTGTTGAACTATTTCAGAAAGTAGATATTGAAAGACAGCATCACAAAATATTAAATAAAACAGAAAAATGGATCAACTTATTTGCAGATCACAGACAGGTTTACATAATCGTTGCCAAACTCATTTCTACAGCAGGTTTTTTTCTTTTATTTCTTTGGTAATGGAATAGCCATATTTGTTTACGAGTGATTGCTCTATGTATGCTATATATAGACAGTTCTTATTTAATTCACTCGACAATAACAGAAAAAAAAAAAAAGACTAAAAAATATTTACACCATACCATTATAAAAACAATACAAACTGTTAACTAAAATGAATTAGAAAAATTAATAATAAAAGAAAACAAAAAATACTTACTTTGTTTGCCCAGGTGTCTTGTCAGTTACTTCAATTTTGCCAGATATGGGACTATTGCTAAGATGTTCTGGCTCGGACAACACAGATCCAAACTGATCTAATCCTGAGGATTTGGATACTGATTCTAAAGTTTCTGGGGTAGGAAGAGCTGTTGAATGGGTTCTGGCAGGTTTTTTAGGAGGTAAAGAATTTGATTCTTCAGAATTAGTCACGGGTGTGTTAGGTGGAGTTGGTTGAGAAGCTTCCAGTTTCCCGGATCTGTCCAACTTTGTAAGACTCACGCTTCGAGATAATGGAGATGCCTCCAGAAGAACTTTATCAAAAGCTTCCACTAGACGAGAGCCGATCTCAAAAGAACTCCATCTTTTTTTGACATTGGAAGCTAATTCCAAAAACATTACCTGATGGCCGGTTCGTTCTTTGCCCTGAGTGGACCGCCGAAGCAAAGGTTTAACATTTTCAGACACACTTCTTGTAAACGGCCATTGTTTAAAAGATGAAAGAGATTCCACTTCGTAACTTTTCAACATATTAGCTACTGAAGTATCACATTTTGGTACAACTTCCACTAGCTTTTTCCCAATAGTAGGTAACCCTTTAGATACCTGAAATGGTACGCGGCTATCTACCTCTTGTCCAGGAAGGCTATGTATTAGTTGAAATGGCCAATTGGTGAGAGATTCATTTCCCAGATTCTGTAATACATGCTGATGCTCGAATGCCAGGTCTAGGTTGAATGGTAACATGGCAAGCGGTTGCATCACCACAAGCAAATCATCAAAAAGATGTTTAGTTGCCGTATTTGCTAGAAGAAGGAAAGCATCAGATTGATAATATTTCTGCAAGAAACTTTCCCGAGATCGCAAATAACTTAACCACGAATCAAGAGACTTGATGCTAAAAATAAAATATGAAAATAATAACCTAATAAAGTTAAAATTCATTTCATTGTAATGATGGAAAAAATATTTTCATATTTAATTTTATACACTATAAAAATAAAAGTAGGCCTTCATTCTGCAATGAATCATTAATAGTTGAAATGATGATGATGATCATGTTAACATTACGATGGCTGATTTTTAATTACTATAAAGCATAACTAAATAATTTTTTTTTTTAATTAATGTGATTTTTATAATTTGACTAAACACCTTATATGTGATTTTTTTAAATAATTCATCTGTTATTTATAGAGAAATATATTATTAAATTTATTAATAATTTATATTGTATTAATTTTGATTTATTTGGCCACTTAAAATATATATATATATTTATTTAAAGAGCGAATATTCTAATTAGTACCAAATCATATATTATGATTGAAAAGCTAAAGTAAAGCTATTTGAAAATTTAAACTGGAATGTTTTATTTAATGAGCTATTGCCTTATCCAGAAGTTTTATTTGATCTAATTTATTAAATTTCACATTATACATGGGCATGAATTTGAATTCAGAATAGATTAATCCAGATTTTGATCAACGTAAATATAAAAAAAGTCAAAGAATCAGTAATACACACAATATATATAAAAGAGAATACATACATAGCCACAATATAATAGTACATTACTATATATTAATATAAATGAATTACTTATTTTTAATTATAACGATACAAAAGAACTTACTTGAGTAAACCAAAAATGAACGCATTAAATTTCATATTGCCTTCTTTGATTTCATCCCTGCTGTTCAAATGCACCGCCAGTTCATTTAATGGTTTGGTAGAAACATCTAGTGGAAACGGTAATTATAAAAATTATAATGAATATATTTAAAAAACACAAAGCAAAAAATCAAATGAATTCAAGAGCATGTACATTTATGGAAATAAATTTTAAATAATTGATTTAAAAACTTTGGTATTCCAATTTAATTAAATCAAGTGCCTCAGCATGTAAATTTGCAATTCGCAGTTTGTCGTCATTTTGCATTTTGATCTTTCTTTAGCATTAAACAATTTGTAGTTAATATTCCAATAATATTATCGTGTACTAATACAAATCAATGTAACTAATTAAACTAAGAAAACACACGGCTCTCATAAAAATGATTTTAAAAAAAGAATACAACAAGTCAACTAGGAAACATAATTAAGTCTAAACAAAATAGCACAAATATGAGATTATACAGATCACAGTCCTCGGTATATTTGGCATTTGAGGGATTCCGTATTTGCCAACAAAATGTAGTCATTTTCATTTTGAGAGTCAAGATCCCCAACTCTACGTTCTGCTGCAAAAAAAAACTTCTCAAAGCAACAGTCCAGTGATCAGCATTGCCTATCTGTGAGAACTTCCATTTAAATATGGCATAACATCCAGTTTAATATACATAGTCAAAAGATTAATTCTTCATTAAATAAATATGCATATCAATTAAGACATAATTATATATATATATGATGCAGGATGAAAACATTGTTTGTTTTTTTTTATCTGTAGCGTTAACATATAAAGTCTAGCAGAAGTACACAGTTCAGGATCATATCTGAACTGCTGACATTATGACGACTTTTCGTTAACTAATTGCAATATGATGATTTTTTTAAAAACAAACAAACAAACAACTTTTTCTTGATTCTGCATAATTAGGCAGAGATTGGTTCTTATTGCAACAAACAATATATTACTTCCAAGGACCTGTATGGTTTGATGTAGTGGTAGATGGGTAGATTTTGGAGCTCAACAGACATGGATCCCAATTCAATTTCTGTCCCTTCCAATTCCTCGAACTTCCTATAAATTCCTAAGCAATAAACCCATTGATTATTCACTAATGTATTTCCATTTAACAATTCTGTAGAGAAGAAAAGGCTATTGCATCATATTTTGATGCAAATATTTCATAGTACATTGAGTGCTTTATTCAAGGGCAGTTCTGTACTCGAACCCAGTTCCCGATAATTTTCCTTGTGACTAACTACCATCTTCCATGGCTGAAAAATGCACGATGATTCTAAAAGCATTTCCTGTTCAATCAATAACTTTCAACATGGAAAATGATACATCCTATTGAAATAGCTATTTGTAGTAAATATGGTAAATAGCCAGCCATTATTTTACTTTTATCAATTTTTATATTAATTCTTGCCTGTTATAATAGAAACCCATGACTCATACTTAATAGCACCATGGAAGATTTAGAATATTTTTTAATCATCATATTCTTACGATTATGGACTTATAATAATTTTATAATCAGTTGCATGGATGGTCAAGTGATGTTTAAACATCAATCGCAGGCTGAGTATAATAATTTCTAATGAACTAACTAGTGATTTTTTTCGCTTCTATCCACTGCAAATTAGTCCTAAAATCTTGTAATTCTTGAGTCCACTTCTTTCTCTCTTAGGTCAGACCACCCAGGGTCATTGATATCCTTCACTTTTCTTCCTGCAGCCTAGAAACAATAATGGTTACAGTAACATTACATTTGGAGTGTACAAATTTGCAGATATTAATAAAACTGGATAAAAGACTACAATTTAAAATTTGTAAAGTTATTATGTTCCTCTGTATGTCTAATAGTAGGAAAGAGAGAAGTTAATTACAGATAAATTTCATCCATGAAGATGGTGCTGTGGCAAAACAATAAACAACAAGGTTCATGAGTATTATAAAACATTAATAACTTTTTAAAAGGGCATTCTTTATATCTGATTTGAATATACAGTCATGAAAGGGTGAATGATCTCACTTTCATCAGAATATCTTAATGAGTAAATGATATAAAATATAAAACACATCTAAAAACATTAATCGATGAAAATGAATGGAAGTATGTTCTACATTTCCATTATTACTCATCAGTGAGATAGTAATTTTATTAAACAACAGACTTACAAGAAGTGCACCCAATCAGATCAGAGAAGTAAAAAAAGGTATGAAAAAATGGAATGATTTGGAAATGTATAATATTTGATTAAAATAAGTAATTTGCATATTGTACACATAAAAAATCGTAGTACAATTTTATAAACTGAATTATTATTTCAAATAGATTTCTGATAAAAACTAAAAATTTAATTTTTTTCTACAATGACAAAATATCAGAAATATAAAAAAAATAATCAATTTTATACAAAAATATATTCTCAAATTTATATAATTAGAACTAATTTTAAAAAAAGCTAAATATTTGGAAATATTCACTGATTGATAGAGCTAACTAAAAAAAACTATATTCAATACCTGATAGAGATAACTGAAAAAACTATTATAATTTTAAAGATATAACTAAAGAATTAATAATAATGTGAGTGGTTGAAAATACAGGTAGAACACATTTAATATGATTCCCTATAGTTTGACAACTTCTATCGATCCAGATAAAGTTATGAGAAGACAGCCCTTTCAATTTTTAAGATTGCCAGACTCCAAATATTTTAGTGAGATTTAAGATTTACTTAATTAAGTAACATTTTTTTAATTATCTAATTTTAAATACTCAGCCATTAAATAAAAATAATTACAGTAAAATAAATAAACCAATATTCACGAAAATGAATTATTTTTTTTGAAAAAACAACATTTTAAGTAAATATCTTTACATTAATATGCCTAATTAATGTGAGTCCCATATTTCTATTCTTTTATTCAGTTTTCATTTTTTAATTAGACAGAGAGAGAGAGAGAGAGAAAAAAAAAACTGTTTACAAAATAAAACGAAATAAGACTTTAAATATGGCAAAAGTGGATAAAGATAAAAGAAAACATTTTTTTTTTTCTAAATCTGCTTATGAGAAGTATAAAGTTTACACTAATTGTTATTAATTATAAAGTTTGGTTAAATTTTTAAAAAAATAAACTGATTATTTTTTTTTTTCATTATGTAGTATTAAAATATTATTATGTAGTATAAAAAATATGTAAAATGGATGATTTTAGGATGAGTAATTCATCCTGTTCCAGTATTTATTCCAATCTGGAGCCATATTTGTAAATCTTGAATATTCAAAAAAGTCATATATGTTTTGATTACAATATATATTTGATATGTTATTAAAATTAATATATGTATTACTTTTAATACTCAGTTTAATTTTCAGCAGAACATAAATGTTTTAAAGATGCAAGAGGTTTCTAAAGAGGGAAGAATAGTGCTGAAATAATATTACTCGCATGATCTGAGGATGCCAGACAAATGGTACTCTATCTGTAGTTAAATCTTTAATCGGATTCTAAAAATAGAAACTTTTTACTGAGAAAAATAGGCTAAATGATAATAAAAACAATGTATTGATTTAAAATACATTTAAAAGAGGGTCTACAATTGCTTAAAACTTAAAAAAAATTCTGGAGTTTTAAAATATCTAACAATATAGCAATATGGTTAGGAAAACTTTTTTTTTTTGCTTTGTCCCTAACTATTAATTTTTAATCGCTGTTTTGTATAAAAAAAAAATAATAATAACAATCATAAACAATAAGATTTAATATAACTTATTAAAGTATTAAAAAAATTAATGATGAACATCTATAATTTTGCCACGTATAGATTTTGAAATAAACATATTGAAGTGATAGAAAACTTATTTATTAGCCCAGAATAAATTATCATAGCTGTTTATTGAAAGTCCATCTTGTTCTATGAGTTTTCAGAATTATAAAAATTAATCAATATTAGTGATTTTTACCAAGCGATGATAAAATGCTACTTCTTTAATTAAGTATAAACATACATAATACTATCATAAAAAATTCCCGATAAGTTGCAATATGGCCTCTCCTTAGATGAAATCAGAAATTTTTGCATATATGCCATGCATACAGAAACTCTCTGAAATTATTATAATTTATTTTCTTACTCTTATATAATTTCAAACTTTTTGTGCTTTTGTTCATTTTCTATAACTCTATTTCTTTTTGTCCTCTTTTCCCAACCCTCGTAATTATTTATTTGTAATACATTACCTACATCTTTATCCTACTTCATAAAATTAAATTGTCTATCTATTAACTTTGCATAATGTAAAATCTTTCTTGTTCAACATATTTATTGTTCTCTCCACATAATTAATCCATTTAAGCATGCTAATCTACTTTCATTGATATAATCTTCCAAACCTTTTTAATTTGCCTTTAATTTACTGCATTAAAAATAAATCCAATCTCATTTCTCCTTGAATAGGCTTTGCTGACCACAGTTCACTACACAATGTCTGTTTTATACTTCTTTTTGTATTCCATTTTAAAGTATGAAGAAGTTCCTTGGTCAATACAAAACCCCTCTTTTTTAAATGTTAAAGCAGATGCCACAATCCCCTGCTAAATTATTTGTTATTGGAAAACCTTGCCCGATTTTTAATCAATTTTTTTTTTTTTTCTAAATTAATTCTAATTTCGAGGTAACTATTTAATTCATTTTTCCACTTTAAAAAAGTACCTGAATATTTATACAATTCCATTTCTTCAAGACAAATACTTCTAAATTTATCATTCTTCAATTTTATACTTCTTAAATAATTAACACTTTATTTTTTATCATTCAACATAATTTTCATACTTATTAATAGCGCCATCTATTGACAAAAAATAAATCTTACAAATGATTAAATACATTTATTGGAATACAGAACACGGAACTATTGTATTGTGAGCTTTCCTTGCAAGTGTTAATGAAAGTATTGAAAATAATATTTTTATGAATTTTCTTTGTAATTTTCATTATTATGGAAATATTCAAAATCGAAAATCTGCCGTTTGGCAGCATTTTAAATTTATGCCGATATTCTACGGCAATGAATGTTTAAATTTGCAGAGGTTCAACATCGTTTGACAAATATTTATATATATCCATATATGCAAATAATCCTAAAAAAGGGGCTTTTAATGTCTTATATCATTGAGAATTTGTACATAAAGATAAATGTTTGTAAATTAATTATGACTACTACTGTCTAAGAGTTTATATGTGATTTTCAGCTTTCTTCTACAGCAATTATAGTATTAATTTTCTAACTGAATATATTAATTGCCCTTTAAATTAGGCGATGAAATGAATTTACAGTTCAAGGTAGCATAAAGTTTTTTTTATCTAAAGAAGATCGCCTGTTTAAATAGAAATTGTGGTACAAACATCAATAAAGTATGGTTAATTGACAAGTTAGCTTCGATAGCATCCTAGAAAAACTGTAATGAGAATTAGAAGATTGTATATAGATAAACTTTGTTACAGTAGTGTCTACATTAAAAACGTTTGCATTTGGCATCAAAAGCTATGTATCATGTAATAATAACAGAGAATTAGTATTTGACATGCAGCAAGTCATTAATAAAAAAAACAAAATGCTATAGAAAGTTAAACACATCTTCTTTAATAATGACAGCATCTATTTTTCATCTTTTTGATTTTAACAGAATTGCGAAATGAAAATAATCTGCAGAAAAATTTTGCTTTTTGAACTACGATATCCCATGGGTGAATAAATTTAATAGGCATCTAATAAATTTTACCAATCTACTAATCCATTTGATTGTGGTTAACTCATGCTAATCAATTACATTAGGCAAATTCTATAAACCAACCTTTTGCTGTCTCTTGACTCAACGTCTCAAAGACTCTTAGCTATACTCCTCTTTAAGATTATCAATCTTTTTTTTTTGCCTTTCCTATTCTTTTCCTTCCATCCTTCACAGACCCTTCCAATAGATCTTTCATAATTATTTAGCCTTTATAGGCAAGCTTGATCCCACTTTTGTACTCCCTCTTCATATTTATCTCAAAAATAATCTTTACCTTTTACCTTTTCCAATACTTCTGCAAGACTAATTGTATCTTTGCAACTTATCATTTACATTTTCCTACAAACTTCCATGATTTTTTGCTATAGTAGAATATTGACATTATGGAAGTAATGTCTTCTTTATAAAATAAAATGGCAAGATTCATGCTAGAAAAAAATATGTACAAATTGTATTGAATACATAATTTTTTAAAAAAACTTTGATCATATGTAAGTAATAAACTGTACCAAAAATAAATTGAAAAATATGCTCTGCATATCATATTAGATTAATTCATCTAATTGTTATTTAATTGAATGCAACTTCAGGATTCTTATAAGCTACATGACTATGATATTAATTAAAAGGTGATATGCAGGAAAATAAAAAATATTTTTAAAAAAATTAAATATAAGCTTTTATAAATGCATTAAAAAAAAAAAAAATTTCAGCTTTCACAAATAAACGTATGGGGGCGCTCATGTTTAGAAATATCAGTTTCACTTTCTATCAATTTTTACAAATTTCTTATCAAGCAAGAATTACAATTTAACATTTTAAACTTAATATTCGTCATTGTTTTGTTATTATGTATATAAAAAAAAAGTATATCTAAGAAAAAGTACACTACACACTTTTGTTTGTGAAACCTAAGAAAATTTGGTTTATACTTTTTAATGCATTTATGAGAGTAAAAGTATTTATAGGGGATTTGAATGCAGACTTTCAAGCTCCTTTCAGCTATCCATTCCATCTCATACCACTGATGCACATGGCCACACACATGTGAAAAAAAAACAAATGATCTCCAATATACGTATTCCGTGTTGAATCAGCAGTCATCAGTTGGTCCAGATCGTCATCTCCCCCACATATAATCAGTGCTCAGTTTATATTAAGATAGCAAATCTTCAAACTTTAATGGACAGGCTCCAATCTTCTCCAACTCTTTAGCCATCCATATCACAGAAACTGATGATGAACTGCCCAAATCCCTTGTTGATGCCAATATCATTGTCATGCCATATGGACTTTAAATCACTCCCCCCTCATGTATAGAACCTTATCCATTTACATACACAGAAGAAGGATGGGCAGGATGCAGGCTTAATGTGTAAGATTTGAAATACAGGCATTCTTCTTATACCTGGAGCTTAACTGTAAATACAGGGGACTTGAACACAGACTTTCAAGCACCCTTCAACTATTCACCCTATCTCATACCACTGATACGCATGACCACACACATGTAGAAAAGATAAATAATCATAAATTATTATGTGCTGAACCAGCACTCATCAGTTGGTCCAGTTCATCATCTCCCAGAAATATAATCAGTGCTTGGTTTATATTAAGATAGAAAATCTTCAAACTTTAATGGACAGGCTTCAATCCCCTATAATCAAATCTACACTTCAAGTATATAAATTATACTTGTATTCAAATATTACTTACGTAATTAGAAAAAAAACATTGATCACATAGTGTAAAAAAATAAATATGTATACTGTGATAATTTAAATTTCTTTTTTTTGCTTTTAATATGATTTATTTTACTGATTCATTACTCAACAGAATACCAATCATATTATTTCAATATGACTATAGAATTCAATAAAATATTTTAAAATACCAAAAAAAAAAAAAAAATCACAGTAATCTGTGCTATACTTATTGATAAACAATTTATCCACTAGGTTTATACATGAATTAGCTAGCATTCTTTTATTAATAATATGCTTAGTTAAGTTAGTTCTTTAATTATTCCTTCTTTTTTTTTTTAAATTTTAAACTTTTTTTATTACCAACTAATCAAAGTTTATGGTATATTTTGAACCTGTGGTAATGAGTTAACTTTTTTACCATAAGAAACCACTAAAACTGCATATTTTTTATATGAAATTCTTAATTTATGAAGAATTTTCAGAAAGCAACCGTTCTCATTATCCACACTAAAAAAGTGCTTAAAATGTTGATGTAACTGGAAATTAAATTTATTGATTGCAAACAAATATATTTTTTAATTTAAGGAATTGCTTCCACTCAAAAATGAATAAAAATAAAAATTGTTGACTATGTTATGGAGAATTATTCTTAATAACGAATAATATTTGATTTACAAGACTAGACATTTAAATTGTCTACATGTTATTAATTCAGGCACATTCAATAATTTTAATAATCTTGCGAAGTAATATTTACTAAGGCTGTAACCTCAAGCATGTGCACGTTAAAATGCGATAGTAGGGACCTCTACAGATCTTAACCACAAGCTTACGTTTTGGATGAAAAGAGGGGAACCCCTCTTTTCTTCAACCTACTTTCTATATAAATAGGTGAAGCTGAAGCGATGATAAACTTTAATGATACAAATATGTAGTTTGTCCTAGTAAAAAGGTAACCAATTCCCTTTTTCCAAGGCCATCTGCAGTACCACCTCTAAATCAAATACGTGTTATGTAGCAACATGGTTGAGCTATTCACTACAAAAAATTTAAGGGCTAGCATGTCTAAATCACCAGTTACAACATGAAATTTAATAGTGTATTTTGTTCGTTCATAAATTGTCTTCCGTGATCTCTCTGTCATCATGAAATCTTGCAAACAATCTTGAAGTCATTCTTATGACTCATGGCTTCACCGTCATATAGTTCGAATCATTTCAGCAGTAATTTTTCTTAATTTAAAACAAAATATAATGTTAACACATTTTTCGGTCATGGGTTAGGGTACGAAATACAGTATCACATTTAAGGTCGTAATTTATGATTCAGGCATAACAATACTTTAGAAATGTTTGTAGAGAATAGCTAAATTAAATCATTATTCAGATATGGATAGCTTGGAAAGAGAATCAACCACCTTTCCATTGGGACACACTGTTAATGTATACAAAAAGTGAGATTTTACTGATCAGATAGATATCAATAATCTATATAGTCTTTAATAAATAAATAGAAAATAAATGTTCGATATTGTATTGCTTTTTACATCACATTAGTATTCACAGATGACTGAATTATTGATTAAAGGTAGTAATATCTCGATTCATAAATACTATAAAATTCAGAAGGCTAATATAAAATAAAATGAACTAATTAGTTTTCACAATTCATTAAAAAATGATTGACAATTTGTTACAGTTTACAGAAAACCTATATGATAGAATCAAATTCAAAGTTATACATACAGAGAATAATAAATATTAAGGGCATTTATTATGATTAATCTTCCAAGTTCCTCAAGATTAGCTATCCTTTAAATTAGCATTGCTATTTAGAGTAAAAATTTAAACCCTGCAACAATAATTTACATTTGATATTGATTTTTTTTATAGTAAGAGAAGTGAAAGACTATTTTCATTATTTTTTTCCTATTCTGCATTTATTTTATGAATCCCCTTCCTTCCTTCTTACCCATTAACTAATGACTCCTGTGTATTTATCTATTACATTCATCGTAAAATAAATGGATATCATTATATACTTTATAATTATTTTTTTTTAAAACAAATCTGTTTTCTTAATTGTGGTTTTTTTGCTTTTTTATATATTTTTATTTATTCTTTTTTTTTTTTTTTTAGTCTGTTTGAAAAATCTTGTAATTCTATTTTCACCTATTTCCCGATTTTTAATCTAATTAAAACTTTACACATTCCCAATGAAAATATATATACTTTTTTAGAATTTACAAAAAATTAAAATATCTAATCTTATAGGGATTCGGTACTCTTTATGATACTGCCATCAAGTGGTATTAAACTGTATCTAAATTTTCTTAATCCCTAATTTCTGGAACTATATGAAATTAAAAAGGACAAAATAATATAGATATATAAATTTAAGGATAAGCTTTTAGTCACAAAAGTAAGAAATGCACTAAAAATTAAAAAATATGTATATTTTTTTTTATTCAAGGCATGAGACGATCATATTTAGAAATTCACAAATCAGATTCCCAAAGAATCGGGTAAATAAACTTGCAACTAATGATTTCTTTGATCATTGCCAATCTTATGTGTTGGATCTGACAAATGGATTGGCATTATTGCAAAAAAAATGGCATTAGTTGCAGCTGATCTGATAAATGCATTGCAGCAATACAACAAAGCGGGTGTTAGTTGCAAGTTTATTCACGTGATTCTTTAGAAATTTGATATGTGAATTTCTAAACATGATTACCCTTTATTTTTAGTGCATTTTTTACATTTTAGGATGTTTACGTGAATAAAAATGTTTCTTTAATTATTTTTTTTACATTTTGCTTTTCATAGCATTTAAAACAAAGAATCGTGTTAGGAATCTACTTCAAAAACAAGACTGAATTAGTGTTACTAAAAGTGTTCTTGCTGTTTCACAAAGTAGCTTTAAAATCCACTCAGTATATTCAGTCCCAGTTATAAGGTTTTCACTCTAAAATTTTTACAACAAGCTCCTGTACAGATTTAAAGAGTAATTATGTAGATATAATATATATAACTTTTATTGTACATACAATATAAACTGTTTTCTTTTCTCTTTTTTTGCCCTTTTTCCCCTTTGAATAATAATTAAAAGCTTTTTCACCTAAATATTATTCACTATTGAAAAAAAAAAATATCTGTCAAATAACAAAAATAAAAAAATTATACTAATAAACGCAAAATTAACCATTGCCGAAAATGTTGAATATAATGAACTATATATCAAAAGAAAAAAATTTTAACACAACTTTAAAAAATAATAATTAATTAATCAATGCAAAATAATCAAATAAACAAAATTAAACAGGTAAAATCAAAATTCCTAAATACATTTTAAGAATTTTAGAAAATAATAATAATAAATTATAGCATTGCGATAGCTGATTCTGCTAGCTGCGAATAATGAATCACCAAATGGGTATCTAGCTAATTTTAATAAGCAATAAAACAAGAACACTATCATAAACTGGTAGTTGACTGGTTTAGAAAAATAATGTAGAAGAGATCCTTTACCCTATAGTCAGTTATAAAAAGTTTTTTTTGAAGACCCATTATCTGATTAAAGTTAGTCAAAGAGTATTTTAAAAAAAAACAAAAAACAAATCTAACCAAATTGCGAAGAATATTTTTTATGAATGTTATATATTTGATGATCCAAAAAACATATACGGGCAAAATAAAAATCTGAGTTAATACCTATTAGAAATATGTATAATTAAAATGAAAAAAAGATCAAAAAGAAGTTAACATCAGCTGTCAAAAAGTAATAAATGTTCTTAATTAAGAGCTTTTAGAAATTTGAATAATAAAATGGAAAATCTTTACATCAAATGTTTTATATTGATTCTAAATTCATCAAACAGATGGAATGCTGGAAAATAGTGTGCTTGGAATTGTGAATGAATTAAGAAGAAGAGGGTGACCATGACTGTCATGGATGAATAATATGTTTAACAGTATTGGAAGGATGCAGAAAACAAAAAAAAGGCTGGCCTGGAAACAGTTTATTCATACTGTCATCATTGTTGAAACAATGGATCAAGAGATGATGATAATGATTCAAAAACTTGATTCAGATTTGTTGTAGATGAAACAGATTTTTCTTTTTACAAAAAAAAATGGCATGCAAATGTTCTTGGTAGGTAAGATTTCATCCTACCTGAAAATCTTTTAGGCAAATTAAATATCTCATAGCGTGAGTTGTGTGAACGATATATATTAATGTGATGGCTTCTTTTATTTTGAGAAACCTTGTGCTGTCCTCTAGATACATCAGAAGTCATAAACCAAAAGATCAACCAAAAAAAATCAGAAGAGTAAATGAAACAATAAATAAAGTCTCCAAATCTAATTTATACCTAGCAATTTAAATAAAATAGAATCATATATTTATAAATCAGTTATGAAAACATTGAACTATTTCCATCAAAGCATTTAACATTCATGATTTAAATAATAAGTCATACTTAAAAAGACAAGATATCTTTCAATCTCAATAAACTCAAGAGGTTTTTTAATATTCTTTTCTCATCCAATCTAAATAAACATTTGGATTGTTTGCAAAAGTTAAGAAACTCTCAATATATAATGTAAATTATTACAACTCCTTTGCAAGAAATCACGAAGCTACGTTTACAAAAAATGTAACTCACTTTTGTAAACCACTTTGTCTGGTCAACAACAATACTGTGATATAAATGAGTATAATCTTATCATCATAAATAAAATAATGTATACTCTTTCTGCTTTTGAACTTATAATTTTATTATATATCATTAAGAATTGTGGTTCCTCCTACAAATTGGGTCAACCTCAACAATTATCAGTAATACTGAGCCATTATTGCTAAAATTAAACATGACCTCAAAATGTTGTTATACAAAAACTTTTAAAGTGGACTCACCAATAAAACAACACCTGCACGCGCATATTTAGAAGTGGAGTTGTACAAAATCAATATATCAAGTCACAATTGTTATGGCTGGTGTCTTTAGCAAAAAGGGCATCTCTACCAGCACAAACAAAAATAACAAACATATTTTTGAAAAACAACTACCCTCTCTATAAATAAGTTCTTCTTTCAGTTTCATATCTCACTAATTTAATACTAAAAGAGAATAAATTTTAATCTTTCATGCAGCATTATTGATAAGATAAACTATAACCTCATAGTCAAAGCTTTTAAATACTATATAAATGTTTGCAAGGAAATCCAAGTCATATATCACATGACTTAATTTAATAAGCTTATATTACAAATGTTATATAATGAGCGTGCTAATAGCTCTTAACAAGCTTTTCTGAATATCCCTATCCCCAGACCAGTTTCTAGTTCTGGTTGTCATCAGTGAGGCGCTAGGACATTCATGTATTAGATTAAAAAATACCAGGTCAAGCCGCAGCATTTATCTAACAGTTACATATTAAGTAGACAATCTGAAATTTTTAAATCTAATACCTGAATGTCGTAGCGCCTCACTGATGACAATCAGAGCTAGAAACCGGTCTAGGAATAAGGACATTCAGAAAAGATTGTTAAGAACTATTAGCACGCTCATTATATAACATATATAAATGTTTATCTTTTTTTTTTCTCTTAACACTCAATTACTAGTCTATAAATATTCCAATCTAGCTATTTTATCCTATACAACCATATTATGAAGAGGTACAAATTAGAGGTGTGCTCTCTCCATTTCGCATGTTGTAGAATCATACTTTACACATTACATCAGGTGCTTAGATCAAGTGGAAGATTTACTTTTTACATATAACATTTACACAATACATCAGATTCATGTATATAGAATTGTATTAGAAACATATGCCGTTTGTACATTACATTAAGCACAATAGAAAATATCAAACTTACATAAAGCTAACATATAATCGAAGGCAGAGAGTATCTCTTGGGTGCTATTAACTCAATCAAACAGCTAGACATATAAATTCAGCTGCATCATTCTGATCTATGTCTAGATTTTAAAGATGATTAAAACAATTAATTTATTAAAATCTTATATTCTTAACAGCGAATTATTAGTTTACTTAAGATTATTATTTACCACATGTGATGATTATTTTAATTTTTCTTCAGCAAAGTCATAACAAGTGTAAATTTTGTAATATTAAATATTGTTATTATTGCCTACTTTTAAGTTAGTCAAGACAATTAGCTAATTTATTTTTCTATGTAATGATAAAGTATTTGATTCATGATTATATGATACTTATGTATTTCTGACCACTCCACTTATAATGTTTCCACCTGACAATGAAATATTAACTGTAATTTACTGTATGCGAATAAAAATTTCTTCCTTTTGTATAAATTTTCAATAAAGACATCACAATGTTTAAATTTTTAAAAACTATCATCAAATAAATCTTATATTTATATCATCTTATTTTTCTCCTTCACTTTTTTTGCATATCTTCATATAATCATATATTATTTATAATACTTCACTCATATACACTTTAATGCAATTAATTTTCTTAAAAACTTCTTTATTTTCTTACAGTTTCGACTGTCCAGCAGTCTTCTTCAGAGCTCAGATGGACAGTCGAAACTGTAAGAAAATAAAGAAGTTTTTAAGAAAATTAATTGCATTAAAGTGTATATGAGTGAAGTATTATAAATAATATATATTTATATCATAAAAGCAGCTTGTGTGTGTGGGGGGGGGGTTTACAATCTATAAAGGACTATAAACTAGCGATAAAACTTCTGATCAAATACTTTACATGCATTAGTTATAAAAAAAATTTATAAAATGTTCTTACTTAATTGAGTAGATGCCTCAATCATCCGCCAAACTGAATTCTGTATTCTTCCAAAAAAACTATAAAGGGAAGGTTGCAAACCATCTGCTAAAATATCAAAAACGGCTGGACATAATTTGTGTAAAATTTTATAACCAATTGCAGGTGTCTCTTTAGTATCCCCAAGGCTTGCCTAAAATAAAAATAAACAAAGATTCATACCTGTGCATTCAAATTAATAATTAAGACCAAAAAAAGAATCCAATAAATCATTACAAACATACCATAATTATAATATTTCCATAATAGAATTTTCGCTACACCACTCACTTTCAAGCAAGATAATAGGTTTCTATCTGCTTTTAACAAATGTGGAGGGGTATAATCATAAGCATATGACCAAAGACATATAAAAAAGATGTCTATGGTCATATGTTTAAGATTACATACCTCCACAAGGTGTGTAAAAGCGGATGGAAACCACTTCCTACCTTTGCGTGAGAATGGTGCAGTGAAATTACACTTCACAAATATTATTCATTAAGTGGATAATCTTTAGTCTAATGAATAACTAATAAAAATTATTACATCATAATTATCATTTTATGATATAATAATCCAAATAAAATTTGTCAAGTACTAAAAATAAAAAAAGAATCATTTTATTGCCCGAGAGTTCATAAGAAGTTCAAGGATCCGAAGTCTCAGAACTCTTACACTACAGAGACCGATACTCTACCACTATACTAAACTCCACAGAACAAAGTAGATTAATAGGACAGTTTCGTGAATGAGGAAAGCATGACAATAGGTAATATCTTCATTTAGATTTCTTTTTATGCGAAATTATTTTTTCCAATATATGTTCCTTTTAAAAACATTTCATTTATATGTAGCATCTGTAAATGCTGAGAAAGAGGCAACAGGGAAGCAGATTCATTTATTATTAATAGACTCTCCACTCACTCAATCATTAACAAAATATTTATACCTTAATATAAATAGTAGAAAGCTAAAACGGTTTCAGTAACATATTTAATATAAAGCTTCTGCAGATTAAACTAAACCATGTTTTAAAGCTACCATAGGGGAAATTTTCTTTTCTCCAGATCCATCTGGATTTGATCTTCCTAAATGCAACTAGAGTTTCATCAAAAGATTCAGAACAACCCATGGTTGTTAAGCTCATCTCCTTTATAAACAGAATTTAACAGCCATTGGTCTATGAAAGCACGGACAAACTAAAACCATGAACGGCACAGCTAAAGTGGCAGAAATGAAGGACTTAATAGAGTCACTCTCGATTCTATGATAAATAATCGAGAATTTTAGTATTGGAATTGAAAATACATTAGAAGAGTAAAAATGCAGTATGTAAGTTTGGTTTAAATGACAAAAATGAGGTTAATTTCTTACCGAATTTGCAGAAAAACTACGTAAAATTAATTCTTTTTTTTTTTTTAATAAAAAAAAAAATGTAAAAAGAAAATGCACATAAATAAAACAAGTCTTCAGAAATTAATTATATTTTGACTAATAGAAAATGTATTTCAAGACTATAATGTATTTAAAAGATTCAACATATGAAACGATCATCAATTAATGAGATATAAGATATATATTATGGCATAACTGAAGAGAAACAGTATTAGCAATTGGTATCTTGAACGTTCAAAAATATGAACAGACCATGACTTACGTATTTATATTTTGACTAACAGAAAACGTATTTAAAAGATTCAACACAAGAAGCAATCATCAATTAATGAGACTTAAAATATATATTATGGCATAACTGAAGAGACAAAAATTTATTTAGAAACAGTATTAACAGTTGTATTTTTATATTGGACTATTTCCATCATCTAATATGTGTGTTGAATGTCTTTAGAAAAGTTTAATTTTTAGTTAAATATTCCAAATGCATTCAACTGTTAGTAATATCACAGCAAACAGATTAGTATATGCACCAACTGTTAGTAATATCACAGCAAACAAATGTTAATAATATCACAGCAAACAGGTTAGTATATGCACAACGTTTCGAGAGGTATTTTTCTCCCCTCTTCTTCAGGTGTTGCTGGCCTGACCAGTGACAGTACTAGCATGGGATTCGAACCTGGGTCCTTAGATTCTTGATTATTGAAATTTAAGGTAACGCTCTAACCAACTGAGCCATCCTGCCAAAGGCAACAGTATGTAGTAATTTCATATACTTATCTATGAGGTTCCTCCTGATTTCTCCACTTTTTCCTCAGAGCAAAGTTGATTAGTGATTTCCATACATTATGTATAGTCACACTAGGTTGGCTTATGGGATTTTTTGCCATTGTCATGTGAGCAGCTTCTTTAAATTTTCTTCTTTGTACCTTTTCTTCTTTATCCAATATTTTTGTATTTTCCCAATTGAACGTATGTTCATTGGTCCATACATGGTCTGCTACCTTAGACACATCTGTTTTCTCTCTTCTAATCATCAGTTTATGTTCTTGCAAGCGCTTTTGAATGGGACGGCTGGTCTCACCAATATATACAAAGCCTAAACTTGAAATGCTGCAAAGAAAAAACTGCATCTATGAAATACCATGTGAATGTGGAAGAACATATATTGGTGAGACCAGCCGTCCCATTCAAAAGCGCTTGCAAGAACATAAACTGATGATTAGAAGAGAGAAAACAGATGTGTCTAAGGTAGCAGACCATGTATGGACCAATGAACATACGTTCAATTGGGAAAATACAAAAATATTGGATAAAGAAGAAAAGGTACAAAGAAGAAAATTTAAAGAAGCTGCTCACATGACAATGGCAAAAAATCCCATAAGCCAACCTAGTGTGACTATACATAATGTATGGAAATCACTAATCAACTTTGCTCTGAGGAAAAAGTGGAGAAATCAGGAGGAACCTCATAGATAAGTATATGAAATTACTACATACTGTTGCCTTTGGCAGGATGGCTCAGTTGGTTAGAGCGTTACCTTAAATTTCAATAATCAAGAATCTAAGGACCCAGGTTCGAATCCCATGCTAGTACTGTCACTGGTCAGGCCAGCAACACCTGAAGAAGAGGGGAGAAAAATACCTCTCGAAACGTTGTGCATATACTAACCTGTTTGCTGTGATATTACTAACAGTTAGTGCATATACTAATCTGTTTGCTGTGATATTATTAACATTTGTTTGCTGTGATATTACTATCAGTTGGTGCATATACTAATCTGTTTGCTGTGATATTACTAACAGTTGAATGCATTTGGAATATTTAACTAAAAATTAAACTTTTCTAAAGACATTCAACCCACATATTAGATGATGGAAATAGTCCAATATAAAAATACAGCTAGAACACCATCATCACAAACCTTCAGAAAAACACTAAGTATTAACAGTTATCTTGAATGTTCAAAAATACAAATAAACCATGATTTATGTAACTATATTTTGACTAACAGAAAATGCATTTCAAGACTATAATGCATTTAAAAGATTCAATACATCAAATGATATCAATTAATGAGATATAAGATATATAATATGGTACAACTGAAGAGACAAAAATTTATTTAGAAACGGTATTATGAATAGGCCATGACTTATGTAATTAATACATTTCACAATATTTTCCATAACTTGAATTTTACAAAACAATTATCATTACAAATTTATTGTCACAGTGTATTAAAGGACATCTTTAAATGTTTGGTGTTTACAGATCATAAATATACCCAAAACATTTTTATAAAGCTTGTATTATGTGAAATTTCATATTCTAATAATATTTAAAATGCCTGTAATTAACAATCTATAATTAATGTAGTTTATTCTGGTGCTTTACAAATGCAAAAATGACATTTCTGCTTGTTTTCATAGGGCAAATTAAATTGTTATTCAACATTGAATGTTGAATTATTATTCGACTTTGGGTAACATATAAAGTTGGTTTGTAGATAATGAATGATTCTTTTTCCTTTCTTTTCATGCTATTAAATTGGGGTTATTTTTCAAATCTGAATAGTATGAGATGCATGTTAGGAGTAACAAGAAGAGATCGAAAACACAATATATGGGTAAGAGAACAAACAGGTGTTAATGACCTTATTGAAAAAGTTAAAAGACTGGAGTTGGGCTGGGCATATTGCTAGAAGAGATGATAATAGATGGGCAATTGAAATCTTAAACTGGATTCCAATAGATTGTAAGAGACCCAGAAAGAAACCACATGTGAGATGGATGGATGGATGAAATAAGAAAGTGTGCAGGGGTGATGTGGTGAAGAGAAGCTAAAGATCGGAAAAGATGGTTTGAACTTGGAGAGACCTTCATCCTGCAGTGGATTAATAATGGTTGATGATGATGATGATGTAATTGCTAGAAAGTTTATGCTTATTGTATGCTGCTTATTTAATTAAGACCCAGAAAGAGATCACATGTGAGATGGATGGATGAAATAAGAAAGTGTGCAGGGGTGATGTGGAGAAGAGAAGCTAAAGATAGGAAAAGATGGTTTGAACTTGGAGAGACCTTCATCCTGCAGTGGATTGATAGTGGTTGATGATGATGATGATGTAATTGCTAGAAAGTTTATGCTTATCGTATGCTTCTTATTTAAGTAAGGATTTATATATGTTGATTAAATTATACTGAGGTTTATTTGCACTTCTATGAATTTAAACTTAGAAATTACAAATCATTTTAAAATGTTGACAGACTATGAAGATGATCCTACTTAAAGAAGATTAATAAGAATATACTTCATAAAAAAACAACTACACGTAGCCTAACGAAAAAAGCTTAACGATAACTGTTTGTGTGTGTCCTCAAAGAGCTATATAACAATAAAAAAAAACACCACCACCATTATAAAAAAAAAAAACCAGCTGAAATATTCTAAATGAAAAGTTGTAACATACAATTGAATTTGACAATGCAAACAGACCAGAAATTAAAGAAATCATTTTTTTTGGAAAAAAAAAAAAAGCAAATGAAAAATGAAAAAAATTGTTAGCAAAGATTGGAGCAAATACTCGCACTAGTCAAAAAAACAAGATGGATTGAAAAGTTGTTACAACATTGTAGATGACATCCAAGGATTAATGAAAGTTATTAAAAAAATAACCAATAAGAATGAGTCATTGTTTTATATCAGGTATAGATTATGAAATGGTGTGTTACCGTTGTATGCATTTTTGTTGGGGTTAAACTTTTAGAATATCATAACCCAGATACATAACATTGTCAATTTCTGAAGAATAGATTTAGGTTATGCCCTAATACTAAAAAAAACTAATGATAATAAGTGATGGATGACTGGCTCTATTTTAAAAATCTTTTAAAAGCATAATATATTTTGTGGATCAAAGTGTGAAGCAAAAAAAAAAATAAAGATTGTTTATGACGTGGAAATCTGAAGATAATGTAGTTATTGCAAATAACGTTTCATGCAGGAAAAGTTATCAAAGGGTATTATATAAAAACAAAAAAATAAAATGGAAGATAAATAGTAAAAAAACTGATGTAAAAATTATATAAAAACAAAAAAATAAAATGGAAGATAAATAGTAAAAAAACTGATGTAATGTTCAGTAGAATTCTACAATAAAATAAATAAGGCATTAACAATTACAAATACTTTGACCAACTCCAACAACATGTAATAAATTAAAAGTAATATTAACATTATTTCATGCATGGAGAAAAGACTGAACACATTACACATAACCGTAAACACATTCTTGGTATCGAGCACCCGTTAAAGGTAAATATACTATGTTTGCCTTTGACAAGGGTGTTCAGCACCAAAAATGCATATGGTTATATTTAATGTTACAGTTGGAATTATAATGGATAAAATTAACCACAGAATTCAATTTAGAAAATGTGTTTTTGATAAAAATATTCATATGTGCTCGAGATCTGGATACACAATAGAGGAGCAATATAAAAAACTGGAATGAAAAACAGCAAAGTGTAAAGAGATGTATATTAGAACCAATAAAAGAGATCAAAAACAAATACATGGATTAAAAAAATGACATTGGTAAAAAAAAATGTAATAGATTGAAGTTGAATGCCAACAACACATACCCTACTCATATGCTTCCAAGAGCAGTTATCTTAAATCTGCGCTAGAACTGTTATAGAACTAAGTTCTCAAAAACACATAGAAACTGACCTGACTTCAATTTATATAGTGAAGCAAGAGAATTAGACTGAGTTTGAAACCATAAGATTTTTTTTTTTTAATTTCAGGTTATTAGTTTGAATAATATATAAGTAAAGGTGACTTCTAGATGCATTAGTTCCTGTTTTTAATCCTAATCCTCACTGATGAAAATAAATGACAGAAACCAGTAGGATTGGAGATGGCGATTTTGTAGCAATATTACCATATGGTGTTCATTGATTACCCAAGTGTATGGTAGGTGGCACTAATGCAGGTGAAGAATTCAAGGAGAAATGGGATGGTCAAATTTTTATATGAGAGATGCAAAAAGTAAAAAAAAATGTTTGGTAGGTTGCAGTTTATGGATAGTAAAAGAATAGCCAAAATAGTGTTTAATTGGGTTATGAGTAAAGGGCAGGTAACAAGATGGGTGAGAAAGGTAATGCGGTATGCAAAAGATTTGGATAAAGAATTTATATCAGTATACTTGTATAAAAAGTGGGATGATTGTGTTAGGAGGATTGTTGAGTGTTATAGTGCTAAGGAATGGGATAAAAGAATAGAAGCATTAATAAAAAATAGGGAGTTGGAGAACTAGTATGGAGGGTAAGAAGAGTTTAAATATATATAGATGCAAACGGAACATTGGATGCGAGTTAATTTATGATAATAGTAAGGAAAGTAGTTTATTGTTTAAGGCTCGAATGGGATCTTTAGCAACAAGAGAATATACATGTAAATGGAAAACTATGGGTGATTTAGTGTACAAATTGTGTAAGGAAGGTATAGAAAATATTAGGCATCTGTTGATTGAATGTAAATGCTTGAAAGCAGAAAGGGTACAGATAATGAAGTTGTGGGAGAATAGATATGAACAAAGTGATTATACAGAAAGTGAGTTATTGGTTTTTATGCTGGGGTTGTGAAAAGATAAGGGGGATTTAGATATAAAAGTCATAGAGTTGACAAATATTATGTTATGGAAATGGGATGGGGCAGAATATGGGAAGACTTAGAGTGGGGAATGGAAAATAAAGTGGCTAACAGGTTTATCTGGGCATAATTGCTGAGATATTCTTGACTTCGTTTAAGGAGAAGCCAAAATGCATCACATCACATCAGTGGAATAGAATTGAATGTGTTGCTAGAATAGATATGATAATAGTTGGGCAATTAAAGCTATTAAATAGGATTTTTAAAAAAACATTTTAAAGCCAACAACTGAAATGGGTAGAAGTTTTTGAATGACGTAAAAAATCTATACATCAAAAGTGCTAGAATAAATTGAAAAAAAATTTCAGCTTGCTATCAACCATGCAATCAAAAAAACTGCAATTTAAATAACGGCACTCAGTGATACTTACAATTAAAGTTCTAATGACTAATAATAAATATTTGCTAATCGCAGCTTTTATTTTACAATATTTCTATTATGGGTCTAAAAGATGTTTATCTATAAAAAATGAAATAAATAAAAAGCACTCAGATCTGTCACAACAAACTTAGCCATGAAATAAAAATATCAAATAATAGGCCTACATGTGCTTACTGATAGTCTTGCCTATATTGACTGAAGATACGATGATTAAAATAAATAATAACAGAACCATCAATACTAAAAAATGATATCATTAAAATATATAAACAATCAAGATATTTACCAACCCATCAAGTTTTGTGTACTGTTTAGTAATTATAAGTAATTTGCTATGAAGGCTAAAAATTAGTTTATTTTTATCAGCTGGATTTATGAATTTTTGTACCAAATTTACCATTTATAACAGTATCGGGTATATCTTAATGGCCGATGTTATTTTGTGTCAAACTTCATTATCAAATTACTGTGTTATTTATTAATTTGTCAATAGGCTTCCAAAGTAATTCTTAAATATGGAAGAGTATCCCCTTTTAATAAAAACATGGCTTTATTAGTAAAGATGTTCTTGTTTACTGTCACAATAAGAAATTAATTATCTGTCTGGATTTGGGATTTGAAAAAATGATTTGATGTGGTACAAAATTTAATCTGAGTCACTGCAGTTTTGAGTTTAGCAATAAAATGCTATTAACAAAACCTACCAAAGTACAAATAAAAAAATTGATGGTAAGATAATACGATTTAATAGACCTGATTTAATTTTGGCAAGAGTTCTTTACATGTAAGAATTCAATAAAAATGTATTCTCTGAGAGTGGTGAAATTATTTAATTAAAAAAAAAAAAAGAAACTGTTGTTACTATATAAAAGAAGTTAATATTCACTGCATAAAAAACTGAAATATGGCTATATATAGTTTTAATACAGTTAGCATACACATTCTACAAATCAGATATACAAATCAGATAGAACAATCAAACCTGTAGTGAAGATGTATTGATTTAAAAAACAATTCAAACAAATAATTTCCAACTACTGATTACTATATATAAAACAAATAGGTTATTTTCAAAACAAACAATTTTCATTATTAATTAAAATTGACAATTTCTATTCAAGACAAACAATTTAACTATTATTTGCATGAAACAAAATATTAAGTATAATTTTACAAAAAAAAAAAGCCATGTACTAATGTGAATGTAATTTTAAAATTTAATGTGTAATTTTATACAAAACTAATACCAATTAATATGAATGTCCGCTGTTATGTTTCGTCCAAATAATAGTTAAAATTGTTTGATATGAATAGAAATAAATCATTTGCTGTGAAAACAAATTGTTTCATAAATTGTAATAAATTTCAAACAACTTTCTGACAATAACATTATCTTGGGGGGAGGGGGTAGTTCACAAAATTACATCATTTGTTTTTGCATTACTTTTTTTTTATTTTTACACTACAATATGTTAGACTGAAATAAATGAGAGAGTGCAAATCTCTCAAGTGCTTATGACTACAACCAGCCAATCAAATCTTAAGCACTGATTTCAGTTAATTAAGTGTGATGATATTTAAGATTCACGCTTTCAAATATAAGTACTTTGGACTGGCTTGGATATATATTAAGACGAGTAAAGAAGAGAGTGGAACCGCTCTTTTCTTATTAAAATTCTCTGTCCCAGTGCTTAAGATTTGATTGGCTGGTTGTAGTCATAAGCGCTCGAGAGATTTGCACTCTCTCATTTATTTCAATATCGACTGCGCTTTATAAAAATATTATTATTTAAATATGTTAGATTGAAACGCGCGCCAGGGAATGTTGTATTGAATCATTTTTGTTTAGCAACAGCGCCATCAAGTGGGATATGGTGGCTATTCGACGATTACCAAATTATGCATTTCCATTAGTTTGTTTATAAAATTACGCAGCAAATTTTAAAATTATATTCCCGTTAGTTTGTGTTGCTTTTTTATAAAATTACACATTGACATGTTAAAATTACATTCACATTAATTTGTATAAAATTTTGTCAGTATTTTATTTGTTTTGAAAATGTTAATTTTATCGATTAATATCTTCAATACAGGTTAGGTAGTTCTACCTAGTATGTAATATACATATCTATTATGTACAATGAGTATACTAATAACATCACAATTTTCAAACACTAGTAGAAACTTCACTCACTATAGAAGACAACACTGACATTATAAGTTGATGTCAAAAGTTGGATCATTTGATGAAAACTTATGAAATATGCATAATTCAGCAACTTTATCTTCCTCTAATCCCATTTCCATTGGTTTAAGTGAAGCATGCTCAAAACTAAACAAGTAAGAATGTCATTTAATACAAATAAAACAAACAACTATCTAAGCCACAGAAATTATGTGTGCGTGCTGTGGGTTCGAGAGAACCGACATCACGGAATTGAAACAGTTTTAGATAATTTTAAACATTTGGTAAAGCTCTTACTAGAGAAAAATGACAATATGCAAAAATTAAAATGTTTTTGCAGGCATAGAATTGGAATTTTAGGGTATTTGTAGTAAAATATGGTAATGGCTGAGTTCTAATTTGGTGCAACCAAAATAAAGATTATTTTGAATTTTTCTCCAACACATTTTACAGTTAAATAGCAAAGCTAAAAGAATGGGTACATTTTAATATAAACATAAAGTCTTATTATTGAATATTTCAAAGGGGTAAAGTAGCACGAGCCATAGTGTACTTAATTAATTGAAGATCTTTTGATGCTGTTAATATGGCACTATAAAACTGTGACTGCCTAAGAAAATAATATTTCAAACTTGAAAGTCTTTTGATGTAAATTTTATATTTTTGTAAATTAAAAATATTGATAAATGATGAAATTATGCAAAATAAGCGAATCTTGGTAAGTTATAATCTGAACTATTGTGTAATATGTTATAGATAATCTACAATAATTGGAAATCAAAAAATAGTTTATCGAAAGACCTTATAATTTAAAAAAAACTCTGCAATGCAACACAAAATCAGAAACCACGATTTAAATCAGATTAAATGTTTGTTCTTTATTTTGAATTTTGGTTGAAAATCATGTGGTGCATTTCTTTTTTACAAATGAAAATTCAACAAAATAAATTAAGAACCCACTAAATAAGACAACAATATGTATTCTAAGTCAAAATAGAATATCTAAATTATTAAAAAATAAGCTTTTAGTTTTCAAAAGATTGTTTCTATTCTATTTTGCTTAATAAGCAACATGGTATTAGCTGTGACTCACACACATCTTTCATTTACCTTCTTGACTGGATCCCTGGATTGTTCAAAGTGAGACAAAATAGTATCCACTGCATTGTTGACAGCCAGTATTAAAACTAAATATTAAATAAATAAAATAGAGACATATTTCATTAATATGTAAACATATTTCATTAATGTTATCTCTTTTAAATATATACATAAATGAATTATCAAGGAGAGCAATCTGTTAAGTATTTTATTACAAGCGACATTACTGGTTACAAATTAAATAGCATTTTTACTTTTTTTAAAGGCAAAACATTTCTTTTACATTAATAATTCAGATGTTCAATGCAAATATAAATCTAATGTGTAATATAATTGCAAATAATGTTTTAGAGATTATAATACAATCAAACTACTTTTAGAATTCGATCGATATATATTTTAAATTATTTATTGCACTAATATACAAGTATTATTCATAATTAACTACGTTTTTCTCAGTCTACAATTGGCAGATCAAATTTGCAGCTTGGGAACTCTTGGAGACTCTTATTTTTAAATTATATGGCTCATTCATTTTTTCCTGCATGATATAAAATATTCATTTTTTTTTTTCATTCACTGCAAACACTATTTTCTTCTATTACATGTTTGAATAGTTATATAAAACATGTGAAGTCATCTATTTCTTTACGAAAATAAACTTTTGAACTGAATAAGCCACATCCCAGTATACATTTGATTAAAAAAACCACATCTATAGTAAGTGGCATAGTTTTTGTAAAAATTAATGGTAACTGCTCAAACACTCAGGTGTGCTAAGCTATGATCCAGGAACCTTTAGTTCTTGAATTTCTTATATTACCTCTGAGCTAAACCAACATTTATTAATCCATAGAATACACACAGTGTTAATTTCTCTTCTACTTATTTAAAATTAGAGAAGCATTTCTGTTAAAAATAATCTTAGTAATATAATTTTATCTACTAAAAATATATAAACATTCAACTGAAATTTAGAACAAATTAAAAATGAATTGATGGTAATTTGCAATCCAAATTAATTGCTGGACGTTGTATTTTCCAAGAGAATTGAGAGACAGAAAAAAAAATCTATATGTAATAAATTACATACAAATGCAATATAGCAAAGTCTGCATTATTCAAATTACAAATTGAAGATGATGACAGAACTTCTACGTTAAAACATTCACGGACTCAGCAGAAGTAAATTTATGAAAAGACTTCTTTCATTAAATCCACAACTTAAAGGGGAAAAACTGCTTACTATATTTACTGATTTTAGAAGATATCTGTAGAAAACTAAGTAATTTAGTAGAAGTCTGAGGAAAAGATAAAAATTAAAATAAATTCAATTCTATCGAATTTTGCTTCTTTTCTTTACCTATGCAAATTCTATAAATAACATTAATACATTTCCCAAGTTTAGCTGACAAGTTTGAGCGCTATCATTATAAACCCATCCCTCACCCCCATTCGAAAGCAATGCTTAGTGAATTATTTGTTAAATTGTCAAATGAAATTTAATCTTTTATTGGGAAGCTTATTAACATTACTTGTAGAATAAAATAAATTTAATTAATTGATATGTCAAATTTGATGAAAACTTTCCAACAATACTTTCTTACATGGAAAAAAATATTATGTCCGCAAATTCAGAATTTTGACATGCTTGTTGAAATTTTTCAATAAGAATCCTCACAAAGTTCATTATAATTTAAAAGAATTTATAAAATAAAATAGAAACAATGGCGAATGAAATTAATTCAAGGTTTCAAGATTTTTAATGAAACTGAATCACTTGCGTTTTTTTCTTATTATCAATAATTCATTTTTAATAAACAACTCAGAAATTTCAAATAAAATAGCTCAATTATTTAATGTGAATTAATTTTTAAATAGAGGCTGAAATAGATTTCATTCAAAATAACTTATATTTAAGATCAATAAAGAAAGAAAAGATTTAGAAACATAGAAAGAAGAAATATTCAATATTAACCAATGTTGTTGTTCATAAAATAATGCTGACTTGTTCCAGATAGACCTATTTGTCACCGGATGTTTTTTCAAGTTTGAACATCGTAAAAAAAACAAATTAAGAAATGAAATAACAAACAAATGTTTGAATGAATGTTACTGTATCACCCTTGGCGGTATCAAATTTCACATTAATAATTTTTGACATGTGATTGATAATTATCTCTTATTTTTTAAAAAAAATTGTTCCTATATTATTAATTTGTTCTTACATCATTAAAAAATATTTTGAATCAATTTACGTTACTGTTGTGCTATGATTGAAATATTTTTTTTTAATTATCGTTATTAAATTAACAATAAATATTTTGTGTTGATTTATTTGTACTTTATTGGTACTAACTGAAATATATTTTTTACGAAAATAAAAAAATAGCTCTAATATTGAAAAAATAAACGCCCCTGATAAATGTGATATATTTGTGTTTCATGGATTGATTATGACAAAATTTATCTTATTTCTTAATTTTTTATCTTTTTTTTCCTTCTGGAATTAAAATGGAACTTTTTTACAAGTGGCAAATGATTATTTATGTATACAGACACGCACAATATGTTACTCTTCGGATCATATTAATTTAAAATTTCCCACTTTTATTTTCCTTGGAAATTGTATTTGAATCAACTACAGTTTCCAATATAATGTATTTAATTTCCTATAATCACTATTATTTTCACCGTTTCTTGCAAAATCAGCAAAAATTTGGAGATAAGTAAACAAATAATTAAATGGTTCTACTGTTCAGGAGTTCATAAGAAGTTTGAGAAACTGGAAGTGACAGGACCTTGAAATCCAGAAACTATCACTTTACCATTGAACCAAATCGCTCCTGATTCAATGTTCAGATATTAGCCATACAAAACATCGTACAGAAATAGTTCTTTTTAAATTGAACATATTTTACAAGATTATTAGGCAATATATATACTACAATGTAACAAAAAAAATCAGAAAACTTCTCAATAGTGCATTAATAATCAGTATCTTTACACTGATATATAGGCAAACAGAATTAAAAAGCTCCATTTTATCTTGAAAATTTTTAATGATCCATTCACTGTGTTATTTCATTTATTTTATAGTTGCATTATTTACTGTAACCAAAAATTTAATGGATTATTAAGTAGCAAGGTCAATAAAGTATTCACAGCCATTTGTCTGGCAATTGATTGACTAAATTATACAAAGACTAATCTTATATTGCTTTGGTTATTCTTATTCATAACTTTCATTTATGATATTGTTCTTCACAGAATTAGAGTATCATTTTCATTTTTTTGGCCCAAGAAAAACATATTTATTTCCTTTGATAAACTTACATATGATGTACAGCTCTGGGGATAAAGAAGAACTTGTTACTAAAGTAGTAAAAATTTTCAGAGGTGTTGCAACTATGTAGAATTATAAATTTATATAGTGGCAAATTCCAACAGAAAAAATAACTAGTTTTAACCTGAGAATTAATCTACCTGGCAACTAGGTACTCATAGAGATTCATAAAATCATATGCATCTTGGAAACCCAGTCTAACTTATGGTACATTAGAGAAGTTATTTTCGTGCATGACGCAATTTGCAGTTTGGAATACTAAGAATGGATAGAGAAAGTCATAATGCCATGGCAAAATATTAAAAATTAAAATTAGATTAATTTTGCTCAAAAGCTTGTTAATGAACTAGCTAAAAAAAAAAGGTACATATATTTAAGAAATTTGCATGTATTTTTGTATATACGCTTTACAAAGTATATAATGTTTTTAAAAAACCACTTTTTTTAGTTAAGCTTAATACATTTTCGATGCCAAGCACCATAATCATAGCTTTTCTTATATACTCTGGAAACAGCTTTATGATCACTGCTATTATTATGCAAATGCCTTGATTTACATATTCCAATGATTTGATAATTGGATGCTATTAGTTATTTTAAATTAATGGTGTTATTATTGTTTGCAATATACCACAATTATTTTATTTTTATTTTCCTATCATCTCACTTTATGCAGACCACTTTACCCATTTGTGGGTCGAAGCAGTCCACATTCATTTTCATGATTTGAGAATACAGACAAGTGTATTGAATCACGTTTTGCTCTTTTATATATATATATATTCATGCTGCTTTACGTATTCCGCTCAGCTAAAATTTGAAAGCATTGTTTATTTTAGACCCATTATATACTTTGTAAAGCATACACATATATACAAGCACAAATTTCTTAGATATAATTTAATAAATTTTATCATAAATATTAATATTTACGTATAATTGGTTTAAACTTTTATGACACAACCAAATTATCTGTTCATTTAAATATTTTA
Source organism: Epiperipatus broadwayi (assembly GCA_028023455.1). NCBI lineage: Eukaryota > Metazoa > Onychophora > Udeonychophora > Euonychophora > Peripatidae > Epiperipatus > Epiperipatus broadwayi. Next base: position 4,501,969 of record JAQFVV010012446.1, read on the forward strand.
ATGTATTGTGCCAAGACAAAAATCCATTTAAACCTGCACTAAGTTATTCATATATTACGCACTAAGCATTTATAGACTTTTTTTTTTTGACAATTGTTTCAGCAAACATTATTAAAAATATCTAAAAAGAGATTCATTAGGAGTCTTAACTATGTCTTTCAATTCTATCATTATATACATAAATTAGTTGATTACAAAATAAATGATAATGGTTTCCATCTGCCTGTAATTACATCAATTCTGTAACTTTTTAATTTAACTTCTGAAATAGGTAAGCATACCAACCACAAATGTTTCTGTTATTCTAGTAATGTTCGAAAACATTAAATTTATTGTGGGATGTAGGGGAAAAAATGGTTTAGGGTTGGTCTCAAAAGAAGCCCACTTTTGTGTTGGTTTTTGAAGTATCTTAGATAAACAAATTTTTTTGATTTATAGCATGCCTCAGATAATAATTCTAATCTGCTTAATAGCTTTTCTTATTGTTGTGCACCTTGTTATCAGACAATTTGTGGAGAAATATGTGAATAACTTGGAAAGCCAAGGCAAAAAGCAGACTTGAGAGAATGCAAATGAGCAGTTCATAAAATATATGCATTATAGTCCCAAACAGGACCAGTTAGTTTTCCAAGAAGTCTGTTTCTAGTAATTATTTTAGATTGAAACTTTGATAGATGAGAGAATTAATTTAGACTATAGTCTAAATAGCATATGTTAAGATCTTTTTTTATAATCTACAATCAAAGAAAGTTACATTCGGTTTGTGACACATATCCCTTTATTACATGGAAAGTTAATCTTAATATCTTTGTAGAATTAGAGATAAGGATATGAAAAATTGTGGAAATCTTTTCTCAACTTTCCATATCCTTGATTAAGAAAATTTCCCAATACTGGTATGGATTTCTTGTAAGAGGTAACATTAATGTCATTATCATAGATAAATTTCCTGCCATTTCTGGAAGATTGAAAATGAATAAATTAAATAAAGTATTAAATATAAATAACGGTAATAAATCACTTATCATATGTATTTAATATCATGCAATTTTTTACTTTCATTTCATTATTTAAATATAATTTTGACTTTTAACAGTCTTCTTCAGATTTATAAATATGTAAATGTACGATCCTACTATATTAAGTACATGCCATGAAATTATCAATATTACTACATACATATCATCTAGAGTCAAACCTCTACTTTACTAGATTGCTTTGTCGATGCAAAATGATCATTTTGCTTTGGCTGAGCAATCTGGTAAAGTGAGATGATGAAATGTTTATCAGCAGCATTTGTTCATTGGTCAAGACTGGAAATTACGTATAAAGTTGAAAATAAAACTATTTATTATATTACAAAAACTGATCTAAAATTCTTCACTTGGTTGGAATTTAAAATGAGTAAGTAATGGATTCTCCCATGAAAGCTTAAATTAGGCTATATCTAAGTGATATAGTCTTTACACGTTTCATCTTTGTTTGAAAAAGTTATTACATTTGATAATCCTTATATACATCCAGGGTAACTAATATAAATGATCACACTTAGATCATTTTGTGCTGACTAAGCAGTATGGTAAAGTGGAGATGGTTTATCAACAGCATTTGGTTCATTGGTCAAGAGATTATTTATAAAGTTGAAAATAATGCTGTATTTATTATATTATATATGTATCAATATTTATTATACAAATTATATATGTAAATACAGACTTGTGCATTATCTTGTCTACCAAGCTTATCAGTTGATTTTTTTTTAAAATATATACAGCTTCAGGAGCATACAATAAATGTTAAAAAACAAAATGAGCAACAAATAGAAGTTGTATTTAATATTTACATTTTTATAATTATTATTATTATAATTATTTTTTATAAAAAAAAAAAAATTCTACAAAAATTAATTATATTTCCAATTTATTTATTATTATTTTTTTTGTATTAAGTCAACTTATTAATATAAAAATAGTAAAAAGATAAGAAACATAAAGTGTCATATTGCCTGCTTTTCTGGATAAGATTCCTTACCATGTTGTTTTGTTAAAGGAAGATCCCAAATTTTCATCATTTTGCCAAAATCCACAATGATAAAAATAAAGTTGCTGACAATGTTTGGAGTACATTAGCATTTACATGTCATAAAAAATATAAAAAAACTTGAAATAAAGATTCGGAATAGAATTTATAATCGATTTATTATTATTTTTAAACTTAACAACTAAGACATATTCAGTAAAATAAAATATAATATATATATTTGTATGCCCTCAAAACTATATTTCAAAAAAAAAAAATTGCTGTGAGCTTGGTAGACAGGATTATACAGAACAGTTCCATAGATATTTTATTTTTTATACTATTTTTAAATTAGTATTAAAATTAATTTAATTCTAAAAATAACATATCAATATTTAAATAATACACCCAATTACATAATAACATCTAATTTTTAGTTATTTTTCTTACCTTTCTTTTGTGAAACATCCACTGTGATTTCTGAGGAAGTACTAGCGTTGCTTACTGCAGGAACAGACTGGTTGGAACTATGAGAAGAGGAATTTGAACTGCTTGAAGAATTCTGATCATCAGGGGGTGGACTTTGTCTGGGAGAAACGATAAACTCACTAGGTGGCGTTTCAGCTTCTAAATCTTCATGGATTGGAGATGGGCGAGTATTATTATGATGATTAGATTCTTTAATAGTAAATAAATAAAAGACGAGCCATAAATTAAAATGATTATTATAAAGTAGTACATGCTAATGAAACAAAATGAGACCAAAATGAGACAAAGAAACAGGAGGATAAACAATAATATTAAGAGATACAGACATGAACTGTAAGTTGGTAATACAACAATAAATGAAGGTAAATAAATTGTAATAGAAATTTAAAATATTTACTAGTAGTGCTCAATAACTTGTATTTAATTATAAACCTACTGTCATTGCAGTTAACTATACCATGCATTTTATTAAACTATACTTATGTATTCTATCAAATATATATATATTAAAATTACAATTAATTAAAAAATATATTGCTACTGTGACAGGAATGATGATGATGATGATGATCAAATTCCATCACAAGTTAGTATGAGCTAGCCCTATAAACATAGATACATTTGTGGTAGTACAGATTTTTCCTCTAAACAAATCTGAATAGAAATCATAAAATGGGAAAACATAGAGTGAGAATATATATATATGCAGATATAATATATACACACATGGAATGCATATTTTATTCATAAATGCAATAAAATTTAACTATAAGAATTATTCTTTCATTTTTATATTTTTTGCCACAAAGAAAGATCTTTATTTTATTTTTTATGTACAAAATTTAAAAAAAAAAAAAAAATTAAGTTTATTTGTTATTTTGTAAAGGTAATTAATTAAAATAGATAGGGTAATTATTAAGGAATGAATTTGTAGTCATCTTTCAGGTGATTTAATAAATGATTTTGTTTTTTCTTATGGAGTTACTAAAACTCTGAAAATTTTATTTTTATTATACTATACTGATTAGATTATTTTGTTACTTGTAACATTTTGACTTATCTGGGGATTAAATAATAATAATAAAAAGCTATAGATAAAGAAAATCAAGGACATCTAGATCTGGGGTGTCCAACAAGATCCACCGGTCGATTGCGAGGCCAGTCTGGCAAGAGCAGTCGGGTAACGAATGAAACAAATTAGGTCAAGATTTTAAAGTTTTTTTTATTTTTGTTTTTGTTCTAAATTTTTTTTTCAATTCTAAATAGGTTAAGTCCACTAAGTCGTATCATTATTGAAAATAATACTTTTAATCTTGACTTAATGTAGCTAATTTAAATTAATAAATATTGTTAATAATTACAGAGATAGATTGCTGGCTCCACTGGCTTTTTCATGAAACCTGGGCTAGGGTCATCCTCCCCCACAGCAAGCTCTACAGAGTGAATGCCTTGCAACAGTGTAAAAAGAATATAGCTATGTATAGATAAACATGTTCAATTGTATCTAATAAATTATAATTTATTTTAATTTAATTTTAAAAAAACAATAAATTTTAAAAAAAAATTATTCATGTTGCTTTAATTCCCCCAGACATGAGTTTTTTGGCCCATTAAATAATTACTTTTTACTAGGTAGATATATAAAAATAGTATGTATTTCACTCCTCCCTCCACTTAGACTACGCCTATAACAATAAGTCGATCGCCTATGACAACAAATCGATCGCAACACATTTTAAAAATAAAAAGTAGACCTTATGAACACAAAAGTTGGCCACCCCTAGTCTAAATGATTTGACATTTTCTTTTCATGAGTGGAATAAGGTTTTAAAATTAAAGACAAAGATATGAATTGATATTTTTGCAGAGAGAAAAAAAGGTAAGCTGTGTTTGAGAAGCTGTGCTTCTTAAAAGAAATTTTAGGCAAAAATTACCTTTAGTTGAAGCCCCAGCCTTAATTAATGGTGAGAACTGTACATAATTAATTACTGAATGCAAAAAATCGATCCCCAGGGAATTGTCATTGCATGGGTTGCCAATTTTTACACTGCTAGAATGCTGATAGATAATTTGATCGAAGCAAACCACATGGAGTAAATATCTCCAAAATAAACCAGCCCTGCTCATCATCATGTGAATCTGATCCATATTGCTGAGTATCAATGCCTGCCGATTAAATAATACTGTAAAAGAAGGTATCCAAATAAAATCCTTATATTACCATACCCTGGTTTTTATGCTCTTGCACATAAAGAGGATGCCTGAAGTCATAAGGGACATCAATTTTATTTTAAAATATATTTATTGACATAATAAAATTGTACAGATGAATAATAAATGCACTTTGTTAATGTTGGCTCATCCATTGCTAACATTGGTCTGGTAGATGTATGCTGGAGCCATACATTCCATTTTGTTGGTATAGACCACCCCTTTTAAGGTTGGCCCAAAAATGCTAACCTATCAGCTGGGATACATGTAAAAAAGACATGAATCATAATGGATTAAAACTTTTTTTTTTTTTTTAATTGAAGATATAAACTAACTCCGGATTTTTATTTGTCTTTGTCAAATTAAATGTTTAAAAAAAAAAATTATACACCCTAGGAAGTAAAGTTAATTATTTATTGATTTAATATTTTTTTATTTAAATACAATTATTTAATTTATGCACCCATTTATATATGTGTGCATATGGAGTGATTGTTTTATGACTTTGGATTTAAACATACTTAATCTATTACACTGATTTAATTTATATATATACGATTATTGACTTAATTCATACATACGTACGTGTATGTGTGAATATGAAGTGATATTAAATCTCTTAAATTTATTTTTCCTTGTATATAAATACAATTATTTTTATTTTATTTACAAGTTCATGGATATCTCTGCATAGAAAGAACTTGTGATTTTTGATTGAAACCTCATTAACCTCCTACATTTCGATGTCTTTATTTATTTTAATATTATATACCTGTACTTATACAGGTAGATAGACAGATATCTTTGTGTAAATCAAAAAAGAGGGGAAGGGGGTATTCATTCATATTCTATATATATTATAATCTTTTCATATAAATTGTAACGGTCAGAATCGTCTATCTCGCCAACACACTGCAGAATTCAAACCCCAAACACGAAACTGAACATTCTAGGAGGGGTTGCCTTCTAGATATACTAAGTTCAAATCTAAAGTCCAAATTTCACTGCGCCACCTACGTGATAACGTATCTGATGCTACTACTAGTATAACCCTTTGCCGGTGCATGGTGGTCAGGAAGAAACAAAAAGACTCTATACAAAGATAAGCTTGGGTGGCTAATTAACGTCTATGGATGTACAAAAGAAATGTATAATATAGATATATATACCGAGACAGTGATAGGAATCAATAAAATAAAATCAAAATTAGTTTTAAATGATTTCAAAATTTATTTATATAGAATTATATATATAACGCCACTGTCTGCTTATATGAGACAGGGACGCGTATTAAATAATTGTTGGCATGACATTCCAATAAATTACAAAAAGGGTTTTAAAGCAAAATTCTATATTCTATCCCTCGGACTAATAGTATTACGATAATGTGCATAAAGAAATGGGAACATGTGCAAGGTGCTTTGAGTAATTATAACAGTTTAATAAAATATTTGATATTACGGGTTATATAATATTTATTGATTTCGAGAATGGCACGGACAAAAGCTTACTAAGCAATAAAGTAAGGATGTGATCAAGGCATTTATTTGATAATAATAATTAAAGCAGATGGGAGATCAGTATTGCTAATAATGAATTTATTAAAGTTGGAGGGTGTGACACGTTTAAGTCACGGATGCTTTGTAAAAATAAATATAAAATAAAACAATAGTGAAATATTTGGAATGACTACAGAGGGCCACTTGCCGCTGACCTGTAGGAAAGTGTTGTCACAAACAGCCGAAACTTAGCGACTGGGTGACGACTGCGTTTAATTCCCAGGTGTGACATTTGTGGACACACTCTGCCTGGAAACCGCAGGAAGTGAAAAGAAAGTGAAGAGAACGGACTTGGCCATGTAAAATCCTTGGAAAAGCAAAACAAAGCAGTCTCAACAACCAATTCATTTACCAGCAATACTAAACTAATGTATATAAAACATACTAAATGGGTTTTACTTGGATTAAGAGAAATGCCCAATCAAATTCCCACAAATTCATTTAAAAGGGTCTGCACATTCTCGACGTCAATGATGAACTTTGTAATTAAAGTAGAACGCAGTATTTGCGGGTTTGAAAAGAAAGCATAGGTTTATTTACACAATCGTGCATTTGGGGACACCTTTAATCATTGACCTCGCACATACTCTCATATTATGTTAAAATCAATGAAATGTAGATTTTAAACTATTTGATTATTATATATATTAAAGATTAGAATCGTCCTTGAACGAGTGATTTGTGAGATAATAAAATTGGGAATTATTATAAATTTAAAATATGCCTTAATAGCGGCGTCTTATTTTCAACAAAGGGAATAATTCACTCGGTCAAAGACGATTCTGACACATTATCATAATAAAATAAAAGAGAGCTTTATAAATAGAAAATATTAACCCAAGAATAAAGAGAAAAACTGTTGATTATATTTGAACACGTTAAAGAAGTACATAATAAAGTTAGGTGAAATAAAAGAAAACAATTTAAAATAGCTATAGCATGTTAGTTAGAAATCACAAGAGCTCTTGGGTTAATTTAAGTTACCTCTGGAGACGCATTTTCAGGTAGATGTTCGGCAGGTTTTATAATTTAGCAGCAAAATCTGGAATGTTCATATTTTTGCAGCAGCAGCAGTTCTGGGGTTCCTTATGTGATAGCTTCCGATGGTCTGGAGCAGCGGCCGGCTATTCTGAGGGGATATAGCCTTCTTGCTGCCTCTACTCTGTCATTTCAAAGTTAGCAATTTTTGTAGTAAACATGGTGAATTAATTTGGAGATGAAAACTCGGCTTCAAATATAAGTTCGTAGGCACATAGCTAAAATCTCAGGAAAATATATTTTGAAGAATATTTTACTAGAACATTTCATCAGCAAATGACCAGAAACATTTCATTAGAAAATGACCAGAAACATTTCATTAGCAAATCACTAGAATAATTTTGGTTAGAAACATTTCATCAGCAAATGGCTAGAATATAGAACAAAAGAAAACCCTCCTTTTTATAGTGGAATTGAAACAATAGAACTGCCCTGGAGCGTTACAAAAATATATCAGACTTATCAGCTCTAATTAAATCTATCCGAATGTCTAAAGGAATAACAAAATTTTAATTAATTTCTATTGTTAATTTCCTCGTCGACATTCGAATTACAGACTAGATTTAATTAAAATAACTTTTATTAATTAAAAGAAAACCTTAAGAGGACATCTGCTGTTTTCTTAGATAATAATTAAATAATTAAACTATTGTCCCTCATTTATTTTAACAGAAATATTTGTAATGACTTTTATTAAATTAAAGAAAATGATTTTACTTTTTCAATTGCAATATTTGAATCTATCTACTAAATGAATATGAACTTTATTTTAAATCAAAAATATATTATGACTGTAATATATTTTTGTAAATAGATTCAAATAAAATAACTTTAATTAACAATTTATAATTTTGATATGAGTTTTAAAATGCATATCAAAGTGTGTGCGCAATTACAACTTATATAACCTACTTTTTAAATCAATCTAAATTATGCGAACATATACATAATCCATAATATTTTATTTATTTGGGAATGAATTATACTTAAATCTAATACGAGCATTGTACTCGTGGTTTAAAATTAGGCGAGATTTTCAGTATATCAGCGTATTGCAGACACACTATGATAGATTGGAGTTCAAACTAAGGTATGAGGGTAGGAAATAGGTGAGAAAAGGTGAAACGAAGATCTGCAAAGCAGACCTTACTGTTTCAATATATATTTCATTATGGTTATGGGTTTTATTAATATTAATAAATTATATTAAGTTGAAATCATCATTATTCAATTTATCTTATCTCATTCAACCAATCTAAATTATTATTTTTGTTTTCTTTTTACTGTATGCCATTTATCTTGAAAACTGAGCTTGAATCTGAGATATGCTGTAGGGAAATGTAGGTGGATGTCTCTATAAAGATCCTTTTTAAAGCATTCTTTCCTAGGAAAGCAGTGTGTAAAGTTCATGTGATTCTTATAAAAATACATTGTTAATGGCAAATTTGGTGATCCTTATAAAGATTGATATCAAGAGGGAAATCAGGAAATATGACTAATGACTATTAATTTGATCCCCTTTTAAATATAATTTTTATTGCTGATATGTCTGTCTATTTATTAGGTTTGAAATAATACCGTACATGGGTTTATGTATGTGTTGTGTGCACACCATGTGTGAGGCCTGTATTAGACAGATTAACTAAGTAAAAGTAAAAAAATGTAGAGTTCACTACTATATAGAAATTTAGTGTTACTATTAGACTAAATGTATACAATTAGAATGTGAGGTAGGTTCCCGGTGCACTACTTGTAATAAACATGCTATTTTTTTCTCTCTCTTTGATAATATAGTAACTTTTAGAATTAACAGTAGCAAATTTCTCTACACAATAGTGCCACCTAGTGCAAGATATAGCAATTAATAGATGTTAGAAGATTGTGCATTTTAATCCTTACCCAGTGTCTTCTAGCATCTACTGATTACCATAGCTCGCATTAGATTACACTATTGGGGAGAAATTTATTGTTTTAATAGCTTGTGTAAGCATAAAAAATGGTAGTCATGTGAACTTTTATAAGTTCAATGCATTTTTATAATCTGTACAATATTTTTATAAGAAATAAAAACAAAACAGTTAAACTTTATTTATTTTTCTTAAGATGATGTTTTTATAAAAAGGATAATATAATGGTCAACAAAAAAAATGTACTTAAAACTTTAAAGATTGAAATCTGATTCCAATTTTAATTTCTTTTTTCAACCCAAAGTATCATGTTTAGTTTTTTTTATTTTGGTTTTTATAAAATAAAAGGGAAATGTGAAAAATGTCATGAATAATTTAATCTTTCTTGAGTAGAGCCATCTGGTTAAGTTTCTCCCATGTAAAAAATGAAAAAAAAAATACAATTGTATCATCAAGCCAATCAATTTATTGACTACAGTCTGTTGTTTTGGACCTTTATTTTAATAGTCATACAAAAGTAAAATAATATATACATTATATATTTCTGTCTAGTTAAATGTGCAAATTATCATAAAAGAAAAATGTGGAAACAGCTTGTCTGTAATAAGAATTGTATAGTATATACCAGAATATCATCAAATGATAGAAACTGTTATAACAAAACTAGTATCTTATATACCACAAATATTTATTTATAAAATTGCTACAGAATCCTATTATTTGTTGAGATTATTTTCATAAAAAAAATCATAAATAAATTAAATATTAATTTAAAATATACTTTAATTCAATACATAATAAACAGATAAAATTAAAATAAAAGGCCAGCAATTAATTAAATATATATAGATATGCATTGGGGTAGTGAAATGTGGGCGGTAAATAAGCCATTCAAGACAAAATGGAATAGACTTCATTTTTAATGAGAGAAAATAAAAGCAAATAAAGAGTATTTGAAAATTCCAAAATATGAAAAAGAAAAAAGAGATTAATAAAAGTATAAATAGTCAAAATAAGAGTCATAGATCACATGACCCTATCTCTTAAGCACTTAAAATATCTCTGTCAGGAACCGCCTCCCCAAACCCCTGACCATGGTTTCGTGCTTTGGCACTCCTCAGAGAGGTGTCAGGGTAGATTCAGACAGTAGATCTAAAAATACCAATCCAAAGCCAAGCACTTATCTAAAAGTTATCTAGTGAGTGAAAAATCTGAAATTTTCAGACATAGACATGTCTTCAAAAGTAGTTTAATTGTATTACAAGCAGAGACTAATAAATATGTTGGGTAAGAAAAGTTTTACTGTATTTAGTTATAAATATTTATACAAAAAATGAGATGCATAGAGAACATAAAGAGAATAGATAAATTAATTAGAGAAAAATAAATAATTATGGAAAATATAAATAAAATAGTTTTGAATTATATATAAAAGATGTATGATTTGTGCGAAGACAAACTTTAGATGTCAAAAAATGAAACAAAAACTGAATAATAATTTGAACTATAGATGTGGTTTATGTTGAGATAGGAAGGAGAATAGGGTTCCTCTAACAGGTTGATATTTTCTAGTGTTAGCCTTTGTGGAAGTTTATATCAATTTTAATCTTTGATTTCAGTATAAAATCTTTACTACACATCAAAACTCAAAAATTGGATTTGATTTATTAGACATTTAAGTTTCAAAATGAAAAAATCCTAAAAAATTCATAATTGAACTTTGCAAATATTGAAAAAATAATAGATTACATAATGAGAATAAAAAATATTTTTGTCATTCAATAATAGATGTAAAAACAGTCTAATCAACAAAATCTTCTTTCATCGAAATTTATTTTTAAAATATGAACAAATAAATGTTATCTCTGATAAATTTATAAAATTCTGCTTTAAAATATTAAAATAGCTTCATAATTTATCAAATATTTCACAAGATCCTAATCTAGTGTCGGTAATGATGTATGTCACACAATCAGCATCACAAGACATGGTCAATGTACTAGCCCTAATTTTATTTCTTAACATTTCGGTTGAATTTATTAACTTCTGTCTTTAAAAATTAAACATATATGAATAAAATCAAAGTGTATACATGTATTCGTTTCATTTCAAATAATAATTACACAATTACTGTGAAAAAATAATTTAAAATATTTTAAGAAACTATAAATTTAATTAAACGCCTCAGCAAATATTACTTATTTAAGAAACTATGTAAAAAATCATATTTTTTGTTATTCCAAAAATTTTTCAGTAATCTTGCAAATACTATGGAAAACCAGATTACAAAACCATCAAAGATGTAGTAATAGGATTAAACACATGGTGACTAGACTAAATATACTTTGACATTTATCAACTAATGGATAACAATGACCACTTCAGATTTTTTTTTTAAACTTCACGGTTTTAGCATTTAAAAAGAAACCATGGAAGTATGACTACAGATGTCCCTAGAAGAGGGATTTAAAATGGGAAGAACTACCAGCATCATCTCTGAAGTAAACAACCACATTAAATGTCAAACCTCATAACTGTTAAGATAGTGGACATTTATTTATTCAAATAAGATAGAAGAAATGAGTCAGCATTGGGAGACTAATTTAATAATAAGAAATAACAAATATATGACTTATTGTGGTATATAATACTTTCAAATAAAGAGAATGTGACACAAAAAATACATGAAAGAAACTTCTGACGTTATTTTACATATCATGGTTTTTCTTCCTTGTTTTTATTGTTCAATTTTTAATCGCTCATGAAATACTCATAAACTATTGGCACATAAAATAGTAACTATTAAATTATTATACAGAACTAGATATCTAACTAAAATAAACAAAATTAAGAATGGCAGTGGTTTCCGTATAAAATCTAAAAATTTGAATAAATCTAAAATAAAATCTTAGTGATAATTATAAACATATAGAGAGAATATGGTAAAGATGTACAGAATATTTAAAAAATTAAGCACTATACAGTATATTTCTTCGAAAATTAGTTTTCAATAAGTTCTGAATATAACAAGAATATTTTCTACTGATTTAGAGAATCCAATTAATTCATTTACATAAAGACGAATCATGCAATACTTGACTGATAGTGATGATAGCTTATAACTCACTGATTACCTTATTAAAGCCCTAGAAATTATTAATTTCTATAAATTTCATTATAAGGATGTTTATGTCATACACAATATTTTTTATACAACTTAGTTTTTAAAAAAAATGAAGGGGAGAGGAAATGACAATTATTGTCAAAAAAAAAAATAGCCACATAATATGTTTGTGTATACACACACACATATATACATAAGTAAGTTATATATAGCCAACTAAATAAATTCATATTATTATAAACAACTTCTCAAATAGTACACATTATTTTTGCCCACATTATTACCCAATGGAGTATTATATATCGCACTTGAGGAATATATATATATAATAATAATTAAATATGATGAAGAGAGATACATAACCAATCAAATTAATTTGTGGGTATTAATTGATACGTGCATTTGACTGGAAATATATTCATATTTTAATACCAATATCTTCATAATCACAATATTTAAACAGAAAATATAATTATTATTTCTGGTGGGGAGATTTCCAACCTCTAAGCTCAACTGATGACTGCATGTTATTCTGACAAATACATGTACACAATTCCTTTTTCACAAATCAACAGCTTATAAAAGTGCAAAGATCATATCAGAAATGTTGAGAATAGCATTTTCTACCATGCAAGATAATTCCTCCCCTCCCTCATAAAAAAATATTTCACAAAGTTATCCTACAATTTATAAGCTGATGATGGCCAGAATAAATAACTGTTATTTTCCAGTATTTCCCATATTCTATATTCTTTTATTTCAAGATGTTTTTGTACATGAATTTTAAGATGATTAAAATATTTCAGATACACTGTTTGACATTTTGTTTAAAATAATATTTGCGCAATAAAGTATTCTTTGATAATGGTTAAAATGATCACTTCTAATTCAAACATAATTACACTATTGCTATTATACACACTGTGTACCAATAAAAAGATGATTAGTTCTCTCTCCAGACTGCCTGCAACGCCATCTCTGAATGAACGAGTGTTACGCAGTATTACAGTTTAACCATTCGCAACAAAAATTTTAAGGCGACAGTATATCTAGATCATGAGATATGACATGAAATGTGAGTTTCTTCACACCTTCATGAATATTCTTCAATGAATTATCTGCCATCTTGAAGACCATTTGCAAGCATTCTTGTGACTTGTGGCTTCACTGCCATACAGTCTGGACTCATTTCAAAAATTGCAACAGCAGTTTTGTTCAATATTTTAATTTCTTTTTTTTTTCTCAAGTGGTGAAAGCTTTTATTCATCAAAAAAACAAAATACACAACAGTTAAAAGGTTTACAGAGAGATGACTACATGGAAAAATGAAATTCAAGTACAATATGGTGAGGGGGAAGGGGATACATATGAAATGGGAAGGGGATGTGGAAAGGGTGTGTAGTCCAGGCAAAGAAGAGTCTTTGGTAAGAAGCAATGATGATAGGCTTGGTTACCCTGATGGATTAACAGGAGGATCCATATGAGATATTAACTTTAAAGGGATTGCTATATGTTAAGTCTTTAGAAGTTTCAGGGATAAATGAGGAGGTTTCTGAATTATGCTTAGATGCAACAGGCTGATTTTTATCCTTTGTAGATAAGTAATTGTAGTTTTCCCCATTGTACTTGGTTCTTTGGTGATGATGTTTTTAGTCAAGTTTTGTTTGAAATTCGATTTGGATAAACTTTGGGTGATTTTGAAGATTTTAGTTCATGCAGTTTAGGACTATGCACGTATTTTCCGCTAGGGGCAGTGGCCATCTTTAATCTGTTTGAAAGAATGAAAAGTAAAACGAAGAAAATAAATTTTGAACTGGTAATATTAAATATATTGATGTAAAAGCAAAAAAACCATTGGAAAACTTGTTATTAAAAATTTTAGTTGAATAATGAGAAGATTGATTGGAATTTTAGGCGGATAATTACCCCAGAGGGGGGGGTCTGAAAAAAAGATCGTTAAAAATGGCCTACTGGAACAGACAAAAAACTTTATAAACAAGTTCTGAGTGACAGGGAATTGGAGTAGGAGAAATATTTAAGAGACTAGGAGGGAATAAAACCCTTTATGATCCATGAAACAGTTGAACTACCCACCAAACGGGGGGGTGAGGTAGTTAAATGCTGATAAGCACAAGGTGGACATAGGGAAATTGTGTTAAAAATTCACTAAAACTGTCATTTAGTGAATGAAAGAGTATATTAGCAGCAAAATAAGGCCTTTAAAGGGACAATAAATATAAAAGGCATCTTTCACTGCTGCAAAACCAATCTTTCTGAGCCATTCTGTGAGAGCTGTGAGGAGGATGACTTTCCAGTAAGAGGTCCACCTACAGACTAAATAACTTGTATCGCAAACACACTAGCACCTTAAAATTTTTGTGATGAATAACTAAACTATACTAAATAACCTAATGAGTGATTCAGAGAAGGTGCTGCAGGCAGCTTGAAGGGAAAAACAGTCACCAGTCACCCTCTCATTGATACACACTGTGTGTACATATATATATATATTACTTGTTAATTTTATAAATCAAAACATTCTGGCTACGACTTGCTGAGGCATCAACAATGTGGATAAAACTAAAATAAAAAATTCTTTAACAAATATAACGTAAATATATAATTTATTGGACATATTTATATATAATTTTAATTATAATAATACGACTTGGGACATCACTGTGGAATAAAATATCCAAATATGCATTCTTTTAAAGTAGTCTCAAGCTGCATTAGAAATATTATCATCATCCTTTGAGGTTTGGCCAAGTTACTAGAGCATACGACTTGGGATTAGGAGGACCCAGGATCGATTCTGATGCTTGCAATTCTGCCATTTGAACTTCTTATGAGCAATAAAACCATTAGCTGTTTTTTCTTTTTAAATCTCTATATTGGTTTGCTTAAGTTCTCTAGAAGATGACTAATTTTTTATTTTATTTTTCAATATAATTATAAAACGTCAATTACTATAATCTTTCAATCTGTTAAACAAATTGTTTTTAAATACCTTTTATTGATGCAATTAAAGGTCCATTAAAGTTTACAGCATACTTCTAAAACTGAAATGCTAGAATAAATCATTTCTACCAGTGATCAAGTATTATTACCCACTTATCTGTCTTTAGATAAAGAACTTGAAAATATTAGTATACTAAATTATTATATATCTTCTAATCTTGTTTTTACTCATAATTTTGATTAAACATATTAATGTTAGACTTTATAATAAAATTGTCAAAATATCTTCCAGTCCCCATCCTCGCCCCCCCCCCCTTCCCAAACATCACTTGCTTATATTCCAATTATTAAATTACATGACCTTCTATTTAATTATCACTTGATTGTCTGATTATACTATTCTATTGTTTAAATACTATACTTGCCTTCAGATAAAGTATTTAAAATATATATACTGTATATTGTGCTAAATTATTATTCCTCTTCTAATCTCTTTTTAATGACATCTTGATTAAATATGTTTATTTTGGCACTCTTTGAATGGCCGTGTACAAGATGGCTGTAACTAAAGCTATGACTTATCAGTATATATAAAATAGTGTGTGTTAGTTTAAAGTATATTTATCACTATTATAATCACAATAAATTAGGTATGAATTATATGAATGTGTTTTATTTTTACATTTGCAATTTTTTTTTGTAAAAGTTATGTGTTGGAACGTGTTTATAAAAAAAAGGAAATAATCAAAAGTATTTGTAAAAGGTCTGATGCGTCTATAATTTTTTTTAAGTTTATCTGATATGTTCTCTGCTAATAAGTTAAAGCAAAGTCAGGTGGCTATTGTTTTACCAAATGTTAAATTTTACTAATGTATTAATGGTCATCCTGCTTTGTATTTTATTTTTAAGAACAAAAGAGTTTGAAGCAATTAGAGTTAAGATCAACAGAAAAAATCATTTTATTTTTGATTTGTGTTTTTTAGTTTTGATCTTTTGTCAGAGAAAAGTGAGAGAACCTTTCCTTTGTGTCAAAAATGGAAATTGATGGAATGGAACTACGTAATCAATTAAAGATTAAAACAAATGATAGGAAATATTAAGGTGTAAAAAGCTATATGCATACTTCTAATCCATTAGCCACGAAGGTAGAGTTGGCTGATGCAATAGTTACAGGAGGGTACTCAAATTCATAGTGTAATGAGTGTGTTATATAAGCTGTTTATCAGGGGCAAAGTAAATTATTAGTACGGTTATTATTGTTGCTATTGCTGTTGTTGACTACTATAGAAGCGTAGAGAAAAGTGTGAAGGTATAGAATAATCTAATACAGAGTAAGATCATGGTTGCAAAAGTATTGCATTGCTGTGCCAAGTTCTTTTTGTCTGACTGATGATTGCCAGCTATAAACTGCTGAGGCCACAAGGCTGCATCTAAGAAGATATTGATCGTCCAATATTAAAAAAACTAATAAGAAAAGGGAATAAAGCTGAGCTTGGCTTCAAATAAAAGTCACGACATTATACAAATAAGTTGCAGTTTTATTGATGCCGCCATAAAGAAGAAAATATTAAATAGAAATCTCAAGAAGACGAAAAATACATTAGCCAGTGAAATGAATATGGAGTAGAAGCCTACTACAGTGCACTCGCCCAGCTCCTTCCAAGCCGTCATCATTTAGCCACTTAATTCCAGTTAATGATGATGACAAAAATCTCAATGCCTACATCTTACTAAAGTGAAGTCCTCGCTGCCCTGAGAAACCGCGAAGTCCGGATGAAGACTGAAGACATCGGACGGTATAAATTTTGATATTTTATTCATTTACCATTTTTAGTTAAAATATTGTTTGGATGCTTTAATAAAAAGAATCTTATTGATATATGTATTTTCTGGTATAATACATGCATGTCAAATTGTTTATCCGCCAAGCGCGGAATTGTTTTTCGTGTAAGACCATCCTTTCACATCAAGTTTAAAATGCTGCTGTGCATACGTATATGTGCGTGTTTTCTATTTTTTTTTTTGTTATTACCTTAATGCTTATAACACATATATGCATATAGCATAAAGAAATATAAAATGGATTTAAATTATAGTTTTGCATTCACAAGCGCATGCTTATAATATTTTATGTAAATAGTGGAAAGGATGTGTAAATAAATATACATGTATAACCATATTTTCTTGATATTATATAAAATAACTGTAACCCTTAATATGTTTGTGTGTGGGTAGAAGCTCAGACCACTTCATTCAAAGGTATTTATATGAAATAAGGGAGGGAGTTCCATAGCTAAATTGCATAAACATTAGTATTAATTTTCTTTTCGTATTATAATGCTGGGGGGATTTAGAGAATGTATTTTTCTTTATAATAACTGAAATACAGGTTTATTATACACCTGTATCAATATATGTAATATATAGGATATATGAGTATAGACTTTCACATGACCCACCACTCTCCACTCTATCTCATAACACTGATACCCTTGAACACATAAATGTCGAAAAGATAAATAATCACCAATATACATATTTCTTGCTAAACCAGCAATCATCAGTGGGTCCAGATTATCATCTCTACACATATATGCAATAAGTGCTCAGATATATATTAAGATAGCCAATCTTCATACTTTAATGGACAGGTTTCAATCCTCTCCACACTCCAACTCTTCAACTGTCCATCCAATTGAAAATCTGATGATGGAATGCTCAAAGGCCACCCTGTGGTCGAGATTCTTGTCACATCCATATTGACCTAAAGTCAATCTGACCCCTCATGTACAGGGCATAATCCATTTAATACATATACAAGGGATGGGCAGACATCTCTACTATGAAATAACTGAAATACTTATTATATACCTGTATCAATATAATATATATCTGAGCACTTATTGCATATATGTGTAGAGATGATAATCTGGACCTACTGATGATTAAACTGGTTTAGCATGAAATATGTATATTGGTGATTATTTATCTTTTCAACATATATTTGTTCAAGTGTATCAGTGTTGTGAGATAGAATGGAGAGTGGTGGATCATGTGAAAGTCTGTGCTCAAATACCCTATATTTTTTTCTTTATGTATGTGTTTGATGATGGGTTTATTTGGGGTAAATAAATATCTGTTTTTCATTTCATAAATTATGTCTTCGTGAGTGTCTCATTTATTTTTCTCTCTCCAACAATATTAAATGCATATATTTCCGGCAGTGGATTAATTCACCAATAATCTGGGACAGAGAGATGACTGAGCTTAGCCCATGTGGGGACTATTTTATTGGGGGTTAAAAGTTTGATGCCAAGTGGACATCTTACATCTTTCTTTATTCATTTATGTCATGTTTTGTTGGTAGCTGTATATCCTTTCTGGAAGGGTTTTCTCTTTCCAGAAGTGGCACGTAAAGGTCAGGTTCAAATTCAGCCTTTCAAAGGTATGCGACAGCCAATGCATTGATATCCATAAGCAGGGCAATAGAATTTTAACAAGGAGAGATCAGGAAATAGAACTAGCTTTTGGATTGATCTCTCTCTCAGTTGCCAATTCAATAGGTTAACTTTAAGGTATCATATACAGAGTTTATTATTGAGTTTGTAACGATGCCGTACTCTGATGCGTGACAGTCATTTCATGTTCAGTTCTGTGCGCATAGTAATAATCCACAAAGTAAGGTAGGGCATTGACCATTACAATAGCAAGATTTTTTTTTGCAATGCATGATTTACTTATATTTTAATTATACATAAATTAAAGAGATTTATTTAAACTTCTTTGTATCAATAATTTCAATCTCTGTGGTCAAGTTGCAATCTTTAGGGTCTATTTAAGTATATTAGACCATTAATAAAGGTAGAATGGTACCTTTATTGTTAAAAGAAAAGTGCCTTGACAACAGTTTCAAATTCTTGATTGTTATTGATGTTGGGATTGTCTAAATGTTGACTGATTTTTAATGATAAATTCAATAGTATAGTTTATTTAATTTTTACCATAAATAAACTCAAAATTCTTACATCTCTTTATTCACTATTTTGTGTATTTCAGCAATTACTTGCTAATCAATTCAACACAGTTAACTTTGTTTTAAAAAATATAAGGCACTATAAAAAAGACAACTGTTGGAAATAAAAAAACAATAAAAATTACAATACTTTGGGCATTCAGCAAAGGTTCAAAAGAATATCATATTTGGTATGGCGAACAGATCAAGAGGAACCGGATGACCAGGACTGTCATGGATGGATAGCTTTACAGAATGGACAGATTTGGCAATATTGGAAGTATGCAGAAAAACAGAGAACAATCTGGAGACAGTTTATCCACACTGACACCCATCATCAAATCAATGAATCAAACCAATGATGATGATAATGATGTTTTCATATATCTAAATTTTTAAATACCACTTTTTTTTTTACAATATGTAGTATATAAATAAAACATTTTATTACATTTTGATCCATCACATTTACTCCTTATCCAGATTGCTTCTAATTTTTTAATGCATGACTAGATTCTGTTTCAAAGTAGTATATTTTATTTAATATAACTCTAGGCAATTACCCTCTCTAAATTAAAAATAACTTCCTCAATGAAACTTATCAAGATTCTAAGGTAATTATGTAACAATTGGTGATTTTAGAATCACTCATTTGATGATGAGTCTATTTTTACTGAAACCATCGACCTTCTTAACAGTGCATTTGATTTCGTACTTAAAAGAAATTTAGATAATATTACTTTTTTGAAGGTGAATGGACACTACTTCTCAATTATGAAGAAAACTCCAATTTTATAAATTTCACTTGACCATTGCTATTTTCTATTTCTGGCTTGATAATGAATTGAATCCAAACGACAATAATCAAGCTTTTGATTTGGAGATTTCTGGTCTGAAAAACTCTTGATCTTGAGAAAAAGTGTGCCCACAGAACCACAATTATCATAATTAAATGACAGAGCTTGGATTTTCCCATCTAATCGATATCAAGTTTTTTGAAGTAAAAAAATAGAATACATAATATATGGTATCCCTAGGTTAGAAAATATAATCTCAGTAAGCTAATATATATATATATATTTTTTTAAAAAGGTTTTGAAAATGTTGAGGTGAGAATAATTTTGGAATGAAACAAGAATTTTCTCAAATTTCACTCATTCTTTAACAATGAGCTTCATGCAAATAAATAGTAAACTGTATTTAAAGGATGAGACCATTATTAATCTCTTTCATGTTTTCATTATTTTTTTTATAAAAATGATCCAGAAACACAATATATATATATAACACCCACATATTTTCCAACTTTTCTTCCAAAATAACATGATGTTTGATGATGAAATGTTAATATCCATCCACTTCTTCTTTAATGATATTTCAACCATTATTTACGGTGTTTGTCAAACAAATATCCCAATTTATCCCCAATGGAAAAGTAACTGATTCTTTCACCAAGTTGCTTGAATTGCTATTTCTGAATCAAAACGTGTACTGGGGCAACATAGTTTTAGCTATTTCCCACAAAAATTTTAAGGTCCCTCGATCACGAGTTACAACATGAAATGTGTTAGTGTTCATACTTTCCAAGCTATCATCAAATCTTGTAAAACACTTGGAAAAAATTCGCAACTCATGGCTTTACTGCCAAGCATAGTTTGAATCTTTCAAGAGTTTTACTAAATTTAAAATAAAATTTCATGATAGCATGTTATATCATCACAGCTTCAGCTATGAAATACATTGTCCCATTTCATGTGATAATTTGTGGGTCCATCTCACCAGCAACTTACACATAATGCAGCAAACAGCGAAATTACGTTGCTATATAACACAAACACTGATACAGAGATCATACTGCAGACAGCTTGAAGAGAAAACCAGTTACTTTTTCACTATAATCCTTTTATAAAAAACATATAAGATGGTTGAAATGTCAAGAATGAAGAAATAGATATTAATGATTCAGTAATAAATATCAAGTGTACTTTTTGTATATAGATAACATTATTATGCTTTGTCTGGCCTATGCTTGATGTATTAAGAATGTCCATTCTTCCAGAAAGCATAATCCTAAATCTGACAAATTAGCAATTTCTACCGCCAATCAATGTTACTAAAAAAATAAAGTATTTCTGTACCATTTACGTTAGATGTTAAATGGTATAAAATAAGAATTCGATATATACTTCTCAATAACTTTATAAGTTTCATGAGCAGAAAGTTAATTTTAAGTTTTCACAAAGTTTTTAAAATCCAACTGCTTCAGAAATTGAATTGTATTTTGATGTACAGGCAGTGGGAATTATATAATGCAAGTTTTTATTACAAATCTAATCTCATGAGACTTTTTAAAAGATATATGAGACAGCTTGAAACAAATTTGTTCCGTGAAAGTCATTATATTTGTAATAAATGCTTTAATTGTTTATTTATAAACAATCTTCTTAGTGCCAATGATAATACGACAGATTCAAGAGACAAAAATCCCACCTAACAAAGCTCAATCAGTCCATTTTGGATGCTTGAACCTCACATGACTCCTCAAATAACTAATTATTTGATTTTCTTTAAAATATGAATTCTATCCAGTGAAACTTTTTGTTAAAAATGTACTAATGACAAAAATAATAAGAACTTTTCTCACATCATTAAAACATACTGCAAATATTCTTCTACTGTATTAACACTTGTAATAATGGTAAACTAGAAACTAGATTGTTGCTATCAAGAAAATTGAATCTTTTTATTGACAGATGCATACAGCATTAAAATGCTATGCTATAATGCCATATGAAGACAGTACACCATTTACTGTACAATAATGCTGGCTAGTTAACTAACAATGATGCTAGTATTCTTTTTAGATACCCCAGGAATTACTAATTATATAATAAATGTAAAAGAATCTTTATTTTTTTCAGAAATTTTTTTCAATTTAATAATAATAAACAGCCACTCAAAAAAGAGTATGGGTATTCCAACTCCAAAGAAAGAAAAATAACTACTCTAAAAATGAGTTTTGCATCGACTATACAAACCAATCTGTGAATGACAAATACATCCGCATATAGAATATGCTATTTCATTTTACTATTTACTTGATATTTTATGGTGTTGTCATTTAATTTCTTCAGCAGAAAACTTTTCTTTATGAAATACTTCAATTGTGGCTCTCCAATATATTCCATTTTCAGCCATAATCTTCCCAATAGAAACAATTGCCATTGCACTTGCCTAGAATGGCTGAGACTAGCCAAATATTAAGTTTATTAATGATTTAATGAGTTAAAAAGCTAGACGATGAACCAATATAATCTTGACTATATTTTTAAAAATAAATAATGTTTACTGCAAGGCTGGAAAAAAGATTATGACATGTTTTCATCCTCTAAAGTAAGAGATTTGTGACTTTTTGTAAGATTACTGGAACACAGATGCTGTTTAATGAATATAAAAATATACATATGTACAGGACAATAAAAAATAACTTCATAAAATTTGTAAAATCGCCAGAGAGATGCAAGAATGTAAAACAGTAATATTCCAAAACAAAATAATATTTTAGCATATTTCTTGTACTTAATTCAAGTGTAATTTTCTCATAAAATTTGTAAAATCGCCAGAGAGATGCGAGAATGTAAAACAGTAATATTCCAAAACAAAATAATATTTTAGCATATTTCTTGTACTTAATTCAAGTGTAATTTTCTGAAAAAAAAACAACACCAAAACAGTGAGGAACACAATATAAAAGTGGCACCAACTTTAAAGCAAAATATTATTAAGTAAGTAGTTGTTATTGTGAGACGCTCCTCATGCAAAATAAATACAATAAGCCTGAAGTTTTGCAGTAATAAATGATAAATATAGTTTATATATATTAGTTTTTAAAAAAAAATTTTTTTTTACAGCAATCATTAAATTAATAACATAAAGGCTTGAGATAAATATGGAGATAAACTCCAACAAACTAGCATATTTGTTCATTGAGGAACTCTTAAATTCATGGAAATAATA
Source organism: Epiperipatus broadwayi (assembly GCA_028023455.1). Taxonomy (NCBI): domain Eukaryota; kingdom Metazoa; phylum Onychophora; class Udeonychophora; order Euonychophora; family Peripatidae; genus Epiperipatus; species Epiperipatus broadwayi. The sequence continues at coordinate 4,525,306 of JAQFVV010012446.1, forward strand.
GACTACTTGAAAATCAAATTCCACAATGGTAACATCCTTGGGGTTATTTAATTCACAAATGTGTTTTTATGTTGCAGCTTGATCGTCATTATATCAAGCAGTTCGTATAACAGATTTATGGTGAAACTCAAACAAGGCTATAAAAAGTTAATCTCTAACACAAATGGAATGAAATTAGTCAAGTCTTTAACGTTATGGTTTCCCTGCCATGGCAGACCTCGAGTTTTTATGAACTCATAAGCAATAAAGTCATTTGATCATTTATCTAACAATTTATTTATTTTTTTGGCATGATTTTAAGGCAGTGATAGAATCCTCAAAATCTGGATTGTAAGATCCTCTGATCGATTCCAGTTCTGGCATTTTCGGTGCTCGAACTTCATATGAACTCCCAGGCAATAAAGCCATTCAATTATTTTAATAAATTGCACTTGAGAAATTTCTTTTGTCATGGAAACCAGTGGTAATGGATTTGTAAATTAATTTTAGCTAGCGATTTAACTGTAAATTGGTATTCTTATTTTTTGGCAATTAATATTTTAATATATAGGTATATATCGTAAAAAACAATATTCCTTTTTATTCAAAATAAGCACTAATACCTGCAATAATTATCATGATTATGCTCAGAATTTAAATCGTGCATGCTTACACATATAAATATCAAACATTAAAAGTAAATTTACACTTACCGATTGAAAGGTGTTGAAAGACTCGTTTTGCTTCCATAACTTCCAATGGATGATGATCATAACAAACAAAAGGATTAATTACATTGACTAGAGGCTGTTCACCACCAACACTTTCGCTGAGGCGGACGTGAATATTTTCAGAAAAACTAACTGATTTTTTAGCACGGATGCAGTCATTTGTCATGCAGGTGCAATGCGTAGGGATATCAGTTTCACATTCTACTCCATCACCAGAAGAACGATGGAAAGAAAGAATGTTTTCAAGTGGGTTACTTTCACTTTCAAAAACGTCTGAAAGTTTATTATCATCTCCTGAAAATCGCATAAGATCTCCTTCTTGCACCCGCAAGTGATTTTTGTTATCAGATTTTACTGTACCATTATCCACAATGTTGCATTCACATAAAGAATGAGCATTGACAGGTCCTGGCAACGATTTAACTTTATAACAAGTTGTACACAACTGAACTGATGGATTTGGAAGAGATGATGAGAACTCAGGTCTACATGTTGTCTTTGATGGAGACAATACAATTGTACTGTTACAAGGAATTGGTTGCATTCCTTCTGGTGGGGGCAACAGTGGTATTCCCTCCTGGGAGAATAAAAATGGTACAGCATTTTGAGTCGCCGGTAACCCATTATTATGAGGCATATCATAAGGCTCCTGCAAAGATCTCCTTTTTAAAATATTAACTTCTTTTTCATGAATAACTGGCATATCAGACATGCTTAATCTTTTATTATGAACTTTACAATTTTCATTCACAACAGTCCTAGTAGGAGAAGGTTTGCGAAGGATTCCTTTGGGAATTGAGCGTTTATCAGCATTATGAATTAATTCCATACTAGCAGGACTTTCTTCCTTGTGACAGGTATAACTTGGAAGAGATACTGACCGCTGAGGTACAGGTGGACGTCCTTCACTGTTTCTCAGAGATCCTGAAGATGCTGCTAATTTAGATTCAGAGGAACCACATCTTGGACAAACATAATGAAATTTTCCAATAGATGGAATAGATCTATCTGGCAATGGATGCACACATTTATTTGAAGAATTTGTATTACATGTTTTTGTATTTGTTTGGCAAGAATTGGAATGTTGCCATGGGGACTGGTGAAAAAATTCAGGTCTTAGATTTTGAAACTCTTTAGGTAAGAGCATACTTAAACTATCCCAATCTTCCACATGTCCAAAATTTGGTGACAAACTCATGTTTCTCCTAATATCAACTTCAGGACAAGACACAGGTCGTTCTCGATGCCCAACTAAATTGGTTCGCCGTTTAACATTGTCTGTGGAAGTTTCAGATTCAGAAAAAATATCAGTGAATGATTGTGGTAAAACAATATTATTAGTTGTAGGTTTTAAAAAACTCAAATCTGGTAATGAAAAATTAGACTGAAATTTAATCGGTTGACCAGTGGAAATTCCTTTGTTAAGATGTTTAGAACAACCAGGTGAGGAAGAAGTTGAAAAAGATGTTGATGTCTGAGGCAAATTTACATTACTAGGAGTTGGCAGGAGTTCAGCGCTATCTAACAAAAATGATGTCTGAACTGACTGATCACACACATGGGCTGGAATCTGTGTAGAACAACTTTTCATGGTTGCAATTGTAACATTCAAGCGACGCCTCATTGGTTGTTCACATTGTGTATTATTGATATGGCCTAATGAATTTCTATGAAATCGTTCCACTGATCCTTGGCGACTACTAGCATAGCCACTAGAATTTGGACTAAGATCTAAACGTTCACCTGAATTTTGTCTTACATTATTAAGAACATTGTATTGAGCTTCAAATTGTGGACTTGCAAGATGGTTAATGCCTATTTCGACAGGTAACTTATCACCATTATTTTTTTTAGCACCAATTCCACCTACAGATCCAATGGCATTTGTTTCATTTGTTATCCCTTTACATACTGCTTCAACTCTTTTAGATGATATACCAGAACTACTGCCATACGACTTAGATGTAGGGAAAAAATTGTTTATAACATCCATACTCGTTCGGGAATCTCGATTTGCCCCACCTCTATGACACTCGATTGCACTTTGATTATTTCTAGCACAATCACTATTGACGGATGTACAGCTAGAAGATTTTTTGACGGTTACTGCTTCCTCTTCATTAATTAAAGCTCCACTACTCATAATATTAGGTAATTCCTCTTGTAATGGAGTCATCAAAGGGGACTTTAAATGTGCCAGATTACATTCTGTCAAACTATCTTCAAAAAAAGTAGATTGTTCATTTTCACTGACAATACTGTCTTCATTATTTAAATCATTATAAGATTCACATTGTAAGACATTATCATCCTGACTTGCTGTCATATCCTCTTCATTTTCTGAGAGGTCATTAAGCAATTCCACACTCCTGTTCCTAGACAGTAATCGTACCGGACTAAGAGGCCCTGAAACATTAACTCCCTTTTCATTTTGGCACATTAAGTTCTTCTGGCGTTGAACTACATCTTCTTTGTGACATTTAAAGTCTATATCGTCTAGAGAAGGGTTGTTATTACTACTCTGGCTACTCTGAAAAAGATTGTGAATCTTTTTTATCTGATCTGAATGCAATTTAAGTTCTTGGCTGTTTTGTCCGTTCTTTGAAGGTGGTGAAGACGTGAGGTAACCCGAGGAGTCTGACTGTGCACTGACTAATGTTTGGTGGCTACTATCATTTTCCCTTGACTGCATAAATAGCCGTACAAGAGAAAAAGAATGTTGACTAGTTTCTGAGGTACATGAATGAGCTAAATGACTATTTTGAACATCGAATATGGGAACACATTTTCCTGAATCAGTTGATACCTGCATTTGACTCAGCCGCGAGTCCAACTGGCTAGACGAGCCACTGCTGCAGAACAGATTGGGTAAACTTTTGCTTTTATGATGCTCCGTGCTGCACCGCCGAGTTAAATCACTTGCAGACTTTAATTTACTCCAAGTCATGTAGACATAATCTGACTGAATCATGGAGTTGTCCATGACCTTAGCACAATTGCGCAGACGATAGCGAGAAGCCCAGTCTGTATAGCTGTCTTGGCCGTCACTTAATGTGGTGTCGTGGTAGTCCGAGTCATCAGAGCAGGGAGTCAAACTGCCTTCAAATGCCAGCATATAATTGTGCTTGTTAGCTTGGCAGCTTCGGATAAAGTCAGGCTCTTCGTACAACTCACAGTCGAGGCTATCCATCGAAAAAGCATTAGGATTCTCTTTAAGTGGTGAGAAGAGAAGCTCACTTTTACAGATTGAGAGGTCCGAGGTGGCCACGCTGCTATGCACACTTAATGAAGACTGAGACAAATCAAGATTGGAAATAAGAGAATTGGAAACGCTGGCAATTTGCTCACCTTGCTCACTTGTATAACAGGTAGCAGTATATGTAGGTGGCAAACTCAACAGGCTATTCATGTCTTCACATCGAAAGGTTTCAATATCCATCTCTGCCAAATTAGCATCAAAATTTTTAGCCATGTCCTCATATATGTCCCGCATTGTGGCCATAGTGGTATTAGAGTTGGAAAGAAAACAAGCCGGTGATGGCCGACGTTCTCCAAATGACAGAAGCCAATGCAAGTCTGCTTCGCTGTCTTTAATGGCATCATGACCACCATTTTTCTTGGAATCTGCTGTGTGATTATAATTCAAATCAGCTTCGGGACTACCAAGATTAGGCCGTAGAGTCTCCTCCATCATCTAACATCAGAGCTCTATAATAAAAAATATACCAATTATACTGATTATAAAATTGTATACTAATGAAATTGAATATTTTTATTATACATCGTATAAACAAATCTTACTGAATTAGTTATATGAATTAAATAATCAAATATTTATATATAATTTAATATTTAAAAAAAGTATATGATGTATATTAATTAAGATAAAACCACTTGTATATTTTAAACATTGATTTAAAAATATTAGTAAAATAAGTTAAATCTCTTACACGTTTGTTTCATACAAAAAGACAAGCTTGTTTACATCAGAGGAAAGAGCATAATGAACATCTCTCTAAAGCGCAAGGTTATATGTCCCAATGGATATCATTGCCTCTAAAGAATTTATTTCTATGTATTTGTGCTCTTCACCATCAATACATTTACATTCAAATTACTACCATGCATAGTAGTCACCAACTGTGCAAAATAAAGCACAAGGTTATATGTCCCAATGGATACCATTGCCTCTAAAGAATTTATTTCTATGCATTTGTGCTCTTCAACACTAATACATTTATATTCAAGTTACTACCATGTATAGTAGTCACCAATTGTGCGAAATCATATAGTGGCTAACAGTCTTTGTTCAATATTATTTTACAGTCATATATCACTTGTAATGCTTAATGTCAATAGAACAATAAATTGCATAGAGAAATCACCTATTATATCTTGTATTCCATATGATACTAAATTGTCCAAGCACTTTACTACTGTTACACAATGCTTTATTTACCACCCTTTTTTACAATTTATAGTTTCGATTGCCCCTGCAATCTTCTTCAGAACTTTATATCTGCTAACCTCAACTGTTACAATCAAATTTTGCTTGGACAATTTAGTATTATATGGTATACATTTGGTATAGCAATAAGAAAGAGTAGTTATAATATCTTGTATTCACTGTAATTTTAGGATAATTATGTGCTTATTAAAACTGGCTATTTATTTAAACAAGAAACCAACAACTGTTTACTTCCTTGTTTCCTGAATGTATATCTTGGGTAAGTTGGTTGAATTCATTTAATCAAATTGTTAAGATCTGGATGAGTTCACTACAGTATAGAAAGATCCATACTAGTATTAAAGATTCAAATAAAAAATAATAATAAAAATAGGTATTTACTCCCAACTATTACTTATTATAAATACATATATATATATTTACTTCTACTTTTATGCTTTCATAATAGCTCTGGAGTTGGGCTGGATATATTTTTAGAAGAGATAATAAGTAAACAAAATAGTAAAGTGGATTCCAATAGATTGTAAAAGACCTAGAAATACACCATATGTAAGATGGATGGATGAAATAAGGAAGTGTGCTAAGATGGTGTGGAGAAGAGACTAGAGATCAAAGATGTATTTAACTTGGGGAGACCCTCTTGCAATGAATCAATAATGAGTGAAAATGATGATGTTAGCTCTTAACATCTTCAGCTTACTTTTGAAGAATTATTAAGGCAAACAACTACATAAATTTCATATATTTTTGGTATTTGCTTTCTATTTTAATTCATAAAATTATGCCTACACTGTTAAAAATGCCAGTGCTATTATACTGTGTTTCCCCAAAAACGAGACTAGGTCTTATATTAATTTTTGCTCCAAAAGATACTGTAGGACTTATTTTCAAAGGATGTCTAATTTTTTCATGAACAAAATTCTACATTTATAGGAGTACTTTTCTTTATAGAAAGCTGTAAAATTCTCACCCCAGGAACCCACCACAATTCCTTTCTTCTTCTCACCAGAATAGCTTTCCTTTTGCACTCATCTTTGGCAATCAGAATACTATTCCATTTAAATTGACCATTAAATTAAGTGTTGGTTGAAGACTTGCGAGACAGGAATGGTAACAAAAATGATTACAGTTAAAAATAGTTTGTCCACACAAAAGCAACAAAAAATTGCAAGCACAAAAATTCAGAAAATGTTTCTGTATTTCACGTCATGCTACATATTTCCATCACAACATATGACATTGAATTACGATGATATATATATGAGATAACCACATCCATCCGTTATCAAGTAACCAATTGTAAACACTTTCCAAATAAAGATCCTTGCTTGAATATTCTTTTTAAAAACTTTTCTTTATGAGAAAGACTGATGATTTAACTTAAGCTAATTTCTGTTATTAATATAAGTATTAAATATGGATATATATATATATAAGTATAAATTATTGTCTGAAATGCACACTTGTGGTAGTTAAATTGTTTCTCTATAAATGATTGTAAATTGTTTCTCTATACAAGTAGAATCACATTTGTAAAAAATAGTTGACAGGAAAATATAAAAGAACCTTATAATTTATGTCATTTATTTAAAGCATTAATGTCAATAATATTGTTTATTTATACATTCATTACTTTATAATTCAATATGTCCATCATATGTTTCAAAAAACAAACAAAAGCTGTCTATTAGGCAGCCCATAACTAGGACTTATATTTGGATTAACTAGGGCTTATATTTGGAATAGGGCTTATATTATAAGAATCCTCAAAAAACATGCTACAGTTATTTTCTGATTAGGTCTTATTTTCAGGAAACATTATAATTTTCTTGATATATCAGTTGCTGGTGACTATTTTAGTAATATAAATGAACATAAGAAAAATTTAAAATTTCCAGTTAAATAAAAATACTAGTTCAACATTATACGTATTAATTACACACTGCCAGTATTTCTATTTTAAAATAAATACTGTCTAAATGGTTTCTTCAGGTATTCTTTTTCTAATTTGTTAAATTTCCATTATAGATGGGTTAAAAATAATAAAAAAAAAAGCAAGTATAATTACATTTGAAAAATAAATTTATGAAAAATTAAAAGAGATAATGGAATTCAGGAATGTTGTTTTCAACATTTTAACATCTGGATGTATAAATGTTAGCCTTGTTATTTATGTGACTTCTTTGAAAAGTAAAACATCAATCCATACCATGCCACTGTAAGACAAAAAGATGCCAGATTACAGATAAAAATTTCAAAATGAATAAATTATTTCTAAAATATAAAAACTAGGATCATTATTGTTAAATCCTAACACAGTCAATCCACGGTTTTTAAACAGAGTAATCTTTTGGTTTATTAACCACATATTATTACAATATAAATTAAAACTACAGCACTTGATAGATCAATTCTAGCAAAAAAATAAAACATAAAAATGTTATGTCATAGATATCCATATCTTTCTTACAGCCAACATATAGTATAATGTTATTTAGTTACTATAATGATCAACAACAGCTGTAGCTAAGTGGAAATGAGCACGGCCATTTCAAGAGAAAGACACTATAGATGAGTTCTGTGATGACTATATACATTAATCAAAAAAAAACCACAAATACATCTGCATAAAGAAAACAACTAGACCATTATTTTTGTTTTGTTTTTTGATATTTTGAGATACTGTCATTTAACTTCTGCAGAAGACTTTTCTTTCTGAAAGACTTAAGAGTCTAATTGCTATATTTTATTTTCCACCATATCTTACCAATGAATTCTGTGAATATTTATTTCACTTCTTTGGAATGCCTTTGAAATAAACTTTAAAATGTAAACAGTAATTATCTCTTTTTCAAGACCCATACTCAAGTTTATTATATAACACTCTTTTAAGTCTTGTACCAATCATTATGATAATTATTTAATAGTATATCCTTGATAAAGAGCATAAAATATATTTGAAACATGGAATAAAATCAAATTATACAATTCTAAAATAAAATATATAAGAAGTCTTAGTATGATAGTCATCAATGTGATGAAATACACCATTTTTTAACTTTAGCAATTTATGTTGCATCATGATATCCAATCTTGACTCTCTACCTAAAACAGTTAGCAAGCTACATAAAGCGATTCACATTCCCAAGTTGATAACTATGGAAACTAGAAAGTGACAATTTTTGTTCTATCCCTGTCTGTTAAAAGAGTTTGAACATTAATTGCCAGATCAAAGTCTTTGTAGATTGCAAACTCTTCCTCTGAATTGACAAGGATAGCTCAATCATCGGCGTACTGCAAATCTGGGAGCCAAAAAGATGCAGTTCTTGTTTTCAAGTAGTTGAAATTAAAAACTCACATTGTGAAACCTGCTTTTGATGAAATCACCTATAAAATGATCCAAAAGACCAGTATCGATAATTTTAAAAAAAGCAAGAGGTGATTGTCAATAAAGAAATAAACTTATCTGTTTATCACCAACTTCTCATTTCAACTGACTCCAATTTTAAACTAGCAACAATATTTTTTTTTTCATGCCATCGTGGAGAAACTGTATAATATAAAACAAACTTAGGCAGATAACTAGATGAATTCAAACAGTGACACAAAAGTTTTTCATTCAACCAAATCAATAAAAGCAGTACATAAATATCATAAACTCGCCTTTTTACATATAAAATTTATCAATATACTGCTACACTCTATTTCCTGCATTTACCTAGCAAGAAAAATTTTATCTATGCTTCTTGATTCTCTAGAACCACTGTGAATCTATGGTAACAAGTTATTTATGAACGAAAATAATTTATTCAACAGAATCCTTGAAAGTTTTTTTTTTGTATGGTGGATAACAATGTAATTCCATAAAAATTACTGCAGTCTCAACTGCCTTTTGTGATTTTATAAAATGGAACAAAGAGCATTTTTGTCACCAGGCAAGACAACTTGATGGATCCATATATTTCTAAGTTCTGCAGTTACAGTGTCACTACTATGCTTAAAATTATATCATCACTACCTTCAGCCTTTTTGTTCTTAAAAAAATCTGTGCAAATCTCAATTGGTACATACATAAGATGGATATCATTAAATGCCAACCAACATAGCAACATAGATACAATGTAATTTATTGATAATTCATACAATAATCTTTGGTAGATCAACTAGTCCACTTTGGACCGGGGAGCATTAAAAAAATCAAATCTTTTAGCTTTAAAAAAATGAACATCTTTTTATACTATAAAATTAATTTTCTATGTTGAGATAATTTACTAAAACTAAATTCTCATAAGCAAAATATATTATTAATTACACATAAAGTTCTAAGAAAATATATAGAAGCAGGTTTTACAAAGAAACCACAAAATTTGACCAATAACTTTTTCTAACTTTTTTCTTCAACCAAAAATAATAATGATTGACTATTGAGACATAAATAACTTGCTAATAAGGTAATTTAACCATTAAGCATCACATGATCACATTTCCTATACTAGCACATTAATTGTTGATAAACAGAGCAAAACTCTCCATACAGTATTGCCACCTGTGCTAAACAGAGTAATCAATGGATGCCAGAAGGCTTGTGCATAAAATCCCTATCTAATGCCTACTCATCCAATATCCCCAGACTAGTTTCTGGCTTGTGGCCTTCATCAGTGAGGAGCTTTGGATCTGAGAGCACTGCATCTAGATCTTAGGATCTAATGCATCTAGATCCTAAGATCTAGATGCAGTGCTCTCAGATCCAAAGCTCCTCACTGATGAAGGCCACAAGCCAGAAACTAGTCTGGGGATATTGGATGAGTAGGCATTAGATAGGGATTTTATGCACAAGCCTTTCTGGCATCCATTGATTACTCTGTTTAGCACAGGTGGCAATACTGTATGGAGAGTTTTGCTCTGTTTAAGGTAATTTAACATTTTGATGTTTAAAATATTTAAAACCTGTTACAGATTTTATGCTAAATACACAAATTGTATCATCTAGAAGTAATAAGGAAAATATAGTAAAAATCATTAGACATCTATAATCCTTCATTTGATTAGTTAAATAAATGAGAAGACATGGCAAGTAGTTACAATTTGTGATCAGAGAAATATGTGATCCCTACTGGTTATCTGTATTAAAAGATCCAAAGAGACATTAAAACAATTCAGAAGTCATCCAATAAGGTTCATTCTTGGTAGGTTAAAAAATCACAGAATTTGAGGCTGCCAAAAAATATAAATTATGCATGCACTCTATTAGAATATGCTTAACATCATCAGAAAAAATAATATGGCTGCCAAATTTTAATCTGGCTGTTATGCTGTCAATGTGAAGAGATTACAAGGGACCATATTGATGAAATCCACATCCAAATATCCAGTTGGAAGAAAAATGTCTTCTATTTATCAGATATACTATATGTGCTTATATGAATTAATAGAGAAGTTTATTAATTCTATAAAATTATATGGTTAAGTGCTTTAGAGAACTTATGACATTCTCATATTCACAGCAAGATAAGTCTACAATCAGCACTGCAGCCACATCATTGCCAAATAATAATTTTACAATTGTCAATATTTGAACAACCTATGACTCTAAGATGATATGGTACCATTTCTGACAGCAGATACTTCTGTTCATTGCTCAGATTGGTGATAGAGAATACCAGAAAAAATGCCAAGAGCATATAAAATTTCTGTGTATTGTCTGTTGTAACTAGTTCTACCACCATTCTGCAGCATTTGTTACACCAATCCTTAGTGCATGCACAAGAACTTCATTTGACACATGTACCAATCAACTATAAAGAAACAAGAAACCTACGGTCACATTTTTCTAACAGCTTATCCAACTACTGATAAGAGTTGTCACATCTTTATGTTCTATTCAGACTGCAGGTATCAACATGCTTTACACATTTCCACACACTAAACAAATAATAATATCTGTTTTTATGAAAATCAGAAGTACAGCAAATTTAAATAAATGTAATTGAATATAGATAAAAAACATTCACAAATACAAATAATTGCTTACTATATATATATGAATAATTGTTAACTCCATATATATGAATAATTGCTTACTAACTCAAAAATCAACCATGTTCATAGATATCAAAAATAATAATATAGATTGGGGTGAATTTTATGAATTCATAAGATTTATTTTTTCATTTTAGAAACATTATTCTTTTCTCCCTTGCCATAAAATCCCTTAAAATTGTCGGAAGCCTATCTGTTTACAGTACCTAATGTCCTTGGCAAGAATGCTAACAATATAAAGAAAAGAAGGAACTATGTAGATTAAGGGGAGGGATGCACTAAATATAATTTTTAATGAAAAAACTAAAAAAAGATTGAAAAAATAAAAAATGTTTACAAAAATTTGATTGTCAGTAATGAGTCTGTGGTTTAACAGTAGCAAAATATTACCTTTTTTTACCTGTTTAACGTAACACAAAAATTTTTTTTTAAATTAATTAAATTACTAGTGCCATAATAAAATAAATCATTATCTAAGATAACTAGCATCACAATATTTTAGAATTTATAAGATGGTAAAGAATTAACATTGTACATTTACAAATTATGAAAACATCTTAGTAGTTTATATTTCTTTTTCGTTGAGCTTATGGATTTATTTATTTTTTATAAACTTCTAATTCAAACATAATACAGGAATTTGTAGAGATTTCAAACACTAGCTGCTTTATTAAATCCTCCAATTCTGCTGCTGTAACTATAGATTTGACAATGATTCAGTATGTGTTTTATAGTTTGTGTTTGGTCACAACTACAAAAATTAGGGAGTATTAAATTCATTTCTAAAGCAGATAAGCAGCACAACCATTGGATATTCTGAATCTACTGATGAAACCAATAACATCTAGAAAGATCAAATCCAGCTGACTTGAACTATGAGATTTGAAAAAACAAATTTGTTTGAAGCCTCATAAGTTTAGGAGCCTCGTAAGTCTAATTCCTACGTTATAATTTTTCAGTTATTTGAAGGGAATGGAATATTAGTTGAGTATTAAGCATTCAAAGAGATTTTAACTTGAAGCATGTCTTACATGCTGAAACTATATCTTGATTTAATAGTAAATCAAATGATTTACTATGCCAATTATTTTCTGAAATCCAGAGAAAATACATGTTAAAAAACCCAGAAGCCAATGCAAGAAGACGGATTTGAGTGTGCCCATATTTCATTGCACATCCAGAAATTTTTAGAGGCCCAATATGTATCAGTAGGATATGTTAGTGCTAAGGAAATTATCCTTAGAATATTTGCATCACAGCTTATATATAATTAGTGCCAACCAGTTTTCCAAAGAAGTTGCTGGTCAAAATTATTTTAAATCTAGTATTCAAAAAATGATCAAATAAAACTACAATCACATATGACTCCTCATAGGTAGCATTGACTTTCAGTTTTGAAGCAGATTATATTCAATTATTGAAATGTTTCCACATTTGTTTAAATGAAAAGATGGGCATGTTATCTTTGTGGGGAAAAGAATAAAACCTAGTATTTGAAAAAGATTTCCAAACTTTTCATATCCTCATTAAAAGACTTTCTAATTCTAAGACAATCTCTGAATTTCCTATACTGTTTCTAGAAGACTTGCTAACAAACCAACAAAAGAATAGTTATTTCAATAAATAAATAAATAAATAATTCTCCACATAATATCTTTTCCCTAGCCATATATAAAACAAATATATTATTCTACATCCATGTTTTTGGCTATAGGGATTTTCAATGTTCTTTCCTATAAATAAATATGCACAGATCTATATTTATAATTTATGTTTACAAAAATTAATAACAGAACTAGCATAAAAATTGACAATAAATGTATTTACTATTTTCTAAAATTAAAATAATTTTTCATATATATCAATTTATTTTTATCTAGTACTTTTTTTGTAATTTGCTTATTTCATTTGTACATATACCAATTTGTCTGTATCTTTTATTATGATTTTTTTTAAATACATTCTAATTAACTTGACCTAATTATCCACTCAATTTAAATATTTCCTCTTATATTTAATTATATATAATACCATCTCTTTATTTTTCCAATTATAATATGAAAAATACAAATTAAATATAAATGAAAATATTTAAATTGAGACATAATCAAGGTAAGCTAATTGGAACATTTTAAAACAAACAAACAAAAAAAAATGATACAAATAAATTAGAATATGTAGAGATGATATAGATAAGTTCACTTTCATCTCATTTTCAACAGTTATCAATTCACAAGTAGGATAAACATCTCCCTAAGTTTAATTCAGTTTCTCCAATTCCTAGCCTCACTTTTCCACAATTCACCAGCAACCTTATTTCATTCATCCATCTCATATGTGGTCTCTTTCTAGGCATCTAGTCCAGCTCCTTTCCATTTTTTAATTTATCTATATATTTTGGTTTTGATTTCTTCTTGTTACTCCTAATATACATCTCTCTGTACTTCATTGCATGGTCTGATGTGTCTGAATTGCTCTTTTATTAAGTGTCCATGTCTTAGATCCACAAATAATAATTAGTAAGCTACATCTATTAAAAATCTTCCTTTTCAAACACATTGGCATATTTCCTTTTAATAATAAATTGTATTAAATAATATGTAGTGAAGATAACTGACCAAAGGTAAATTGAATTAAAAATATAAAGTTTTATTTTAGTTTTAGAAAATACTATATAAATTTGATGTTATTGTTATTACTTGACTTTTGTAAAAATAAATTATAAATAGATCTGTATTTATTTATAAGAATAAACCTTGAAAGAGACTACTGGAGTTGGTCGAAATTTAAATAAAGGTGCAGAATGGAAAAGAAATTTAGTTCATAAAATAAAAAAAGATTTATATTATGTGGAGAATTGTTTATATATATTAGAATAACTACTTTACTTTATGGATTTGTTGAAGATTTTCTAGAAAGAGAATGCTGAATACTCAGAATATTGCTTTGACTTAAGAAAAATAACCATTTTCAGAAATAAAAAGTCTAAAACAGCAGCAAATTTTTTTCCTACATTACCTAGCATAAGCTCTAGTAATCAAGATGCTAGAAAGTTACGCATCATAATAACAGTTAAATAAAAAGTCCCTAAAGAAGAGTATGAAAAGTTTGGAAATTCAAATACTATGGTTATATTTTTTCTCACAAAAAAAGTATCCTCAACTTTTCATTTAAACAATATTTTGTAAAAGACTGAAAGACAACCCTATCTACATTACACTCTTGTCGACCTTCTTGCATTAGTTTCCAGTTTTTATATATTTCAGAAGACAGTTTGTTTCACCCAAAATGTATAATAGATTATATATACTGAATCAAGATATAGATTCAGCCTGAAAGACATCTTCCAATCAAGATCTCTCTAACGGCTGAATGTTCCATCAAGAATCCTTCAAATAACGGAAAAATTATAGCATAGAATAAATTGTGAAACTCCAATGAATTTCTATTTCTGAATCCTCCAGTTAAAGCAGGATATGATCTTCTTAGCCGTCATCTGTTTCATCAATAAATTCAGAATCATTAACGATTCCTGTGTTTATATGTTTCAGAAGTGGAATTCAATAGTCTCTTAACTTATACAGATCTGATCAAATACAAACCATGAAATATATAATCAATAATTGTCAAATTTAAGCATACAGTGGTAGAATTGGTTTTAAAAAAAACCACTGGCGAATCTATCCCCTAGTTGAAATCTTCACAGATTTCTTTTATTATATTCCAATTAGACATCTATAAAAAAAAAAATTAATTAAAAAGCTAAATAAAATTGATTCATTTAACATATTGAAATCTAGTATTGAAAAGCTCATAAAAAAAGAAATATAAATTACCATGGTGTGTGTTCATAATTTGTACATAGGCAATGTAAATTCTCTGTCCTCTCTTATAAATTTCAAAACAATACGAAGAACTCTGACCTTGACAATAATTTATTTTATTACATATATGTAATAGTCAGTTATGAGTATTTTAAAATTATTTCATCTTATACGTAAATACGGTAAAAACAGTTTTTATTAACATTTTTCGTTAAATGATCTTAGTTTTTAATTTAAAATTCATCGATTGAAAAATTGTATTTTTATACTATAATAATTGTATTTCAATAAAATAATTCTGATACTGTTAATCTAACTGTTATTAAATGATGAAACACTTAATTTTAATTAAACATTTTTTCTTTGTGTGTGTGTTTTTAACTTATTTTTTTTGGTTTACTGCATTGAAAATTATATATAATTATTCCTTCTATTCCTCTGTATTGGATTCTTTAAGCAAGAGACTGTTCATAATTTTTATTAGTCATTCATTAGACTAGAGATCATCCAACAATGAATATTTCTGTAGTGACTAAGATGAAAGAGAAATTAAGTTTTTAATTTTAATATCTGAGAAATTTATTTCAATATCATTTTTTCCATAAGGAGAATTATTTATGCATTAAAATAAATGGGCCTCTTTTTGAAAAAAAAAAAGGGATGCCTAATGATGTACTGATTTACTAAAATACAGTTATTATGAACCGTTTGGAGGGGAGGGAGTTGGTTAAGAAAATCAAAGAAGTCTAATGAAACGTAAAAAAAAAATGTGAGGGACACTTTTTTCTTATCTTGATTAATGCTTTCTAATGTTTATTATAATATAAATACCTCGCTTTTTTAAAAAAATTCTTATATTTATTTACATATTTGTTGTTTGATGAAATGTAAGTGCTGAAGTTTTCACAACTTTAAACTTCTGTTTTTTCTGTTGTTTATTTCATGATAAATTTATACAATTCAAGCAGTCAAATATTGTTTTGAAAAACATATTTTCAGGAGCATTAATTCATTCTACTTACTTCAGAGATATTTTATCTATTTCTAATACTGGATGTTAATTATACCTGAATGGTTTTTGACAAATAATGATCGTTATTAAGAAGCTCTGGGTTTGAAATTATCCCTCTAGCAGCCATCTTAAATTATTTTATATATATATTATCAAATCTCTGGAGTAAAGTTACTTATGTTGCTCATAATAGCATATGCAAATGTAAGCAGAGAATGTCTTGTTAATAAAAACATGATGTTTAAATACTAATAAGTCTCTGTAAACTTAATATTCCTCTAGACCAGGTGTGGACAATTGTTTAGGCTTGGGGGCCACTTTGTGGAAGCGGAGGTTAGCGAAAAGCTGCACTTTTTTTTCATGACACAATAAACACACTGCTTTATTCTCTGTATTACCAAAGAAATATTTGTTTGTCTAGTCTTCATTAAACACACAACATTCATCACCGATTTTTACATTTTTTTCGGAGGGTTCATGGTTTCACTAAAGTTGGAAAATTATATATTTATTGTTTCTAGAGACAAAATTGAAATTAACCAGATCAACCGGAAAAGCACTGCACATCGTATCTACACAATGCATGCATATTGACGTGGCTGTCTTAGTGGAAAATACGAGACGAATCTTCGGTCGCGCACAGGAAGGAGATCTCGGTTCAAGGCAGATTTTTCTGTCTTGGCGGGTTGCCAAAAAACTCTTAGCTGGCTGCATGTGGCCTGCGGGCCACTATTTGCCCACCCCTGCTTTAGACATATTTCATGTTTAAAACTCCAATACCCTTATTCACAATACACAATTTAAATTCAGCATTCTATAATTTAATATAAAAAGGCCATATGTTTTTCTTTCTTATTAAGCTTTTCAACCATTCATTTATATATTTTTTAGAAATGTCATTGTTTAAACATAGTATTTATGTGCTTGCACATGTAGTCAATCAGTACCAAAACTTATTTGGTGTAATGATGGTATTTTAATTGTATTTGTATATTGGACTATCACAGGAGGAAGCTCACAGATAAGTATATGAAAATTTCTACTGACAAATGCTTTTGGCAGGATGGCTCCATGAAAGTGTTATTTTAAAATTCAATATTCAAGAATCTTAAAGGTTCAGATTCAATTTCCATGCTAGTACTGTCATTGGTGAGGACAACAACACCTGAAAAAGAGAGAATAATGTCACTAAAAACATTCGGGATATACTAACCTGTGTGCTATTACTAACAGTTGAATAAACTGTAATATTTAAACAGCATTAAGCTGTTTATGCGCTTTGCAGATTTTAACTATAAATGACTGAATACTAACACTTCAAACCCATGATAAAGTCTTTGGAAAAGATAGAGTGGCCATCTATCTTTTCGAACCCAAACGCTTTTGTATGGGCAAATCTTAAGTGTTTGAAAGTGAAAGCGTGAAGATATTAAATAATCACTTTAAATAACTTTTACATGCTTGAATGAATGACGCTAGTGAAATTTATTAGAATTTACGATACGTCATTCTTATTTGAAATTAAATGTATGTAAATAAATCAATTATTTTATATAGCGCAATGTTTATCATGGGTTTGAAGTGTTAGTATTCAGTCATTTATAGTTAAAATCTGCAAAGCGCATGTGCAACAGCTTAATGCTGTTTAAATATTACAGTTTATAAACATCGTGCTATATAAAATAATTGATTTATTTAACAGTTGAATGTAATTGGAAAATTTAAATTAAGTTAAATTTTCTAAAAACATTCAAAAATTAACATCAGATGATGGAAATAGTCCAATATATAATATACAATTGCTGGTCTATTTTTTATTATATTAATTATATATATATATATCCTCACAAATAAAATTAAAATATGAAAATTATTCATATATTACAAACATAAAGCATATTACTTGCCAACATTATCAAACTGTTGTTTTCAACATAGAAAAAATAAAATATGTTTCAACATCATTCACCCAATATTTTTATATCAAATTACAGCAAAAACAAGTGTTCAGAACACAGGTAAGAAAATATTCTCAGAATTATTTTTTAAATGAATATAGTTTTTCTTTTTTGCCTGATTAGTGCTTCCATCTTATTTAATAACTAAAACAAAATACAGACGTATATGCATGGGGATATGGGTGAATTTCAGGTTATCTGAAGCAAAATAAATGCTTTCCATTCAAATAGTAAAATATACTACTTTAAATGCATGACCTAATTATGAGGAAATAGCAAGACATCCAGAAAGAAAGTTAAAATACCCATATCTTAAACTGCTAGAAACTTAAATGCAAATAATCTATTTTAATACGTATATTATATACATATTTTCTATATACATTTATATGATCAAAAATAAATTAAAAGTTTATTGAATCTGTTTCTTACCCCTTTTTCCCTTAGTGAAACCCACTCCCACCTTCCCAACGTCATGTAAAAAAAAAAAATTATTGTATACTATAGGGGGAAAAAACATTCTTTGCAATGAAAACAAATAAAACAGATCAAAAGGCAAAAACAACAATGTAGGTTCACCCTAGTAAGATTTATTAATTTACAGCCTTTTACTTAAATGTGAATTTTAATTTAAAGAGATGAAAAATAAATAAATTAAAAGTTTATTGAATCTATTTCTTTTCCCTTTTTCCTTAGTGAATCTTTATACATTTATATGATCAAAAATAAATAAAAATTTATCGAATCTGTTTCTTACTTCTTTTTAACTTAGTGATCCTTTCTCACCTTTCCAATGGTAATCAGCTTTGAACATGCACCTGTAAATCATGCTATTAACTCACCGATTTTATAGTGAATATACAGAACATTCTCAAACCCAAATGCAAAATAAAAACTTTTAAAAAATAAGAACATCCATAAATTTGAAAATTTCACTGAGTTTAACTACAGATTAATAATGTAATGGATGTAAAATTATGAAGATTAAATCTTCATACTCAAAAACATGCTTTAGATTGGCCTATATAACTGCATTTAGGTACAAAGATAAGACAGTTGTTCTTATCTTTTAAAAGTCTATCTTGCATTTGGGTTTGAAAGTGCCCTATGTACTCACTACATTATGAATTAATAACATGATTAATGAGCACATGCCAAAGACTGATTATCTTCTGATTAAGAATTAATAACAAAAACTGCGCTTGTAAATTATGTTATTTAATTAATTTACAGTTTAAAGGGTTGGTGTAATTTTGTTTGGATGGTAAATGTTGCTGCAGTATAGGAATCTGAATTATTCATTTTCATTTATTTCTGTGATTATACTATAAACAATTCATAGTTATTTTTGTGGTAAGTAATATATTTAATACTATAGCATTCATAGTTATTTTCAGGATTATGATTGATTATCTCTCCAGTTTTAAAATTTCTTTGTATTAAATTTATACTTGAAAATCAACAACAACAAAAAAAAGTTTTAATAATTTAAAATGAAGTCCTTATAAGTTTGAACACACATTACTTCTACTTATTGCATTAGTGCACTGAATAAATTGAAGTAATAGCATTTTCAAGTTTTAATATTTATATTTATAATGGATCCAAGTACATAAATATAGATCCATTTATACAAAAATAAAAATGAATTCCCAGGGCAATTAAGTTCATAACATTGTTATCAGTCATCAATCCAATACAAGATGGTCTCTCCAAATTTAATCCAGAATCCCCAATCTTTATAGTCTCTCTTCTCCACATCATACCAGCAAACTTCCTCCATTCATCCTGCATATGGTTTCTTTTTAGATCTTTTGCTATTTCTCAAGATATAAATCTATTATCAGCTATTCTAGCAATATGTAGAGACCAGATCCAATTCAGTCTCTTAATTCTTTCAATGATAAGTGATACCTATTTGTTCTCTCACCTATGGATTTCATTTCCGATATTTTATTATTCCTAGCATACATCTCTCCTCCACACTTCATTGAGTAGTTTGAAGTCTACATATGGCTCTTCTGTCAAGTGTCCAAGTTTTAGATTCATAAGTAAGAAGTAGTAAATCACATATTTTTAAAACATTTATTTTTGAATACATAGGCATATTTTTACTAAATTATTATCCACCAAAAGCATTCCATCCAAGTTTAATTCTATAAGAAATTTCATTCATTATGTTTCCATTTGTATTAATAATGTGACCACGATTTTTGTAATTCTTAGCTTCTAACAATTTTTATTTTCTTCAACTGATAAAATCCACTGAATATTACTTTGATCTTTTTTGTATTTACCTTTAATTCTACTATCTTACTTTCATCTAATAACTCTTCCAACATTTCCTGAAGCTCTAACACATTATTTGCAGAAACAATCACATCATCTGCCAAATCTAAATGAGATAATTAATCTCTATTTACTTTTTATTCCTTTAGCTTCCCATTTTAATCCACAAAATACTTTTTGTGAAATACACAATGTATGGAAGCCTCTAATTAATCTTGCTCTTAGGAAAAAATAATAATAATAAAAATTGAAGGACTCAGGAGGATTTGAACCAACTCTCATATATAAATATATAAAATTTCTAGGTATATGTAGCCTTTGACAGAATAGTTCAGTTGGTAGAGCATTTGCCTTAAAATTCAATATTCAAGAATCTAAAGGTGCGAGTTCAACTTCTAAGCGAATATTGTCACTGTGCAATAATACTACTCAAAACGTGTAATTACTAACCTGTATTGTCTATTTGTGTGTTATTACTAATAAGTTGTTTGTATTTGGAAAGTTTAAATAAAGTTTAAAATTTTCTTTACATACAATATTCACTCATAAATGATGGAAATAGTCAAACATATCACATCTTATAATATACCATTACAAACCTTCAAACAAATACTAAG
Organism: Epiperipatus broadwayi; assembly: GCA_028023455.1. NCBI lineage: Eukaryota > Metazoa > Onychophora > Udeonychophora > Euonychophora > Peripatidae > Epiperipatus > Epiperipatus broadwayi. The sequence continues at coordinate 4,546,223 of JAQFVV010012446.1, forward strand.
TACTCGGTATGGACCCGATGCTATGTTGAAATTTAGACATTATGAAAAATTATGTCTAAAACTGGCTAAAGTAGAAAATCATTTAAGTTTCTTATGTAAATCAGAAGGGTTTGCAGTTAAAACCTCCTATTTCCTCCAAGAGAGAGCTGAAAAAATTATTCAGAGAGCAAATGAGGCCTTATTGAGAGAAAGTATAAAAGTTCAGCGGATTACCAAGTGTCAAACATTGCGATCTATTAGAAATGTGGAATCGTTTCTACAAAACAAAGTTACAGATGAAGATTTCTCAAGAATTTGTCAAGCAGTGAACAGATCATATTGTAAGTTACATGGAAGGATAAAAGAACTCCAGAAGAAGAAGCTTGTAAATCTACATGGGCAAGTCAAAAGTAATACTGCAATTAGACTATCCTCGTCATCAGTGAAAAATCTTAGTTCTAAACAACTTACCAATTATGAATTATCAGTTCTTGAAAAACGTTTGAATTTCGCTATTACACCATCTACTGTCCCGCTATTGGATATAATGGCCGCCACTGACGGGGTGACCCAAAACTTGACTCTAAAAGAAGTGGCAGAGTTACGCTGGAGAGTAAAAAGGACACTTGAAAGACATCAAGTGCACAAGAAGAAGTCAAACATTTCATGTGATGAGAGAAAAGCTATTAAATCTCTCAAACAGGATACATCTATAATGATTCTTCCTGCTGACAAAGGTAACACTACAGTTGTAATGGATAGAACTGATTATGATAACAAAATACAAGGCCTTCTCACAGCAAGCCAATACAAAAAAGTAGCAAAAAAATCCAATTTCAAATACAGAGGTAAAACTACAAGCATTACTCCGGAAGCATCGCAAGTATTTCAGTGATTAACTTTGTATTTCAGCAAGATTCCTCACCTGTATGGATTGCCTAAAATCCATTAAGACCTATTGTTAGTTCTAGAAATTCACCATGTCAAAATTTGTCAAGATTTCTTCTCGAAGTTCTTAGTCCATTGGCGTATAGGACACAGTCTTTCGTCAGGGATTCTAAGCACGTTGTAGAATTAGGAACATGAAAATGGAAAGAACTGACATATTGGTAAGCTTTGATGTGGAAAGTCTGTTTACAAAGTACCATCTGATGAGGCATTGTCTATTGTAAGAAAAAGGTTTTATGACAATAATAGTCTATAAACTAGAACAGCTCTACCTATTGATAGTATAATGGAATTATTAACATTCTGTGTAACAACAACATACTTTCAATATAACTCAGAATTCTTCCAACAAAATCAAGGGATAGCCATGGGATCATCACTGTCACCCTTGCTCAACAACATTTACATGGAAGAACTTGAAACCACACCCATAAATAGTACTCCATGTCCACCTAAAGTGTGGCTTCGATATGTTGATGATACATTTATGGTTTGGCCGCATGGCGAGGTAAAATTACAGTCATTCTGGATGCACATTAATAGCATATCTCATACAATTAAATTCACGATGGAATCAGAACAAGAACAAAAATTGGCATTCTTGGATGTTCTTGTGACAAGACTCCCTCAGGGCAAAGTAAAAACAACAGTGTATAGGAAACCAACACACACTGGCAAATATTTTGCATATACATCCAATCATACAAGAAGCACTAAACAAGGAATTGTACTATCACTATGGAACCAAACAAAGGAGGGTTGTTCAGAAACCAGTGATTTGGAAAAAAAAAAGATTCACATAGAACAAATGCTTATGAAGAATGGTTATCCATCAGCAGTCATCAGAAAAACCTTCAATAGACAACACAAAGAGACACCAAAAGAGAAAACAGTTATTGGTACGGTAGTGTATCCATACGTACCAGGAATGGCGGACAAATTAAAGATAATCTGCAGTCAATATAACATTAGAACTGCTTTCCAAAGCCATATCACACTTCGAGGAATGCTTACTTCTACTAAGCCTAAACTGGAAATGCTGAAGAACAAAAACTGCATCTATGAAATACCAAGTGAATGTGGAAGGAAATACATTGGTGAGACCTGTCGTCCTGTTGAGCAGCGATTGAAGGAGCACAAACTAATGGTTAAAAGAGAAAAAACAGATGTGTCTACCCTAGCAGATCATGTATGTACTAGTGACCATATGCTTAAGTGGGAAAATACAAAAATATTGGATAAAGAGGAAAAAATGCATAGAAGAAAATTCAAGGAAGCTGCTCATATGACAATGGTAAATAATCCTATAAGTAAACCCAGTGTGGCAATACACAATGTATGGAAGCCTCTGTTAATCTTGCCCTTAGGAAAAAATAATAATAATAAAAATATATATAATAATTAGACTTATAAAAAAAAAAAAATTGAAGGACTCAGGAGGATATGAACCAACTCTCATATATAAATATATCAAATTTCTACTATATGTTGCCTTTGACAGAATAGCTCAGTTGGTAGAGCGTTTGCCTTAAAATTCGATATTCAAGAATCTAAAGGTGAGAGTTCAACTTCTAAGTGAATATTGTCACTGTGCACATAGGCCAGCAACACCTGAAGAAGAGTGGAGAATAATACTACTCGAAACATTGTGTAATTACTAACCTGTATTGTCTATTTGTGTGTTATTACTAACAAGTTGTTTGTATTTGTAAAGTTTAAATAAAGTTTAAAATTTTCTTTACATTCAACATTCACTCATAAATGGTGGAAATAGTCCAACATATCACAACTTGCTATAAAAAGTTTTAAGAGATATAGAATCTCACGGCCAAAGACCTTTTCAATTTTAATTCTCTTAGTATCGTTACGTAATTGCTACTGCATTGTGCTAAGGGTTGTTCAGAATATTACAATATTTTAGGTCTACCATGATGATCAAAAGTTTTAATCACTGTGGAAATGAATCAAATGTCTTGTCAAATATATGACATAATCTATTGTGGTACTTTTAAATCCAATTCGTTCTTTGTTGCCTAAATCCAAAATTCACTGAAAATCAATTGTAAAGATCGTGTATAGAACTGATAATAGACTAGGTCTGTAATTTCTAATACTTTTATTGTTACCTTTCTTAAATATCAAAAGTCCAACATATCAGCTTCCCCAAAGTATCTTTTCTTTTTTTAACCAAATTGCAAGCAATGTCCATTTTCACATTTTAATGCCAATTTATTGGTTAAAAAATATTTCAGAGTAAAAAATTTAGTTCCGTTTATTGTACATTACTTTTATTTCCATGTGCTGTATTTAAGTTTCACATTGATTTAGATAAGTTTCTAGATAACCGAATAACTTATTTATTAAAAATAGAATTAACAGCAGGCAAAAGTTAATTACAATTACACAATTAATTTTTCAGGGGCTCATGTGAAGTACCGTAGAGTTCTATCCAATTAGCCAATGTAATATTTCTTTCCTTCTTTAGTCAAATGATTAGATTCAAAATCTTTACATCTGCCACACTACCATAATACTAAAATGAACATGATGATGAATGATTTCATTGTATTAGATGTGACAATATGACCTTACTGATGTTGATGAACTTATGACACAATTGTAAGATACTTGGGATGAGAATGAATGAAAATTAGATAAAAATAATAAAAAATAATTTTAAAAATTATTAAGAAAAAAAGATAGAAGAGGATGGTTGATGATTTCTTTTAAAAAGAAATAACTATATACGTTACAAACTGAAAGCCGGGGTCGTAATGTAAACCAGAGATTACTTTCTTTGTCTATAATTAAGGATGAGTAGAGCAGGCTAATGCTTTTAAATTCTTTAAAACTTGACTCATCAATTTAATGGCTAAACAGACATTGATTATCATTCTACATTTTAAAATTTAAACTGGATTTGTTCTTTGGTGTTTTCAATTTTTAGAACTAAGAAACAAGCTCAATGAACATTTTATTTTATTTTTTTGGAGAAGAGACTTGAAAAAGGCAGTTCTCATTTATGTTATTAAGATTATTTCAAAGTCCCTCCTAAAGAATTTCAAAATAGATTGCTTTTATTGTTGAGGATAGAATATAAAAAATTAGGTAAAGTATTGTCGTTTTTCAAATAAAAGTTTTTTTCATAAGATGTTAAATGACAGCATCACAAGATTTTAAAGATACTATATACAAAGTTATTTAAATTTGCTGATTGATTTTTTATGACTGCAAAGCCGAGAGGTCATCGCAGTCGCCTTGCAAGCAAGTAGTTGGTTGCAGATGGTTGTGGGTTCGCGACCCGGCTGATGCTATGGCATATAAAAAATAAAAAAACTTATCTTTAGTTTTTTATCTCCAAAGTTGGTATAGCTAGTTATATTCAATTATACGAGTAGCTAGTAATTAATTATAAAGCTATGAGAAACTAATATACACCTAGTAATTGATGCATCAATAGTACACATCGGGTAGCTATAGTTTAATTCATAAGTAACAGAAGACAGAAATGACATGTACAATAATAGAACTGGGATACTTGAAATTGGTAAATTCTATCCGCCTATTTATCCAAATCAATCTAAAGCAAAAGCTTAATTCTAATAAAAATGCAAAATTTATTTTAACATTTTATTTATATCAATTTGTGTACATTTTGAAAGTATTATTGTTTAATGGTAGTCCAGTAACTCCTTATTGGCCTATTTAATTCATACCAGAATTTGACTGACTGCTAGACAGATCCTAGCCCAGAATAAACATTACATTTCATATCTAGAATCCATTTTTCACCATGATCAATATGAATTTCAGTAATTCATCTATTAACACCCAAATAAATTTGGATACACATATAATAATTATATGTATTAGTCTGGCAGTAAAATTTTAGTCTTCATTAAGATCATTAGGATTATTTATAATTGCTAAACATTTGATAGTATGTTTTATTTAATTAATGAAGTAAATTTAACTTTCAAAAATAAGTTGTTGAAGATCTCTAGAGAATTTTTAGTATTTCAGAATTTTCAAATAAATCAAGCTGGCAGCCATATTTTTGACAAATATAGTTTCCAGAGTCTATAATCGACAGAAGATATTTTACTTATTAAATTAAAACAAAATTAATAAATCGATTGTTACATTTTTAAAAAAAAAGAATAAATTCCCATTAATTTTATTAAGAAGTTTATGTCTTTTTTTTTTTTTTTACTTATAACATGAGAAGCAACAAGACACTCTTAACATTGTCTACATTGGTTCAATGCATGCGTTTCTTTTTAACAGCACTTTTTTTGATAAATTGTCATAATGATAAAAATTTGGGATCTTTATGTCACAGAATGTGATATAGAGACTATTTCCAAAGGTACAGGATTCTCCCCTCCCGAAAAGTGTGTTAATGGTCATGAGTGTAAATATTCTATTTATAATCTTTATTTTATTTTTCTATTAATAAGTTAATCTAAAAAAAAAAAGGGGGGGGGGGGGATAAACAGTAAATAGTGTAATTAATTTTTCCACAATGATAAATAAAATGTAAATATTAAATGTTTCCTAGCAGGTATGTTTTTGTAAACATTTTTGGTGACCCCCCCCCCTCCAACCATAAATTTATCAAAAATACTGGCTGCCATCTTTGTTTATTTGAAAACGCACAAGTACCGAATTTTTATATCTACTATACATTCTTCATTAACTTTTAGTTACCAGCAGACCTACTTATGCTTTAAAGATGGCCAACTTTTCTCTGCATAAATCAATTGACATTAACACAGAAATTATGCAGTATGTACTTCTCTACATGGCTACAGTGTTCATGGATTCAAAAGGATATGTTTTAATTATTATTTAAATAGCTTTAAGTAAAAATGTCAGGATATATGAAAAAATGTTGTGCACTTATATAAAGTTGTAATAAAATCAGACTTAAATAATAATTAAAGTATAATATTTAGGAAAAAATTGCACAAGCTTAAAGGGGGTGAGGGTATTTTCCAAACTATAAATCACTCAACTCTTAATAGACAATTAAACTCATTTACTAAAGTACATCATTAATCCTGCCTTTCAAAAAATTTAAATAAGCAAATCAACTGAAATTGATTTTAGCCAGATTAGTTAGTTAGTTCTTCATCTTCTCAACAAATAAATGTAACAATCTATCAGCTGACATAAAATCTCAAAAATGTGAATTATATGAAATATGAGTTCATTAATTAAAGAATTAAGAGATGAAAGCATTCCTTTTACTCATTAGGAAACGGTATTAATATTACTTTTTTTAAAAAATGTAATCAGAAAAAAAAAAAATGTGTGTGATATTAATGATGACTTTAATAGTTTTCCACTCATAAATTAAAACAATAATATTTTAGTGAGCATCGTAACTGCAAAGAGGATAATGAGGGGGAGGGGGATTAATTTTGTATATAAAAACAGTAAGGAATTTCCGAACTTATTAGGGTAGTTAAATTCTTATAAAACCATAAACATCAAGCATTCAATAAAACAAATATATATTTGAATTCATTTAAACTGAGAAGTAAATTTTAAAAATTTAAAAAACCACACCCTAATTCATAATCCAGATCTCTTTCATTAATGGTTTCCCCTTCCATCCGTCACTGAAAATACTGATTATAGTCAAATATTTTTCAAGCAATGTTCACATAATTAGCATTTACAAATAAACAGATCTTTTTCTGCAACTTTAATAAATGCAAATTTACTAGAATAAATTACACTATGCAGATGGCAAGCAATGCTAAACTACTATTAAAGATAAACTCTGTGTAGTCTGGTGCAATTGGTAGAGCTTTGAGGTCCCAAGATTAATTCTGGCACCCGAACTTCTTATGAATTCCCAAGCCATAAAGCTATTATCATTTTTTTTTTTTTTTACAAAAATGTTATCACTAATACCGTTATCACTAATACTGTATCAGAACTATGATTTGTGAATAATTAGATGCTAAAATAATTTGAAAAATAGTGGGTATGTCTTTCTATAACATATAATGCTATCGTTCTAAATTTTGGACAAAGAAAGATGATAGATTTAGAAGAATGATATAATCCCTCATGTATCATTTGAGAATAGGTGGATTCTTCACAAAACACAACACATTTTTTGATCATCAGTACATGAACTACCATACGTAAGACTTTATATATATATATCATTTGAAATTATAATTTACCTAAGAATATTACAGTTTTCAAAATATTAATGTTAAAATTTATCTATCAAAATTATTTAAATTCTTTTTTAATTTTCTTTTATGATAATGACTACATTTTCTCAGCTACCTTTGCATTTTGTGCATGAATTTACAATGAAAATGGCATCCCCAGTGAAATATGTAAACATTATTTATGGCGATCCACTCCATAAAAAAGTAAGTTAATCTTTCAACTAAGTGTTATGATTATATAGTTTTCCAAATCCACTAATAATTTCATATCATCTCTAAGTAAAAATTATAAAATGCTAGGTCCTCGAAAACTCTAAAGCAACTTCATTTTAACCTGCAATAAAAAAAAATATTAATACCTGTGGCAATGATAGAAACTAATATTAAAGGACAACTAATGAAAATGACTCAAGAATACTTGTCTATTAGACCTATTAATACTATTAAAGTTCATTCTCTATTTTCTATAAATAAATGAAACTAGGGTTATATCACTGGCTACTTGTAACTTTTAATATACACATGTATACTAATTTTAAGTACTGCTACAATTCCATGAATAAGTTTTAGTGAAATTCTAAATTTACAAGAGTGCATTTCAAGATAAAAACTTGACAAAAGCTTCTTGGCCATCTTACTACAGAGAAATAGCAAACAAGGCAATATTCACCATCCAATCGACTGGTATTTACTGAGGATTTTTGCATCCCTAAGTAACAAATAATCATGTTTGAACCTCTAGCTAAGAATAGTTAAATAAATAATTTATTAATCAATAAGAGAATGTTGAGATGGAGCAGACTTTTAAATAATGCTATCTAAGAAAAATTCCTACCAGATTTGAACCCTATTCATACATATGGCAGACAGGGATGTAAATTTCCATACCCCAAACTTTTTACAAGTTGTAAGTGGAAAATATTTTTTAAAATTCAGCAATGATTATATATATCTAAAATTAAAAGAATATTTGAGCCCATTCATTTATCAAACTTCAAGATATCACTTAAAAAAAAAAAGTTCTAGTACTCAAAATTTTTCTGATGACAATTGATATTCCTATCATTTATCATTCGCTAATTAGTGACACACAGGGAAAAAAATTGTTATACTGTTAAAAATAAATGTTAATAAATTGTAGTCATTTTGGTTATAAATACCTTTAGAGAAAAATTTTATGATATAAATAACATTTACTGAAAAAAAATGTCTTGTACTAAATAAAGAGTTATTATACTAGATACCCTACTATTTAACTTAACATATTATAACTTTTATAATATTTAAGACAGAAATTAGAATTTATAACTTCAGACTGACTTTAATACATTTAACTTTTACACAATTTATATCTGTAGTGTTAGGACAAAAAATATTTGACCATAACATAGAATAATAGTAAATATCAATTTAAAAACAACAACAACAAAGAGATCATTCACACAATATTCATCCTGCCTTCAAGAAAACTGAACTGATATTTCAGTTACGAACTATCAGGCAATTAAAAAGAAATACCAATTGGTGGTCGAAGGCAGAGGGTGCTAAGAATCCAATTGGGGACCCAAGCTGCCATTCGATGACAACCTTTCATTTAGATACCTGGCAACTGCAGATCGCTTTCAAGTAAAAAAAGATTGTATGAATTGGAAGAACTCGTAATAAATGAAACATTGTTGGACTTTGTGACACTGGAAGCAAGAGCGAAGTACTATTTATTGTAAGTAAAAGATAGGAAAAACAACATTGTGGAAATTGAGAATGCATCAGACTGAGTAGCAAACAAAATTAATTATTCAACTTACTGGAAGCTACCAAATGCAGATAGTTCAGGTTTATGCTCCAAGAAGGAGTACTTTCAATTTGGATGTACAAAATGCTTTTCATTAGACATATATTTTAAATTTTTCATGGAAGACTTTAAAGCTAGAAATGGTAAATGATTTGAAAGATGAAAGTGCTGGGAATTATTGTGGTTATGGTGATAGAAATGAGATAGGGCACAGGGTGGAGTTCTCGGGGGGGGGGGGAGTATTTCAAGATTGTAACCGTGTTAATAGATTCAATACAGAAAATGATCATTAATTAATGAGATAAAATATATGTTAATGCAAAACTAGAGACAAAAACTATCAAGCAATTCAGCATTAACAGTTGATATTCTTAATTTTCAGAAAACACTCTAGTGAATTTAAATTAGAATTTGCAAATCATTTTAAAATATTAACAAACTGTGAAGATGTTTCAGATTTGACTGAAATTAACAAAAAGATAACTGATACAAAAACCAGCAATTACTGAGATGAGATATATATATATAAAAAATAAGGAGTATAACATTTATCCATTGAAAAGAATTAAATATGTAGTTTTATAAAATGATATGAAACAGAGCTAATAATGATATAAGGAAATATAATAGTGAACTGGCAAGAAGCAAAAAATAAAAGCCTCATTAGTATAAAGCAGCATTTTGGTATTGAGGAAAAAAATATTTCAGTACTAAAAAAAAAAATTAAACTATTACTAAAAAGACAGATGCCATCATAAAATATGTGAACGAGTTCTGTAAAGGATTATATAGTCATAAAAAAACAAGAAAATAAAGTAACTACTGCAGTTATTACATCTTCTGAATTGCCCAGCATTTTAAATAAACAAGTAAAACATGCAATTAAATCTACGAAGAAGCAAAAAGCTCCATGTCTGATATTTTAAAAGGATGTAAAGAAATAAAAAAAAAAAATTGGCAAAGTTATATACCAAATGTCTAAATGATAAAAGTGTGCCACAGGATTGGATGAATGCAGTAGTAACTTTGATATTTAAGAAAGGTTATGAAAAAGATATTAAACATGAACCTACTAAAATTCTATCATTTCTATATAAAATCTTTATCAAGATAATTACAATTCCTCTACAGCAAACTTTTAGATTCTAATTAATCAAAAAAACAAACTAAATTTAAATGTGTTTTAGCACAGTGAATCACATATAAATATTGAGAAAAGTTATCAAAAGGTTCAATAAAGATGAGTTTGCCATTATGCTTTGGATTTGTTGAGTAGGAAAACACATTAGATTCTATAAGCATCTCTACAATGGTTTCAGATTTAATCATCATGATATAAACCCAGAATATTGCCATATTATATTTTAAAAAACATTCGTCAAAATGCAACAACAATGATCAGACTACATGGTGATACTAAGAAGATTAACATTGAGAAAAATATACAAATGTTGATTCTATAATTCTAAAACTTTTTACACCAGTTTCACAAGAAGTATTTAGTGTATTAAAATGGAAAGTTAAAGGAGTAAAAGTAAATGAAGATTATTTACATCATTAAGATTTTAACATGAATTAGAAAAAGATAAACACTTCAAAATCAGATTATTAAACTTGATGGAGTGTTTTTGGAAGAAATAATGATAAAAGCAAATATGCTTACATGTTTGAAAATATTTCTTACAGATGTGTTCTAGCTTTTACTTATGGATCTGAGACTTGAACATAATAGAAGAGCAATGCAGAGATCACTCAAGAAATATATGTAGAGATGTATACTGGGAATAATAAGAAGAGATCAAAGATTAAATATATGGTTGAAAGAACAAATAGATTTCACGACATCATTGAAAGAATTAAAACTGAATTGGGGCTGGGCTGGGCTGGACACATTGCTAGATGAGCAATTTTTACTTGGATCCCAAGAGATTGTAAAAAAAACCTAATGGATGGATGAAATAAAAAAGTTTACTGATGTGCTATAGAGAAAAGAAACTATGGATTGGAGAAAGTGGCTGGGAACTGATATTTGAAAATGATGATGATGAACATAGAATGGTATTTTTAATATTATATTTACAAAATGAATTGCATGAACAACGATAAAAATATAGTAGTGGCTAATTTAATGAATGTAAAATGCACAAATATAAGATTAAAAAAAAATTCAACAAGGAAAGAGTGTGAAAAATTTAGATATAAATAAAACGTTTTCTCTAATCCACTATTATTAAACATATCAGTGAATACATTTTCTTTAACTCAAAATAGAATTAATGATTAAGAGATAGAATCAAGAAACAATGTTTTACTTTGCCAAAGCTCCCCAACCCACTTACCACAATTTATTTTAGCATGTCCTAGTTAAATCTCTTGATCACAAAGCTATTTATAAATTTAACAAGAATAAATAAATATCCAACGTAAATGTAGGTGTAAATGAAAATCGATTCAGCACGTTAATCCATAAAAAAATATATATTATAAAAAAATATATTATTATTTCCATCTTAAATATAAAATATATCAATTGTTCCCCATTACAAAAGTAGTTTCCACATTATCAAAAAGTGATAAATTTATTGATTAGTTCTTTCAGTTTAAGCCTTTGGGAATGTTATAGATCGTTAAATTTTAAGCAAAATAGTAAAATAATTAACAACTGAATATAAATTCAGTGTCAATATAATAAATAAAATTAACATTCATAAACAGAATATGTAAACAATAAAAAAAAAAATCCACATTTTATGTAAAATAAAAAGAATGTTGTAAACACGTAATAATACTCTTTAGTTATCAAAAGTATGTACACATACGAAAACATCTATTTAAATAAACTTTTTTTTTCATGTGTCATATTTTACAGCCATAAAACAATGCTTTACACAAATATTATATTATGAATGTGTCTTACAAACTTCTTGAACTCTTAATTGTTTAGTTTCTGAATATACTTACTGTACATGTATTCATACACCATACAATTACCATTTCCTATGCTTACACAAGCTGTTAAAACAATAATGGGGTGTGATTCTGATGCACTGTGACTTCTTATACAAAGTCAGGAATCTTTCAGCAACTATGCCCAAAAAACATGTTAGCCACTTTACCTTTTCTTTCCATTACCCACCCTAAGTTTTCCCATATCCTGCTCCATTCCATTTCCACATTATCTTTGTCCACTCTATGGCCTTTATACCTGAATCCCCCCTTTATCTTTTTCCAAACCCAGCATAAAAACCAAGAACCCACTTTCTGTATAGTCACTTTTGTATTTATTCTCCAACTTCATTATTTGCACCCTTTCTAATTGTAAGCATTTACATTCAATCAACAGGTGCTTAATATTTTCTATACCTTCCATACATAATTTGCGGACTAAACTACCCATATTTCTCCATTTCTCCAACTCCCTATTTTTTATTAATGCATCTATTCTTCTATCCCATTCCTTGCCACTATAATACTCAACAATTCTCCTAACCCAATCATCCCAATTTTTGTATAAGTATATTGACAAAGTCTTTATTCAAATTTTCTGCATACCATATTACCTTTCTCACCCATCTTGTTGCCTGTCCTTTACTCATAACACAATTAAATACTATTTTGGTTATTCTCTTATTATCCATAAATTGCAATCTACCAAACATTTTCATTTTACTTTTAAAAACTTGACCATTCCATTTCTCCTTGAGTTGCCTCCTTTGCTAACCACACATCTGCATCTAATGCATGTCTTTCTACTTCTCTTTGCACTTTTTCTAAGTAATTTAACACTCCTTTATTAACACATAACATATCATTACTATAAGTTAATCCTGTTATTGCCATTCCTTTCCATATAATCCTACATACATCAAATTTATTATATGAAAACCTTGTTAATTTCTTTTATCAGTCTCTTTCTTTTCTTTGCTTCACTAATCATTTTTTTCTCTCATTCATCCAAGCAATTTCTCTGATTACTTAAGATGATTTCCAAATAGTTATACCTATTCACCACTTTTAACTTTATATCCCCAATAAAAATTCTTTCTCTTCTCTTTCCCGAGCATTTATCATTACTTTTGATTTTACTTCACTAAATGTAATCCCTATCTCTTAACCCGCCCTTGCATACGTCTTCAGCATAACTTCCAAATCTTCCCTACTTTCTGTACACAAGAACACATCATCAGCAAATAAAAGATCTGTTAACATATACCCTCCATTGCCATCTATTAATGGTATCTCTACCCCTCTTCCTAGTCTTTCTACTGCACTCTCCATTTCTTTTAAATATAACAAAAATAAAATAGGTTATATAAGGCATCCTTGCCTTGATCTCACCCCATTTTTAACTCTGATTCCATGTTTCTTAACTGATACTTATAATAATTATTTTCATACAATCTCTTAAGATCCACTAAAGCTCCATTCATTCCCAAATTTACTAAACTTACCCATAATCCAGGGGTGGGCAATTGTTTTGGCTTGGGGGCCGCAGAGGTTGGCAGAGGGCCGCATTGGGGGCCACTTTGTGGGAGCGGAGGTTAGCGGAGGGCAGCACCTTTTTTTCATTACACAATAAACACATTGTTTTATTCCCTGTATTACTAAAGAAATATTTGTTTGTCCATTCTTCATTAAACACATGACATTCATCACCGAATTTACATTTTTTCGGATAGTTCATGGTTTCACTAAAGTTGGAAATGTATATATTTGCTAATGCAAAGACAAAACTGAAATTAACCAGATCAACTGGAAAAACACTGCACATTTATCTACCCTGCACATGAGCATTGATGTGGCCATTTTAGTGGAACATTTGAGTGAATCTTCGGTCGCGCATTTTTCTGATTGTCTTGGTGGGCCACATAAAAATACTTAGCGGGCCACTATTTGCCCACCCCTGCCATAATCTATTTCTATTTACTCTATCATATGCCTTCTCCATATCTATAAAGACCATATATAACTGTCTATCTGTATTCCTACTCATATCTATAAATCGTGTTCATACAAATAAATTATCTCCTATACACTTATCCAATCAAAAACCTCCTTGCATTTCTCAGTAGTGGGCCACCCAATGCGAGCCATAGTAATCAATGCATGCTAGAAAGTTTGTGCATAAAATCTCTTTTCAGTGCCTACTCATCCAATATTCTCAGACTAGTTTCTAGATTGTGACTTTCATCAATGAGGAACCTTACAACTGAATTTACAATTTGTACAACCAAGCAAATTAGATTAAATTGAAAACATTTTTTTTTCTTTTGGGCTTATAGCTTTATAGTTAATTAAAGAGATGAAAAGTAGCTGCTGGAGGGTTGCAATAGATCCCAAGATCTAAGAGTAATGCTCTCAGATCCAAGATTCCTCATTGATGAAAGCCACAAGCTAGAAAACTAGTCTGGGAATATTAGATGTGTAGGCCATAGATAGAGATTTTATGTCAAATTTTCTAGCATCCATTGATTACTATAGGTGCATATACGTAGACAATCACTACTTATTTCTCTGAGACAAAATATTTCTTCCTTGTTCCATTATATGCATGCTTGAAACAACATGGTACATTATGTACATAAGTAGTGTGTAGTGTATAAAACAAATATTGTAACAAACGGGGTTCGAATACAAGCGTATGCAATATATTACTAATTGCGAGTGTTAATGTTGAGCGACTATATACGAAAAGATATATATGTAAATAGTCATTCGAACCCTGTTACAAAGAGTGTGAATGTTATGTGGGTATGCTTATATAGATATATTTGTATATGTGAGTATAAAATATGTGTATGTATTAACAGTGATGGTTACAATCAATTATATACAGAGCTGGATAAGTGGTAATTGATTATTCGTATATATTCTATCCGTTGATTTTTTTTCTTTAAATCTGGTTTTAATAATATTGTCGGTAACACGTGTTTTCTTTTACTAATTAATCTTTTGAACATGTGAAGATAGAAATAGAAATAAATCAGTTGCTGTAGGCGGTTTAGTAATAACTGGCGTCAAGAAGTCCGAAAACGGGTCAGGTGGGTATTTTTGGAAACAATAGAAGAACTGGACAATGGCATACGGATATTGGAAGAAAATTTTACAAACTTAAAAAGTGAAAACAAAAGAACTTTTTGTGGGCTCGAAAGGAGATAAAAAAAAAAGAGGCGCGGCTAGGACTGCAGATTGTGTGGACGTATAAATTTTCTTAAGAAGTTTATTAATATTTCTCACCCAAAATGTCGGGGTAATTCAATAGCGTTAGTTTCGTTAACCGATCCAGTGGACAGTTGTCGTGGAACTCATCTGAAGTAGACCTACGAACTTCGCTATACAAAAAAAAAAGAGTTCTTGTTTCATCAAGAGTAATGGCGACGAAAGATCTATGAAATTGGACCCTTTCATAAAGCGAGTGAATCATCTACTCCACCTCCAGAATAAGCTATTCGATAGACCATATTGGAACTACTTGCCATCCGTTATATCAACCAGACCAGTATTCGTGGAGAATTATAAATGCGGACTTGTCTTTGACCGTGTGAACAGTCGACGGTACTTAAGGTAAATTGATGTTTACACTAAATATATGTTCAATGAATGCGTCTTGGTAAAGAAACTAGTGTTACCTCAATATTAATGCTATAATAAATCTCTTTTAAATTAAATAAAGTAACAACATTAAATAAACAGCTCTGATGTATAATTGCATTATTTTGATGCGTATATGAATTATATATGTGTGTATCAGAGTAAATGGGCTGTGTGCTTGAATATTGATATATTTATATGCGTGTATAAATGAGATTTTATCGGTATTAAGTATGGTAATAAATAGAGTAAATTGTATGATAACATTCGGGTTGGGTTATTAGATTTATAACGGATAAATTATCGGACAGAATAGATAGACACATAAGACTTAGTTGGGTAGTGTTTAGCTTTGTTCTCTAGTTAGACTATAGTCCCCAAACCCTGAGATTGAGCTGGTACGGATGCGCTACCATAAACAGAGATATATCTATATACCCGAACCCTTATTTACGTTTTCGATGAGATAATTCTTATCCATGTGTAAGATTGGCGCGTGAGATGGAATCAGACCATGCTCACAAATATCCTCACTCGAAGCTACGGGTAGAAGCGTACAATGGCGATATAAAATATAACGGGTGGTATTATAATGGCGTCCCAACTAACGGGGCTGCGAATGTTAGAGAACGGGCATTTAAAAGGGCATCCTAACGTAACGTAAAAAGAGCGTACAAACGAGAGTTGGAGATTTTTTTTTTTTTAAAAAAAAAAGGAAAAAAGAGAAAAAGGGAAAAATAAAAGCGATAGTTTGTTATAAATCAGAAAGAGTGAATACATATTGGTAATAAAGTAGATGGGCATATTTGGCGGTATGAATATACGGATAGAAAAGTTCTCGAGTGGTCAAGGGGGAAAATAGCGTTGAGGTATGTCCTGTGTATATATATAAAGTCATAGTTTATAAATCGAGGTTGAAGAATTTATCTAACATTGGGATATTATAAAACAATATCGTTCAATATGATAATAAGGAGGGGCAAAGGTCTATCGGGTGGGTCATGCAGTGGACCACTGGAAACCGGGGTGACGAACCTGGCACGTAATTAAAATAGTAATAGAGAGAAAATGAAGCCAAAAAATAAACAGAATGGGGAAAAGCAGAAAGCGACGGAAGAGAAGAAAGTAAATGTATTGGAGAGGATTTTAGAAAGATTAGAAGATCTAGAACTCCGATTTCAGGAAATGGACGAGAGGGTCGAACGGAGATTTCAGGAGATAGAACAGAGACTAGGGATAGAAAGCAAGGAAAGGGCGGAGAAGTCTGACGATAAAAAAGTAAAAGGAAGTTTAGATGAAGGAGAGAAGAATATAAAACAGGGGCCGAAGTCCAGTGAGACGGGAAGACCGGAGCATATGGGTAAATGTAGGGGTGTGGTGGTACACACCCACGTGAACCATTTTTTAAAGATACGGCAGTTTGAAGGCCAAATGGGGGAAGCTCCCGTGGAACATCTACAAAGCCTACGAAGATACTTTGGCATGAATCCCATGCCAGAGGAAGGTAAATTGGTGGTAGCATACAGCCATCTAAGTGGGAATGCCCAAGAGTGGTGGGACTCATTGTCCCAACAGCCCACAACCTTCAAAAAGTACCAGAAGATACGAGAGACTTTCTGGTCGGAAGACCGCCAGGAACTCGTGCAGTACCAAGTGATGCGAGAAAAATATGAGGAAGGAAAGGAAGAAAATTTCTCTCAATTTTTTCATCACCAAGTGGCGAGACTAAGGACACTGGACGCGTGTCACCTATCTGAAAGCCACATCATTCGAATTGTAAGGCACAATATGCCTATGAATGTGGAAAGAATGATGTTGGGGGTGAGGAAGGCATCCATCGGAGAAGTGGCAGAGCTGCTTAATGCTCTGGATATGAGTATATATGACCATAACACACCGTTGGAACGAGGGAAGGAAGTTAAAGATATGCAAAATATTAAATTTGGGATGGAAGAAGAACACACTAGCGGGGAGGCCACGCATAGAAAAGGTGGTGATGATAGTCACAGACCGAGATGGCAATACGAACCGGAAGCTCGACGTCCGCCAGATAAGCCAAAGTTCGTCCAAGAAAAGGGACCGTGGTCACCAAAACAGAAAGGTGGTACCGAGGGGAACAAATGATAAGGAACAGTCGTTTAAGAAGCCGTTCAAATACACAGAAGGTATTTGAAGGCTATCGCACCAGGGGGGTATGTAACAAACGGGGTTCGAATACAAGCGTATGCAATATATTACTAATTGCGAGTGTTAATGTTGAGCGACTATATACGAAAAGATATATATGTAAATAGTCATTCGAACCCTGTTACAAAGAGTGTGAATGTTATGTGGGTATGCTTATATAGATATATTTGTATATGTGAGTATAAAATATGTGTATGTATTAACGGTGATGGTTACAATCAATTATATATAGAGCTGGATAAATGGTAATTGATTATTCGTATATATTCTATCCGTTGATTTTTTTTCTTTAAATCTGGTTTTAATAATATTGTCGGTAACACGTGTTTTCTTTTACAAATTAATCTTTTGAACATGTGAAGATAGAAATAGAAATAAATCAGTTGCTGTAGGCGGTTTAGTAATAACTGGCGTCAAGAAGTCCGAAAACGGGTCAGGTGGGTATTTTTGGAAAACAATAGAAGAACTGGACAGTGGCGTACGGATATTGGAAGAAAATTTTACAAAGTTAAAAAGTGAAAACAAAAGAACTTTTTGTGGGCTCGAAAGGAGATAAAAAAAAAAAAGAGGCGCGGCTAGGACTGCAGATTGTGTGGACGTATAAATTTTCTTAAGAAGTTTATTAATATTTCTCACCCAAAATGTCGGGGTAATTCAATAGCGTTAGTTTCGTTAACCGATCCAGTGGACAGTTGTCGTGGAACTCATCTGAAGTGGACCTACGAACTTCGCTATACAAAAAAAAAGAGTTCTTGTTTCATCAAGAGTAATGGCGACGAAAGATCTATGAAATTGGACCCTTTCATAAAGCGAGTGAATCATCTACTCCACCTCCAGAATAAGCTATTCGATATACCATATTGGAACTACTTGCCATCCGTTATATCAACCAGACCAGTATTCGTGGAGAATTATAAATGCGGACTTGTCTTTGACCGTGTGAACAGTCGACGGTACTTAAGGTAAATTGACGTTTACACTAAATATATGTTCAATGAATGCGTCTTGGTAAAGAAACTAATGTTACCTCAATATTAATGCTATAATAAATCTCTTTTAAATTAAATAAAGTAACAACATTAAATAAACAGCTCTGATGTATAATTGCATTATTTTGATGCGTATATGAATTATATATGTGTGTATCAGAGTAAATGGGCTGTGTGCTTGAATATTGATATATTTATATGCGTGTATAAATGAGATTTTATCGGTATTAAGTATGGTAATAAATAGAGTAAATTGTATGATAACATTCGGGTTGGGTTATTAGATTTATAACGGATAAATTATCGGACAGAATAGATAGACACATAAGACTTAGTTGGGTAGTGTTTAGCTTTGTTCTCTAGTTAGACTATAGTCCCCAAACCCTGAGATTGAGCTGGTACGGATGCGCTACCATAAACAGAGGTATATCTATATACCCGAACCCTTATTTACGTTTTCGATGAGATAATTCTTATCCATGTGTAAGATTGGCGCGTGAGATGGAATCAGACCATGCTCACAAATATCCTCACTCGAAGCTACGGGTAGAAGCGTACAATGGCGATATAAAATATAACAGATGGTATTATAATATAATAGTAATAATATCGGAATAACCTTAAATCAAAAATATGTTTAAAATCATCTTTACCTGTTTTGTTTTGTTTTTTTAAAAAAAAACTATTAAAATTTCTTTTAATAAAACTTTAAATGATGAATTAACTATGTGTCAATCATTCTTCCATAAATGCAACAGACATTAAAAATTATAAATAAAAAAAATTGGGAAAGCATTTATTATAAAATGGGCCCTGTTAGAGCATGTGAACTAATCATTACACAGAGCTACATAGTATAAATAATCTCATCTATCATCAACTTATTATAAAATAAATAAAGAGAAAAAATAAATAAATTGATATTTATGTGCTTATGACAAATTATATTGCTTACTTATCACAAAATTGTTAACACTTTTAATAAAAATTCAAAAAAAAAAAAAAAATCTGTTATGATATGTTGGCCTATTTCCATCATCAATGTCTAGAAATTTTTTTCAAATACAAACAACTAATTAGTAATAACACACAAACAAACAGCACAAGTTACTAGATTACACAATATTTTTGAGTAATATTATTGTCCAATCTTCTTCAGGTGTTGCTGGCCTGATCAGTGACAATACTAGATTCTCGAATATCAAATTTTAAGCCAACTGAACAATTCTGGCAAAGACTACAGTCAATAGAAATTTAATATACTTACTAACAGTTGTTTGTATTTGAAAAGTTTGATGAAAGTTTAAAATTTTTTAGACATTCAACATTTAATGATAGATGGTGAAAATAATTCGGCATATTATAATGTCTAAAATACCAATCATCACAAACCTTCAGGAAAATAAAAACCTCTCTTTTTAAACTATTAATGAGTTTTTTAATAAAGTTACAATAGAACAAAAATCTTTTTAAACTTTAAAATAACAAAAGATTGGGAGGGCAAGGTTAATTTTTCTAAAATAAACAAAAAAAAACTGTGATTGTAATTATGAATTATAAGAATTAAAAGAGTGAGAAGACATAATTACTGTTTTTTTTTAATAAAATAAAAATGTTGAGTCAAATTAAAAAACTATCTGGGGGAACTGTGATGTGTCAGTTACAGATACCACAAAACAATTGTTTGAAAGCTTTCTTTCATTTTTAATTTTTGCTTTAATGCTAAATATGCCCTATTTTGTTGGGTGCATGGAAGAATAGGGGCTTCTGGAATTCCAAGATGCACAGATGGAGAACTAGTTCTATCACTCCAGTACTCAAAATTCTTATCAACTCTCAAGCAATAAACCAGTTGATTATTTTATTTTTAATGCAAAATGAAATAATGTTTATTTGTTTTAATATTATTTTGGCTGCTAAAAATATTATATCCTTTCTAAATAAACTATTTTCAATAACAAACTAATACAGAATAAACAACTTGTTTTAGATATTTAATTAAAGCATACAATATTTTCATTGTGCAATAAATAGAATTTTTGGGATTTCATTTCTTATGGATATGCATTTGTCCATATAACTATTCATTTTGCTTTGCTTTTTACATATATATTTTCTTTAACACAGTTAATAATAAATGTATACATTTCATTTTGCTAAATCAATTGTTTTCATGCATTTATTATTAAATTTGTACATTTTATTAATTGTCAATTAGTTTTTTTCCTTTAATCACTGTTTGAACTATGTGTTTCTATATGGAAACAGATCATAGACTCTAATATAGCAGTTGGCAACTTTTGAGATATTGTGGACACAATTTTTAAAGATATGAATTAATATGAGCATTGAGTATAATATACATAACAGGTGTTACTGATCTCATTGAAAAAATTAAAAGATTGGAGTTGGACTGAACATAATGCTAGAAGAAATGATAATAGATGGACAATTGAAATCTTAAACTGGATTCCAAGAGATTGTAAAAGACCCAGAAAGAGACCACATGTGAGATGGATAGATGAAATAACAAAGTGTGCAGGGATGATGTGGAGAAGAGAAGCTAAAGATTGGAGAAGATGGATTGAACTTGGGGAGACCATCCTGCAGTAGATTGATAATGGGTGTTGATGATGAATTTTAATTTTAACCCAAAAATAACAATAAATAAAAGTAATATAAATTTAAAATTAGTGCAACATTTGCTATTCTTGGTTTAAAATTATTTTACTACTCCTTGACTCCAATGATGTCACTGCAACACATAAAGGAGCTTCTATGTCAAACCAACAGCGATGCAGTTCACGTTTTTCACACAAGATTTATTAGATATAAATATAAAGCAATACTTAAAATGATGTATAAAATAAATTAGAATATTATATTAATATAATTTTTGTATAAGTTTTTTTTATAATTACTTGTTTTCATTTTGAGTTAATGAAAGTAAAACTAAGTTTGTACTTATATGTTTTATAATTTGTTATTAAAGAATTATGTTTTATTTTGTTTTTTAATATAATGTTCACTTTATTTCATAATTTTATTTCTAATTCATATCTATATTTAAGATTAATAATGAATAGTATTCTATTCTTTAATAATTTTTATAGATGTGTTTTCCTTCCAAATTCTTAATAAAACTTTTGAATTTTAGTTCATCCAACTATCAAGGGAGAACTGTAGTCAAATTTAATGCCTAGTCAATTGTATAAAATTCGATATTCTTATTTTGTTACTTTTTCTATGTTGCTGACCAAGTAGAGGTTAAACACCTTCGAGGTAGATGTTTTGCAAATCACAATAGTATTTTGTAAGAAATCAATTAGCAATATAATGCTCTTGGTTCTATTTTATATATAATAATACAGCTTAAACAAAATTTATTTAAAAATTTTATTACATGAGCTTAGCGAATTTAAATAATATCTGAATTTATTTGTGGACTATTAAAATTATGTCACTGACTACCAGTTGCCCACCACTGCTCTTATAGCTCTATAAAATTGTATATCAGACAGAAAAATATTAAATGTTCACCTTTAATAAAATTCTATAATGTGTATCATCATTTTCTAAAAAAAAATAATAACAATTCATGCATGTATGCCTGTATTTTTATTAAATTTTAATATTATATCACTTATTTCTCTTGGTAAAATATTTGGTTATTCGCTAAGTCTAATTAGCAAACTTTAAGCTAATAAATACATTGGAATATTTTTCAACAAAAAATATTTAAAACATAGAACTTCCATAAAAGTAAAAAAAAAGATACAATGAAAAGGACATTACTTCCCAGACTGAGCTTTCTAACAGATCACTTTTCACATCATCACCACTTCATACGCTTACATAGGCTGTTAATAACAGTAGCTCTCCATACAGTAGTGCCATCAAGTGCAAGCCTTCATAATCAATGGATGCAGGATACATAATATCGAAGTGATGTTTTGATGGTTTTATAACTATCCTGCCCATAGGACAATAGTGACTTCGGGGTTTGTAAAACCAAAGACACCAAAATTTATAGATGCTGAACTGAATTCAGATCTATATGACTATACAAGTGAATGAGCTTATTGAAAACCTTATTGTGTTCTTCATCTTGGACTCCTAGCTTTATAGTTAACCAAATAGGTAAAAGGTGTTTGCTGGAGTGTTGCACTAGATCTGAAGATCCAGATGCAATGCTCTCCAATCCAAAGTTCCTCAGTGATGAAAGCCATTAGCTAGAAACTAGTCTGGGGATATTGAATGAGTAGCCACTAGATAAGGATTTTATGCCCAAACCTTCCTGCATCCATCTATTATGAAGACTTGTACCTGGTGCATTACTGTATGGAGAGTTTGCTGCTGTTTTTAGTTATCATTCTAACTTTGCTTTCCATGAATAACTAAATACCCATTTGCCAATGAATAATTTAGTAGATAGTTAAATTTCTATGAGTTTGCAGCCAAGTTATTCCAAGTTGTGAATATAGCAGAAATTGGTTAGGAGAATTTTATTAAAATTTGAAAAAAGTTTCTCTTTTCATTAATTTTGACAGTGTATGAAATTATATCTGATTTATTCTCAAATGTTTTTGGTTTTGTATTTGAAGCAGTATTTATTGTTAAATACTCCAAAAGTTCCCAAACGATAACTAAATCATAACTGAAATGAAAATGTAATTGAATTATATGTATATATACTTAATACAACAGCAAAATCTCTAGTTCTATTATAAGCAATCTCTTATTTTCATACCTATGCTTCTGGCAGATCTACAGATACATCTATCTTCCTCCTTGGAATAATTTTCTCTTCATTAGTCTGCACCCCTTCAAATAAAAAAAGCCACACAATCTTTCTCCTTGGCATTTAAAATATTGAATGCATTAGCTTCCAAGCAGTAAAATGGTCAGGAATCTTTCTGTAAGATCATTTATTTCATTTTAAAATAATTATGTCTAAACTAGGATAGATCAGACTGAAGATAAAAAGTATCTAATTCATTTAGATTTGTGATAAACTTTCTTTAATCTGTGTAATTTAGAAAAAGCTTTTCACGGGAAGATATATTTATAAAATATATTTATAAACGTGATTGCAGTATTTTGAAAGTAACTTTCTTCATTCATTTAAAAGAAGCACATATTGAAGAAAGAGTTGAAAGATGTTCATACATTTATAAATTTTTTGCTCAGGAATTATTAAACTCATAATTAACAATACAAGGCTGGAAACAGCGTCTCACTTTTAACACCTTGATTGTAATAATTAAACAAGATTTAATATATATATATATAAACTTTAAATTGAACATAACTCAATGTATATGTAAACAAAGGAAGTAAATCACCTTTCCCCAGCTATGACTTAAAAGCCCTCTAAATGTTGATTCCTTTGTTCAACATTTTTTTTTTTTCATATGTCATAGCATCGGCCGGGACGCGAACCCACACCCGTCTGCAACCAACTACTTGCTTGCAAGGCGGGTGCGATGACCTCTCGGCTAACAACGCTTGACTTGTTCAACATTTAGAGTACTTTTAAGTTATAGCATGCAGAAGTGATTTACTCCTTTTGTTTACATATACATTGAGCTATGTTTAATTTAAAGTTTGCTTATTAAATCTTGTTTATTACAATCAAGGCGTTAAAAGTGAGATGCTGTCTCCAGCCTTGTATTGTTAATTACTAGTTTAATAACTCTTGAGTGCCATATTCCATCTAGTTGCTAAATTAATTTCACTCTGAATTACCAATAGTGTTGACAGAAGATATGCTTATAAACATCAGAGCAACTAAGAATAGGTAGATTCATTTCTATTCTTGATTCCTTTGTTCAACATTTAGAGTGCTTTTAAATCACAGCGTGGAAAAATGATCTACTGCCTTTGTTTACATATACACTGAGCTATGGTTAATTTAAATGTTTAAAACAGAATATGTATATACTAGTTATTACTTAAGTAATTATAATGAAAAAATATAAATTAACAGATATTAAAGTAAACTAGTAATGGTAATGAAGAGTTCATCATCCCCAGATGTAGGAAACTTTCTAAAACTGCATCCATTTGATTAACCTAGATCAACCTGTAACCGCTAAACTGATAATAGCTAAATATTCATTTACCAAATCAGTATTTGATGGCTGTTTAGACTGGTTATGAACCATCTATTCAAGGTTCATTAAATGGCCAAACTCAAAATCTATGAAGTATGATGGTCAAGTGAATAACTACTATCCCATAAAAATAAATAATCAGTTACTTACTCAGGAGGTCACATAATGTTCAAGTGTCAGAATTGACATGTTCAACTTTGATTCAGGAACTTTTAGATCTAGAGTCCATTATTTGATCAATATGCTAAAAATGTGCAAAGCTATTAAAGTTGACCCTGCCCTCACCAGCAGTGAACAAGCTAGATCATATAAAAACAGCCTTTGTATCAACAAACATTAACTGATTAACACAGACTGACCTAATACCTTTATTATCCACCTAATATCAACCAGATACCTATTTACAGACAATTATTGAATATATTATCCGAGTTATTTATTTATTGAATATCTAACTGGGTTAGTTATAGACTATCTGTCTGGAAAAAAATTCAAGCCAATAATATAAAAAAACATTTCAAGGTATACCCAGCCTTAAGTCAAAATGCAAGTCATGGGTAGGTCAGATAGACACATAAAGCATATTATTATTCTTTTTCCGATTTTCTCTTTTATTTTACTTAAATTAAAGCAGGGTCTATGCACTGATTGGGTCAATTAGATCTTTAATCATATACCAAGAAGTTCTGGCTCCAATCTTTTTGTATTTTTGGCATTTTATTCTTTGTCTTTCTTTTCCATCAGGAGTTTGAAAATGTCCATATTTGTTGATGAGTGACTGCAAATGATGAATGGTAGACATAAACAGGCGGGCTGAAATAATAACTTATCATACTCAACATAAAATGAACTTAATTACAATGCAGAAAATAATGAATAGGATGATGCAGATCAAACTGCCCTTTCTGCATATGGTAACTGCAAACCTCTGAATTCTGATCATAATTTTCTTCAACTAATTTAGTTACATTTTCACAACTTTCAAAAATTAAATCATAATCCTTTCCTAGTATTTTGGTATTATTCCTGCTATGATGTATTACTCTGGTGATGTTTTCATCCAGTAATATTCATTCAGTTTCTGTTCATGTCATGGCAACCAAAATCCTACCATGACTAATACGTGTTAACTTTTGACCTATGTCCACATCACCAAGTTACAAAACATACTTGCACGATTTTGTGCTATCACGTCTGAGGGGTCAAATATTAAGTTTGTGACTGTGCAACAATTCATCTATAGCTGGTCACAACAATTTACATCCATCGAATAGCACAAAGATTAACTCAAAATTGCGGCCAAAACTGTCATTGATTGGAAAAACTGGGGTTGTTAGGCGCAGAGGAAAAAAAAATTGGAAGTTTGGATAAAATTGTTGAAATTGATGATAGCCTCTTTACCAAACATATGAACCAGATTGGCAGAATACTTCCATAACAGTGGATATTTGGTGGCTTTTGTAGAAAAACAGATGAATACTTTATAATCAAAACTAAAGATAGGACTGCGATCACTCTCATATATATTACCCTGCTCGGTCTGCTACAGTGACTCTCATCATTTATAAGTAATAGTTTTTTCTTTAATTTAAAAATACATTTACAAATAAAATTTGTTATGCTGTATTTGTGTTTGTTTTTGCTAAACGTTTATATACATTTACAAGTAAAAGTTTTTATATATGGTTTCTTTTTTTTAATATATTTAAAATATAATATTAAACTTACTAAAATATAATGTTAAACTTACAGTTCACCATTTATAGATAAAGGTATAACTTCATCTTACAGTACATCTTCTTTTTTTTTAGGTATTACACATAGATTATGATGGCGCAAAGCACTGTACTATGCCGGGAGGGGAAAGTATGGTCTTGATGGCACAGTGCAGTAATAAAGAGTTACAACTCATAAGCACCTGTTTTACTATTGTTAATATGTCTCCATTAATTTTTTACATTTGAAGTTTCATATTACAAGTGCTATGACCCATTACTCCTGGCGACATATTATTCTAAATTTGCAATTTTTAAAATAACATCTTCATGGGATCTGCAAACACATTTTATCAATTAAATTTGCACATTACTTATAAGCATTGTTTTAAATACACATGGGTCTCGTTTTACGCAATAGATAGGTTCCTCAGAAAACACGTGCAAACGAAATCGCGCAAAAATAGACATAACTTACATTGAAAAGGGGGGGATGCGGTCTGTGATTTTTCAAAATTCACGTAAAAGCAAAGCACCAACGTAAAATTACTTTAAAATTCGCGCAAAAAAAATAAGGAAATAAAATATTACTAATAAAAAATTTCAAATTTCAAAAAAATTGATAAAAGACAAACTTTTTTTTACCTATAATATTTAATTTTATTCAAAATAATATTTTTTATGCATAATTTACAGTACAGTAATTTACATTTTTTTATACACGTTTTAATTATTATCGATAAACAGGTTCGTTTGCAAACTGGTAAAAAAATCAGATTCTTCTCAAGAGGAAATACAACTAGCACCAACTTCACTCTCATGTTGTGTTAATGATTTTCTGGTGACAACGTAATTAGTAATTAATCTTTGAGACGATGATTTTATTAATTGTTTATGAAGCTCACGATATCCAGACATACAACCATTTAGCTCTCGTTGGAATTTAAGAGCATGTTAATGATTAGTGTCATTAATAAGAAAATAATAATTGATTACGTTCTTTTTTAAAAAGCAAAAACAGAATGTGATTTAAAATGCAAAATTAACACGCACAATGTTTGAACAAATTTACATTATAATCTTGTAAAATTTAATGTGGGTATACATAAAATGTGGAAATCATGATTTTAATTTCATTATTGCATAAAATCTTAGTATTATAAAGCACTGAAAATATTGAAATTACTAAGATGAAAGTCGAATTCCAATAATGTGTTATTACTTTCAATATAACGTAAGTGCGCGAAATTTATTATTTAAAGTAATAGCGCATTTTCGGAGGTCAACTTCCGGTGAAACATGAATCGCATAACTTCAAAATAATGTTAAATAAGTCCGCGTAAAAAGAGACCCAGGTGTATATCGCAAATGTAGAGTAATACATCATCAGATTAATATGTCATTGCAGGATTAATATCAAAGTACCCCTTTTCCATTACATAAAAATAATAATAATTGGAACAAAGGCAAATTATTTTAAGAAAAATAAATTATCAAGTTTGATTGAGATATTATCCAAGAGATAATAAACTTTTTTTTGCATGTAGTAAAAAGAAATTACTAAATAATAAATTTAATTTTAAAAATAAAATATTTAATAATCAATAAATTTTACAAGCATAGTGTCTAGATTGTAATTATGTAGATAGTAATCGTCCTTTCTATCTTCTATATAATTTAAAATATGCAAAAAAAAATTGACTATGAACTTAATAAGAACAAAAGGCATAATAAAGAAAAAATGTTAATTGAAATATTTTTTTAACAAAAAAAAAACATTATGACCACCTATAGATCTCCAGATTTGCAAACATAATAATGCATCAAATTCATGTTCTGTGCAACATATTGGGCTACAAGCAGTAAGTGATACTCTAGAAATATTCATATGCCTTAATTTTATAAATTGAACAGGTGTCCATCTCAATACCTTTCAAAAAATGTCTGTATTTTGCATTGTATTATAAGTTTTATGCCGCTTTTTTCGGATGTGGCAGTATCTCATACAATTGTCATCTAAATGTAATTTTATTTCTCTAATTTTTGCAATCTATGGTTACTTTTGTTCTAATTTTTATACAAATATTAAAAAATCGAATTTATTTATTACAATATTGAAAACAATCAACTCATACAGTTAAGAATAGTATAAACAAAAGTAATTGTATTTTCCAATATTTGTGATCTACGGCTTTATTTATTTTTAATACAAATATTATAATACTTATTGCAATAAATATTCAAACTTATTTCATTAGAATAACTAATCACAATTTAATTAAACGAAGTAACCAAAGAAGCTCCATTTTTTTTTGCATTTATGGCCATATTGTTTCTACTTTTTAATGCAAAAATTATAATACTTATTGTAAATAATGCTTGTAATAAAAGAATTCAAATTCAGAATCTTAATTATATCACAAAACAAAACTTTTCACATTAGTGATTAGTTTTACATTGTCTTAATAAGAATATTGTTTTAAAAAAATCAGTCAATAACATTTAACTATTACATATGTTAAGAAAAGATGTTTTTACTTAAAAAATCAAAATAGAATATTTTTCAGATAAAAAGAGTATCCATTATTTATTCCTAGCCTTAACTTGAGAGGTTGGCTTGATCAAAATTCATGCCTACATAATACCAGGACCCTAGCCGCTAATAAGACAAAACAACACTTCAAATGGACATAACAGATCTAATAGTCCATAGAAATAAAAAATCCATGGCCATGGTATACATCTATTATATCAGTCATTAAATCCATTCAAAGGTAATTTTAATGAGAGCTCTCTATACCTAACTTTAATGATTATCAGAATTAATATTTAAAGTACTCTCACTGCCATTTTGAATTGTAAGGACTGCCCCAAACTACCACTAACACATCCAAGTAATAAATGACATTGAATAATCCGCACAGGGTAACTTGGGTGGGTCAGCAGTGGTTTCAACTGATCCTTAGAATTCAAAATGATAGTGAGCTTGGACTAAATAGTAAAAGCTTTAAACTTCTAAAATACGAATTTTATTACAATAATGATGCCGTGAAGCATCGAAGTATGCAGGGAAAGGAAGAAGGATGTTTTTTGACAATATGAAATATCCAAAAAATACAGAAGTCTGATCAAACCAAGATTATAATTTTGAAATACTAAAAGCTTATAATTTCTAAATTACAAATTTTATTACAATATATAACTACAACCACATATTGAAATAAAATTGATCAAACCAAGTTTATAATTTTGAAATAAAAACTTATAACTTCTAAAATACGAACTGTATTACAATACATGTCACATGTTGAAATAACATAAATTGATCAAAACAAGTTTATAATTTCAAAATATTAAAAACTTATAACTTCTAAAATACAAATTTTATTATAATATATGTCCATAACCATTTAAAATAAAGCATATTAATTTTACAATTAATCGAATTTTTTCTTACCAGAAAGAAACTGATCACATGAGATCCTTATGGGCTCTTGAAATTGATATAAATCTCTATATTTATTTACATATTTTTCTATTTATTAACATCAAAATGTCTTTTACTCTTAATAAATGAATATGAAAAAATGTTTTAAAAAAATATTTATAGATTTTAATAAAAATTTGATTATTTCAAATGTAAAAGAGGTATTGGATTTTAAATAAGATAAAACACTAATCTTTTCATTGTCAGTGGGTAGTGTTAGCATCTTTGAAAAATTTAACGAATAAATCTCTCATTTAGATTCTTTTTATCCATAAGCCAGCAAATAACGACATGTGAGAAATGAAGCACACAACATTATTCGCTTTGGTAAAAAAAACTGATTTATTAATTTTTTATTCATTGTAAAATCAATATTCTTTACTCTTAGATAATGATTCTTTTGACTAATGTTAAGATAAAATGTGATTTATTATTAATTGTAGAATTGATATGATTCAGCAATTGTTTCTATGTTTATTCAACATTTACGTTATTTCAACATGTGGTTATAGGCCTATATTGTAATAAAACTTGTATAGTTATAAGCTATTAGTATTTTATAAGCTTGATTTAATCTATTTTACAATTATTGAACAAGTTTTTTAATTAATAGATGTGTCCATTATTTTTTTGTTTACTCTTTCTGTTTAAGAATTTTAAATTTGCATTTTAGAAATTATAAGCTTTTAGCATTTTGTAATTTATTTTTTCCTCCCATTTTTTATATTTTGTATATTTTAATCACATGATTTGATCAAGCATAATTGTATGAAATTTGCCCTTTCTTTTTTTAAGTATTGATGTAAATTGCAGGCAACCACATGTAAATTATTCGATGTCATTTATCATTTGAATATGTCACAGCAGTGGTTTTGGGTGATCTTTACTCTAAATCAGTACCATTAAAATTTATCATTGCTAACAGAATATTGAATTAAAAATTGTAATTAAGAAAATTATCTATCTGTTCTACATAATGTTGTATCTATATGTTAATGTTTAATAATATTCAATAGGGTAGTATTAATAAATAATTTTGTATTTATATGTGGTAATTTAAATTTGGCTATCTTCATTATGTAGAATCCTCCATGTGTGAATGCTAATACTTAATTAATTTATTAAATCTCTGTAAATAGAAATCTGATAAAAAAAAAAAAAACTATAATTAGAAAGAAGAGAAAAAATTCAGACTTTATTAATTAACCTTGTGACACATGTTCAGCTGTCTGCTGATTACTGGCACCTGAAACAAATAAATGCTGTCACAAGTTATAGTTCTCTTTTGTATCATATATAATATGATTTGGGTTTAGATTGATCAGGAAATAAAATCACATTTTTTCTAATATTTATTTATTAAATTAAAAAGAAGGGAATGATTTGATCATATAAATGTTAATGTTATACTTGTGTGTATAGTATAAATGATTCAAAACTGCTTTAGTAACCAGGATCTGTATAAATATAATTTTAAAAAATAACAGATGAAAAAAGCTATGACCTAGTACCTTTTTTGTTCTGAAAAGTTGCTTAGTGAGACAATATTGATTTTTTTTTTTTTTTTTAAGGAAAATAAACTTTTTAACAGAAAACTTGTTAATAAAAATTATTTTAATTAATTTTAATTTGAACTGGATATAAGTTTTTTGTTTATTTTGATAAAGATGGGTCTTCTTGCTTTAAGAAAGAGCTAGTTATACTAATTTTTTTATTCCTTTCTAAATATCTGGATTGGAACAAAAAAAAAAAAAATCTATGTCCAATATTAATTACAATGATTGTCCAAAAACAAAACAAACTTCAATACTGGAAAAGATATTACAAAAGTAAATAATTACCTTAAAAAATTGATTTGTTTATTTACCCAAACTTGCTTAAGTTGATAAGGAGAAAAAAGAACACTAAGATTAAACAACAATAACCCTTTTATTATAATCTGTATTAATTTGTCATTGTTTACTTCAGCTATCTAATGTTTGCACAAATGGCAAGATATTTAGCTAATTATTATTCAATTCCTTTTTTTATTATGACATTTACCCATTCACTGATTATAAGAATAAGAAATTAACTTTATAAGCATATAAAAAAAAAAAGTTATGTAGTTTAAGATTTTATTTGTATATCTGTGCATTATATTTTTGACATTTGCATTTAAAATTGTAACTAAACTGACTGTGCAGAAAAATATCTCAATATTATATACTATAGTAAGGGTGGGCAATTGTTTTGGCTCAGGGGCCTCCCAGCTGAGGTTAGTGGGGGATCACATCGGGGGGGGGGGAGGGCTTTATTCCCTGTATTACCAAAGAAATATATGTTTGTCCATTCTTCATTAAACACACGACATTCATCACGGATTATACGTTATATCGGAGGGTTGTGTTTGTACTAAAGTTGGAAATGTATATATTTACTGTTGAGAAGACAAAATTGAAATTAATCAGATCAACCGGAAAAGCAATGCACATTGTATCTACACTGTGATGTGTATTGATGTGGCAGTCCTAGTGGAAAATATGAGACGGATCTTCGGTCGTGCGCAGGAAGTAAATGTCAATTTAAGAGAGATTTTTCTGACTGTCTTGGCTGGCTGCATAAAAACTCTTCTTGGGTTGCATTGCTGCATCCGGCCTGCGGGCCACTATTTTCCCACCCCTGCACTATAGTATAAACTGTGCAAACTTTTTGCAATATTAAGATTATATCAATTATTTGATTAGAATAGAATTTTTCTTAGCAACTTTTTTTAAATGTAAGCCCAATAAACAACTGTGTGCTAACATAATAATGTAAAACCATTAAGCATCATATGATCACTATCTCTTATACTAGCACATATTTGTTTATAAAACAAAGCAAAACTCTCCATACAGTATTGCCACCCTGTGCCAACCAGAGTAATCAATGACTGCCAGAAGGCTTGTGCATAAAATCCCTATCTAATGCCTACTCATCCAATATCCCCAGACTAGTTTCTGGCTTGTGGCCATCGTCAGTGAGGAGCTTTGGATCTGAGAGCACTGCACCTAGATCTTAGGATCTAATGCAACCCTCCAGCACTCACCTTTTATCTCTACTTAACTACAAAAATATGAAAATGAAATTGGAAAAACACAAAAATGTTTTCAATCTAAGCTCAATAGCTTATATAGTCATATGGGTCTGAACTCAGTTCAGCATCCATACATTTTGGTGTCTGGTTCTTTAATAACCATAGCCACCACTATCCTATTAGGCAGGACTGGTGTTAAACCATTAAGCATCACATGATCACTATCTCTTATACTAGCATATATTTGTTTATAAACAAAGCAAAACTCTCCATACAGTATTGCCACCCTGTGCCATCCAGAGTAATCAATGAATGCCAGAAGGCTTGTGCATGAAATCCCTATCTAATGCCTACTCATCCAATATTCCCAGACTAGTTTCTGGCTTGTGGCCATCGTCAGTGAGGAGCTTTGGATCTGAGAGCACTGCATCTAGATCTTAGGATCTAATGCAACCCTCCAGCCCCCGCCTTTTATCTCTACTTAACTACAAAACTATGAGAATGAAATTGGAAAAACACAAAAATGTTTTCAATCTAAGCTCAACAGCTCCTCACTGACAATGGCCACAAGCCAGAAACTAGTCTGGGGATATTGGATGAGTATTCATTAGATAGAGATTTTATGCACAAGCTTTCTGGCATTCATTGATTACTCTGGTTGGCACAGGGTGGCAATACTGTATGGAGAGTTTTGTTTTGTTTATAAACAAATATGTGCTAGTATAAGAGATAGTGACCATGTGATGCTTAATGGTTTAACACCAATCCTGCCTAATAGGATAGTGGTGGCTATGGTTGTTAAAGAGCCAAAGACACCAAAATGTATGGGTGCTGAACTGAGTTCAGACCCATATGACTATATAAGCTATTGAGCTTAGATTGAAAACATTTTTTCCAATTTCATTCTCATAGTTTTGTAGTTAAGTAGAGATAAAAGGTGGGTGCTGGAGGGTTGCATTAGATCCTAAGATCTAGGTGCAGTGCTCTCAGATCCAAAGCTCCTCACTGACGATGGCCACAAGCCAGAAACTAGTCTGGGGATATTGGATGAGTAGGCATTAGATAGGGATTTTATGCACAAGCCATCTGGCATTCATTGATTACTCTGGTTGGCACAGGGTGGCAATACTGTATGGAGAGTTTTGCTTTGTTTATAAACAAATATGTGCTAGTATAAGAGATAGTGATCATGTGATGCTTAATGGTTTAACACCAATCCTGCCTAATGTGGCTATGGTTGTTAAAGAGCCAAAGATACCAAAATGTACAGGTGCTGAACTGAGTTCAGACCCATATGACTATATAAGCTATTGAGCTTAGATTGAAAACATTTTTGTGTTTTTCAAATTTCATTCTCATAGTTTTGTAGTTAAGTAGAGATAAAAGGTGGCTGCTGGAGGGTTGCATTAGATCCTAAGATCTAGGTGCAGTGCTCTCAGATCCAAAGCTCCTCACTGACGATGGCCACAAGCCAGAAAATAGTCTGGGGATATTGGATGAGTAGGCATTAGATAGGAATTTTATGCACAAGCCTTCTGGCATTCATTGATTACTCTGGTTGGCACAGGGTGGCGATACTGTATGGAGAGTTTTGTTTTGTTTATAAACAAATATGTGCTAGTATAAGAGATAGTGATCATGTGATGCTTAATGGTTTAACACCAATCCTGCCTAATAGGATAGTGGAGGCTATGGTTGTTAAAGAGCCAAAGACACCAAAATGTATGGGTGCTGAACTGAGTTCTGACCCATATGACTATATAAGCTATTGAGCTTAGATTGAAAACATTTTTGTGTTTTTCAATTTCATTCTCATAGTTTTGTAGTTAAGTAGAGATAAAAGGTGGGTGCTGGAGGGTTGCATTAGATCCTAAGATCTAGGTGCAGTGCTCTCAGATCCAAAGCTCCTCACTGACGATGGCCACAAGCCAGAAACTAGTCTGGGGATATTGGATGAGTAGGCATTAGATAGGGATTTTATGCACAAGCCTTCTGGCATTCATTGATTACTCTGTTTGGCACAGGGTGGCAATACTGTATGGAGAACATAGTTTTAAAAATATATATATTTAGAAATATGTTTGTTAATAATTTACATAATAAAGAAAATCTATCAACGCAAAGAAGACAGTCTCCAATATTTAAATTCAGAAGTGAAAGGGATGTACTTGGGAATTAAACTTTCTTGCAACAACTCTTAACTGGGGAAAGTTAAAAAGAAAATAGTTTCATCAGCTAAATGGAAATGTAGTGCTCAATCTGTTTGTTTTGGTGTTCACGCACCATTGATCAAAAGCGGTTTAGTGCAATGAAAGAGTAACAGACTCTGGAATATGGAGTCCTAAAATCAATCCAGATGCTGGCGCTACCTACGCTTGAACTTCTTATGCATCTCCAAGAAAAAAGCCATTCGAACAGATATAAAAGATAGCCAAGTAATCAATATATAAATGATTTAGTACCAAGTTTATAATTAAAATGCAAATATTTAAAGAGAAAAAATGTTTTTAAGGATATTAATCATTTGATAAATATTGTGACATTCTGTATTTCTCGATTTTTTTATTTGTATTTCTTAACCAGTGTTCAGTGTCTAAGAATTTTTGATTCAATATATCTAACTTCCAACATATATATATATGCATAGGCAACA
Source organism: Epiperipatus broadwayi (assembly GCA_028023455.1). Lineage (NCBI taxonomy): Eukaryota > Metazoa > Onychophora > Udeonychophora > Euonychophora > Peripatidae > Epiperipatus > Epiperipatus broadwayi. Next base: position 4,581,935 of record JAQFVV010012446.1, read on the forward strand.
AATATTGCAACTATAAAAATAATACTTTAATTATGACATTTTTATATTTATAGTATTTATTATATTATTTGTAAAACATATCTAAACACATTGTTCAATTTACGTAATTTAAAGTAATATATTTCACAGTGAACTTGAAAGAGTTATAAAAATTTCTGACGGACAATTTCAGATGGCAATGATGTTAGCTCGTCGTCTGACAGTCTTCCAGGGGAGGAGTTTGAAGACTGCTGACGGTAAAATGATTGAAAATCTTTTTTTAGAAGATGCTTATTATTGATTCACAACTAAGTTAATGATTACTTCAATACAATCCTCAGTCACTAACCTCAGAAGACCAAAATTAGGAGAACATTTTGAAAGGGTAGGATGCCTCTAGGCAAAAATTCATCACTGTCTCTTGAATAAATTTATAATGAAGAGAAAAAGAAAAATCTTATTAGAATAAAATGTCAGGTTTTAGCTAAAACATTTTTTCCCCATAAAATATAAATGTAAAAATACCACAATTCTTGAAAATCTACAAGGATTTTTTTTTTTTTTACTAATACTCTTAAGAAATTTAAAAAAAAAAAATCAACATAAATATATGTACTGTATTGCCATCTTAATAATATGCAGTTCGTTAAAATTAATCAGTAATTCTAAAATTGAAATGCTAGAATAGAATATGTTGAGAGAGAGGGAAGCAATGACAAATTTGTCTACGTCAGAGAAGGTAGTAGTATATATATTAATAAAACATCCAACAAAAAACTATGTTAATGTCATTTTATTTGAAACGAGTTAAATTTTTTTATCACGTGATCAGTTTAGTAAACTTTTCGTAGTTATGTTTACAGGTCACTAAATGTGACTAATTTATTGTAAGAAAAATAATACCTAAACTTTATTTTTTATTCTATTAATATATGAACTGCGAAAAATGTATGTTATTTATAAAGATTGCATAGTGCCTTTAAGCAGTTACGTTTTTAAAATCAACATGGGATACATTAAAATCTGGCAAAATGTAAAATAAAAATACAGCTAATTCAATGAATGATCATTTCGACAATACTCGTTCTAATGCTTGATCAAAATTAGCAAGTTATAAATTAAAATTATTGAAATAATAAACAGTAATAATTTATATGAATTTTTGGGGGGAAAATTTAATTGGAATAAAAGGTGTTTTAAAATTGAATTCGTTTTTTTTTTTTAAAAAAAATCTACATTCATAAATTGAAATGTACAACAAATAATAAAGCCCGAATAGTTAATCATTACCTAAGTTAACTATTGTAATATTTCTATTATTATACTTATATATACAATACGGAAACCCTAAGGCATACTAGGCAATAAACTTCTATTTATGCTTTTTCTTCTATTGTTTTTTTCAGAAGAAATTAAAATTTGTCTTTACACATCATGGCAGGAAAATCTTTTAATACAGGGGTGGGCAAATAGTGGCCCAAGGGCCACATGCGGCCCGCTAAGAGTTTTTATGCGGCCCTCCAAGACAATCAGAAAAATCCACCTTGGACTGAGATTTCCTTCCTGTTGCATGACCTGAATATTCATCTCATATTTTTCACTAGAATGGCCACATCAATATACATGTGCAGTGTAGATACGATGTGCAGTGCTTTTCCAGTTGATCTGATTAATTTCAATTTTGTCTTTGCATTAACAAATATATATATTTCCAACTTTTGTGAAACCATGAATGCTCCAAAAAAATGTAAAATTGGTAATGAATGTCATGTGTTTAATGAAGAATGGACAAACAAATATTTCTTTGGTAATATAGGGAATAAAGCAGTGTGTTTATTGTGTCATGAAAAAAAGATGCGCCATTAACCTTCGCTTCCACAAAGTGGTCTCCGATGCGGCCCTCCACCAACCTATGCGGCCCCCGAGCCAAAACTATTGCCCACCCCTGTTTTAATATCATGGCAGGATAATCTTTTGATCTGGCTATACTATGAGACTATTTTAATTTATATTTTCTTTATATTGCAAAACAACTTAATCCTTTAGGTTACTTTAAGTTGCTCAATTTACTTAAATCCTAATTAACTTCGATAGAAATATAAATTTCTATGTGTATATACAAATAACTTAAATATTAATACTAAAAATTTATAAACTTCCATATATATATAGGTAGCTAGTAGCATACCAAATATCTCATATAAACATATATATATATATATCATTCCTCCTTCTTACTGTTAACTGAAAGGAGATTCCTTGATTTCTCTTGGAGGCCTTAAAGGAACTGAGCAGAGCAAATTACTAATGTCCACTCATATGTTCTTATCATTGCAGCTGTTATTACTAAGTGATTATTCATATAGTATACGAACATGGTTGAGCAACACACCAACATGCATTAGCCAGTGTAGTGAGTTTATTGGCTCTTCACCTCTGCGTTTAAGATCAAAACATCATGGTCTTTCTTCTCAGTTATCTGATAGCTCTTAACTGAAATATCAGTTAAGTTTTCTTGAAGACAGAACAAATGTGTGTGTAAAGGAAAAAAAAAATTATTTCAAATATTTACAATCATGACAGACCAAAATAAATCATGGCCCTTATTCCCAGTCAAGACAGTGAGCGGTTACGGACCCAGGCTGCGATTTCATTATGATCTTTTATTTAGGTATTTACAACTACAGCTCACTTTCAAATGAAGGAAGATTACAAGAATTGGAAGAATTGTCTAATATTAAATGGAATATTATTGAATTTTGTTAAGTTAGAAGAAAAGGAAAGAGACAATTGATTTAAAAAGTGGACAAAGACGCAAGTACAAGTGGAATAGGATTCATTATAAATAAAAAATGGAAGAACAACATTGTGGAAATTGATAGAGTATTGGACAGAGTGGCAAGATTAGTTATTCAACTTAATAGCAGGTACCAAATGCAGATTTATGCTCCAATAAGTTTTCATAGTGATGAAGTAATAAATTTTTATATGGATGTACAAAAAACGTTTGATCAGACCAAACAACATTTAAAATTGTTATGGGAGACTAATGCCAAAATTGGTAAACAAGTGAAATATGAAAATGTAGGTAAATTTGCTTATGGTAATTAAAATGAGAGAGGATAGAGATGTATGAAGTTTGCAGAAAAAGAAAAACTATATTATTTTTTTTTTTGAAAAAAATGTTAAACAGAAATGAACATGGATATATTCTGATTAACAGAAATACATATTTCAAGATTGTAATAACATGAAAGCTAAAACCTTATCTGTTTGCACTTAATAAATTTGATATATTTATATTTCAAGATTGTAATGTTCTTAATAAATTCAGTACAGGGCATGACCATCGATTACTGAGATGTAAAATACATGTTAATGCAAAAATAAAGAGAAAAATTATTAAGAAAAACAATATTCCCAGTTAATATTCCTAATCTTCAGAAACATTCTGATGAATCAAATATTAACAGATTTTGAACATGATTCCGATCTGAATAAAATCAATAGGAAAAAAATATACATTTTTAAAAACTGCAATAAAGACAGCTGGTAAAAAAAAAGCAGCAAATGACCAGTAAAATTTCTACAGAGACTAGAGAATTTATGAAGAAAAGAAGGCATATAAAAATATATAAAAATGATGCATTAAGACTTGAACACCTCAATTTTTGTAAAATGGTAAGAAAAAGAGTTAATAATGTTAGAAGAAAGTATAATTGTGAACTAGCAAGAAAAGCTATAGAAGAGAATAAAAGTCTCAAGAGTGTAAAACAACATTTTAGTATTGATAGGAAATTTATTTTTGCAATAAAAAAAAAATGGAACTATTACTAAAAAGAGATGACATCATGAAATGTGTAAAAGTTCTAACAAGAATTATATAGTAATAAAGAATAAGGAAAAGTACCTCTTACAACGATTACATTTTCTGAATTGCTGAAGACTTTAAATAAAGAAGTGAGACGCGCAATCAAATTTATGAAGAAAGCAAAAGCTCCAGGTAATGATGAAAATATAATTGATATCTTAAAAGAAACAGGTGAAGAAATAGAAAAAATTGGGGCAAAATTATAACCAAATGTCTAAATGATAAAGATGTACTAGATAATTGGAAGAATGCAGTATTAATGTTTAAAAAAGATAATAAAGATGTTAAAAATTACAGATCAGTTTTTTATATTTTATACAAAATTTTTACCAAGGTAATTACAACTCGTTTATAGGAAATCACCAATTATATTCCTTATAGTGATATTTAATTGAGTATCTAGAAATTTCATGGGAACTTTGCCTTTAAAGAGGGGCAACACTATAGCATGAAGTAGAATTGTATTGCAAAAGATTATATTCAGATTAGGAGATAATTCAGTGTTGTTTGAATCAAAAATTAAATACACTATATTCAATAAATCAGGAATAAGACCCCAGTCTTTGAAAAAGATTTCCATTCTTTTCATATCATTATTGACTTGACTATTTCAGGAAAGAATCTCTTTTGATATGTCAAAGCGTACTGTTTCGGGAGATCACTAATTAAATACTGAATGAAAAGAATTCTTAGAATAATCATTCTATAAAATTTTGTATCTACTATGATTATCACATGACATATGAAGTCTTTCTATTGGAGAGCATTTTGTCACAGTCATAAACTGTGGTTAGATCAATAAAGATTATATCAATTTATTTTGAGCTTTTTTCAATGTGAATTATTAAAGACAAAAGTTGTTTATTTCAACTTCTTCGTCACCTAAACCGATCTTGTTTTATAGATAAATGGCTTTCAACTTTTGCCAAATTTTCATTAATGTGATTCTTCAAAAAAAAACATGTCGGTAACATATATTAATGACTTTGGATGATAATTTGTTGTATCATTGCTAGATTTGTTTTTAAAACTGCTAGAAAATTCTCCTCTCCTGATCCTTTTTCTTGTTCTATCAATCTTGGGTTCAGAAGCTTGGCATATAAAAATGGCAGTTTTACATTCAACAAGCTTCTGTAAGAGTGACCAAGCTTAAAACTAGGTCTTGTAAAGTTTTGCTTCTCTGTGGTCTCTTCATTTTCCTCTTTTGCCATCATCCAGTAATTTAACAAGTCAGCAATTTTTTAAATACGGGTAGTCAAAAATTGTTTATAAAGATCATTACTGGTTTTGTTCAACCTGGAATGAATTGCTTTCAATATCCATAAGGGATAGGATAGTCTGGCAGCAGCTGCTACTAAGAGTTTAGTAAACATATTAAAACATGAAGGAATTGAGAGAGAAATTCTAATAATATTCTTTCCCAAATATCTAATATATTGACTTTAGTTCATTTTCCTTAAATTTCATTTCGGAAAAGAATAACTTTTAATTATAGAAATGTGGATTCTAAAAATGATTAGACTTGGCTTATGTTCCCCATGAAGGACATGATCCAATATCAATAGCTCAGTAGTTAATAGTAAATTATTTTTTTATTAATTCAAAACATATATCAAGAGTTGTTTCTGTTCTCAATTTGCCTGAATGGAAAGTATCTCCTTGCTTGGCATTGTAAGTCAGTGCATATTATTTAAATCTATCTACTTCTAAAAGTTAATAACCAACTTAATCTTTATCCTAATGAATAATATGACAAACAAAATCTATAAATATTGGGGAAGGATGATCTGGAAAAGGAGGGTACGGCCAGTTTTTATTGGGAGATTTGTAAAACATTATAAACATAAAAATCATTTATCTGAATTGTAATTGTAATATCATTTGAACTAATGAACATTGTTGTTTTACAAAATGGTTTAAAATAAAAATAGCAATGTTATGTTTGTAATGCATTTGATCAATAATCAATGTAAATCTAAGAATTTTAAGAAAGATAAAAAAGTATTATTAGATGTGATGTGATGCACTGTGACTTCTCCTTATACGGAGTCAGGAATCTCTCAGCAACTATGTCCAGAGAAACCTGTTAGCCACTTTACCTTCCCTTTCCATTCTCCGCCCTAAGATTTTCCATAATCTGCTCCATCCCATTTCCACAACATAATTTTTGTCAGTTCCATGACATTCATATCTAAATCCCCTTTACCTTTTCCCAAACCTAGCATAAAAACCAATAACCCACTTTCTGTATAATCACTTTGTTCATATTTATTCTTCCGTAACTTCATTATTTATACCCTTTCTGCTTTCAAACATTTACATTCAATTAATAGATGCCTAATATTATCTATGACTTTCTTACACAACTTGCAGACTAAATCAACCATATTTTTCCATTTACATGTATATTCCCTTGTTGCTAAAGATCCCGTTCGAGCCTTAAACAATAAACTACTTTCCTTACTATTATCATAAATTAACTCATACCCAATATTCCTTTTACTTCTATATATATTTAAACTCGTTTTACTCTCCATACTAGTTCTCCATCTCTCCAACTCCCTATTCTTTATTAATGCATCTATTCTTTTATCTCACTCCTTACCACTATAACACTCAACAATCCTCCTATAAAACAATCATCCCACCTTTTGTACAAATATACTGACATAAATTCTTTATCCAAATCTTCTGCATACCGCATTACCTTTCTCTCAGTGAAAGCCATAGTAATCAATGGAGGCAAGAAGGTTACTATGGCTTGCACTAAGTGGCACTACTATACAGAGAGTTTTGCCTCTGTGATAAACGGCTGTGTAAGCATAAAGAATGGTGATCATATGATATTAGAAGAATCATGAGTCTTCTAAAGTACAATTACATCAAACACTGTACTGAACAATCAATTTGAAGATAATCTCCATTTTTGCTTTTATTATTCTTTCACTGTTGTCAAAGTAATTTTATTGCTTCCTATGTGAAGAGAAGATAGCTCTACAGAAGATATAATTATCTGGCACTTGAGGTGTTGTATACATGCTAACACCATATAATTGTTTTTCATTTTGAGAGCCTAAGACTCTCACTTCTGTAATCCTGCAGTAGCCCTCATAATATCACCACAGTTTAAATTAACAATATAGAATTTTCACGGGTATTATTTCATATGCTAATGCACACTACTTGTATAGTTAGTTCAAGGAGGATATCATTCATCCACCCCTCTAGAAAACTGAAAGGAGTAAAAAAAACAATGTATACATGGCTAAACCTTATGTAAGAAATCTTATGAAAAGATAATAACTAGTAAAAAAAAATAATAATTTCTAAGTTAAAAATTTATATATTTGAGAAAATATTGTAAATTCCTTAAAATGGTACTTGGGAGACTAGGAAAACAGAATGAAAATCAAAAACCAAATAATTTTTTATGGTTTCAGCATATAGGTTTACAGGGAATTCAAAATGAAGTTATAATAGAAAGATCCTATAATTTATATAGAAGTCATATAGCATATTCAAAAATTATTGGAAAAATAGTTATAGAGTGTTAATGACAAAAATCAAAATGATTAAAAAGTGAAAAGTCTGCTATAAAAATAAAAGAACCACATAAACAAGTTGATGAATTAAAATTTGAAAAGCAATGTAAAATTAAAGACAAACATGAAAGTGCAAGTGGAAAAGAGTAAGATAACATATAGAAGTAAAGAAATATTGAAAAGATAATATTTATGATATCACTACATGTCAGGGAATGCAAAAAGGCATTTAATTTCAATGTCTCCTAATCCTAATGGGAAGAAATAAAATAGCTCTATTTATTTATCATATATATGTACATTTAAAATAACATTATTAAAAAAATATTATAAAGAAATCTAGAGATTCAAACCAGGAAATTCACCAATGGGATTCATATGATCTTCAATTCTGCAACTACAACTGCAGATCCGACAATTGTTAACAATGTGTTTCGTGATTTGTGTGTGTCCATATTAACATTTATCAGTAACTATTAAATTCCATTTATGAAGCAGATGAGTGCAATGTCCATGGATTGTCCTGAATCTATCAATGAGATTTCAGTTGCTTCTAGAAAAATCAAATCCAGCTGCTTTTATTGTTGAATCTAAAAAAAAAAGAAATTTGTTTGAACTTCATAAGAATTCTACATTTTATGCCATAATTCTTCCATTGTAGATTATTTGATTTGAAATGAACCTTGGATAGTGAAAATTATATCTTGAGTTATTGGCAAGGCCAATGAACTTAACTTTTTACACATTTTCTGTGAAGCAAATTCTTTTCTGATATCTGATACAGCATATATGGGGGGAAAAAATGGAGTGTGCTATTCAAAGGAATATACATATTTATAGCAGTAATATCTCTCTAGGCAATATTTAAAAGACTATTTAAAAGTTTAGTGGGAGTTTTTACTCCAAACAGGGCACAATATACACCAACAGAATATGTTAATCAGTTGTCCATAAAGTACTTGCATCACAATTCCAAATAACATATGCCCAGTTTTCCAAGATGGTTGCTTCTAGAAATTAACCTTAAAGTAAATGTAGAAAATAAATTAGAGTTACGATACAAAGTTATTCCTAAATAAAATGGAATAGACAAAAAACCACTAAACATATTGCCACACACAGCAAGCTAGAGTAATCAATGGATGCCAGAAGGTTTGTGCATAAAATCCCCATCTAGTGTCTACTCATCCAATATAAGGCTAATGAGTTTGGATTGAAAATATTAAGGTGTTTTCAGTTTAAGACTCATAGTTTTGTAATTAAGTTGAGATAAAAAGGTAGCTGCTAGAGGGTTGCATTAGATCCTAAGATCTAAGTGCAGTGCTCTCAGATCCAAGGCTCCTCAATGACAAAGGCCACAAGCCAGAAACTAGTCTGGGGATATTGGATGAGTAGGCATTAGATGGGGATTTTATGCAACAGCCTTCTGGCATCTATTGATTACTTTAGCTTGCTGCGTGGAGCAATATGTATAGTTGAGTTTTTGCCTGTTTTAATAACAGTTACAAGCAAGCATAAGAAATGGTGATCATGTGATGTTTATTGGCTTAAAATGGAATAGGATTGTGTTGTAGTCTATTATTGCAAAAAATTATATTCAGAATGAGATGCTTCATTTATATAAAAAATTGAACATAATGAGATGGCCAATTTAACATTCTACCTGTGGTATGAACATTAATGTGTTTGTTATAAAAAAATGCATAGAATAAATATATATATATAGTACATACAGATTGAATCTTTTAGTAGACATACAGAATGCACAAACTCTTAAAAATTTATTAAGAAATAAATTATACATACATTATTTTATATGGGAATCAAAAAAGGCAGTTTTGCTGAAAAAGATAATTGCCACATAATGATAAGAATTTTCTAATTAACATTTTGCAGAGTGCTCAAGTGAAATAAACTCTGTAACATTAAATTAATTGAAACTCTATCTTTCAGCTTTAAAATTTTTCAACCATCAACACGTTTTCATGAAAGGAAATTAAAAAAATTGTCTGAATTTAAAGTTAAATTATATATATAAACAAATAAATGTGTATTTTATTTTAAATACAATCCATACATATAAATTTGTTGTACCTGAATGTACAGTATTTTAACTGTTATTATTAAAAACAATGACGAAGATATTCCATAATCAACTTAAATACACAACAGGAAAATTAAAAGGCTTTTAATGTATAAAATTATTATTGATTATATAGTTGTTGTAAAAAATGTATTACTATTTTCTGATTATTATTATAAATTATAATATATATAGCACTTAAATGAATAAAATATATATAAATAAATAATAAAACAAAAATGTTTTAGGAAATGTTAACATTTCACAGTTTTTTTAAAGACTATTTTAAGACATAATGTGCACTAAACTAGAACTACAACATCTCCATTGCATCACCTGAAACCCAGATCTAAAAAAAAAAAAAAAAAGCTAACATACCTCAGAGAATAGCAGATTAGATCATCCAAATCTACTAACTTATGGGAGGCGAGGGGTGAATTTGTTTTTCACAGACTTCCTCAAGACTCGATAAGATTTACCTAAATGAAAGCTATAAAAAGTTGGAAATGCTGATGTGCCACTACACAGCATTATTTAACAGCAGTTAATGTACAAATCTATTAATATAGAACAGTATTATAACGGTAGAGAAACAATTAGACCATGACACTAATTGTTCAGTTTAATCATTATTTGTTATTTGACAAGATAATGATTCTATTCTCAATTTCAATAAAAAATTCAAATATAAGCCTAGCACACCTCACTTGTGGTCAAAATAAGACAATATCAATGATTTTATTCTCAATCTAGATATAACTTCAAACTCAATCATAGTATGACTAAATAAGACAATAAATAAAGACCAAGACAACTACAGTTTTTAACCAATAACTACTGTACTAATGATCTGTAAAGTTTTATTATCTAGCGCAATGATAGAGTACCAGACTCTAAAATATAAGATCCTCAGATCAATTCTAGTGCTGGCATTTCCAACGCTCAAACTTCTTACGAACTCTTGCAGCATTCCATGTTGATTATTATTATTAATCATCAAGTTAAATAAATCACAAATTAATTTGTATTCATAGCTATATGTGAATAGCTATAAAAAGTGAAGGGTTAAATTATTACTGGTATAAAAATGATCCCCTGGCATTGAACAAAAATGATTATCACTATAGTTATTGTGTGCGAAAACTGTGTCTAATACACTTGTGATAAACAACTACTGGAGTCAGGTTTGTGTTCGCAAAAAATATTTGCCGTTTACAATAAGAAAGATACAACAATAGAAAGATAAAAACTTGCATGGTGAAAAACAAGTATTAAGATTATCAAATGGATTTAATTTGTTCACCAGAAATGCAGATGATATATATAGAGCTCGCAAAAAATAAGCTCTTAACAAGCTTTGAGAATATACTCAACTCCAGCCCGGTTTCTGCTGTTGCCGGTACTCTACACATCATGCAATCAATAAATCTAATCTAATTGATAAAAAAAAAGTGGCAATCTTTTTTTTTTTGTTTGTTTGTTTAAAAATGCGAAGAGAAACAAATTTGTTGATTAGTATTTGTACAGGACTTGCATCTTACCCCGAAAAATAAATTATAATAGAGAATAGGTCCACATAAAAAATTGAAGAATGCTATTGCTTTTTCTTAATAGCAGATTCTAATATGGCCTTAAAATCAAATCCATTCCAAAATTCAATCAATTTATATATAAAAATATTTAAACATCATAAACTCTCCATATGATCCTAAAGTAAGCAACACAATAAAAATAATATTAGTTCTCATTATTAGCTGCATCGTAAAAGATCTAGACACCAGAATTTCAAATCATCTTTGAATAAATCTACCAATTAATAATAGTTTTATCAACTTCCACAAAGAATTTTGAAATAAAAAATATGTTCAGAAGCAAACAAATTCTGTTCGGACTACCCATAAAAATAAAGAAAGATTATCAATAAGTGTATTGCTGGCAAGGCTATGATTTATTGGGGATACAACTGAAGTTGTATTAGAATATATATAAGCATTGCACAGCAATTATTTCTGGACCAAAAAGAACATTGTCACCATAAACAAACCATCATTTTCCGTGCAAGCAAAGATCTCTCCAGACTTAATTCAGGTTTCTCTGATCCATAGCAGCACTCCAGTAACTTCCATTAATTCGTCTCAAACATTCTCTCTCTTTTACAATCTCTAAGAATAAAATGTAAGACTTCGAACATTCACTTTTTATTTCTTCTAGAAACATATCTAGACCAATTCCATTTCAATGTTTTTAATTCTTTCATGTTAATATGTTTATTCTCTCATTCATATATTTCACTTTCAATCCATTCTCATTATTCCCAATATATCTTTCTATATACTTCTCATCGGGTGTTTTGAAGTCTTTGTATTGCTCTTCTATTATAAATCTCTAATACAATTAGAAAAACATAATTTTTATTTTTCAACCCCATACAATGATTTTTTTATTTTAATGTTATTTCTGTCTAAAGTCCTCTATCCAAATTGAATTCTATAATTAATTTTGTCTTTATGTTTGTAATAATAATCTGATTCAAGATATTTGCAGGTGTTAACTTTTTGTGAACCATTTATTAATCCTTTATTTTTATATTTATATGAAAAAATATTTTTCATTACTTTAGCCTTTTGAGCATTTATTTGAAGTCTAGTTCCTTGCTTTCATCCATTAATTCTTATAACATTTACTGAAGCTCTGAAGCATTATTTTCAAAAACTATATTACCTATAAAATTAAGATGAATTAAATACCCCCCCCTCCCATGGCTTTTTATTTTAATTCATAAAATCTTATTGTAAAACTGTTGTAAAAAATTTTGGAGATATGAAACCATTCTGTCTTACATCCTTATCAACATTAATCTTTTTAATAACATCACATAATTTAATCACTGCTGAGGCATTTTGACCAATCTTATTCAGAATATGACAAAATTGTGGTTCTATACTAAGACGATACCATGTTTTAATCAATGCAAGTAAGGTTTGTACAATTGAATGTCTTTTCATAATCTAAAAATCTGAAATCCATTGGTCCTTTATAATAATTGGATGTAATCTATTGGGTTAAAACTTTTAAATCCAGTTTTTTAATTTGGGTTCAAAGTTCTTTATAAAAATGTTATGAGTTTGGTAAAAATAATATATTGTATTCATAGAAAACTGTAATAGATCTGTAATTTCTAATGTTTTCCTTTTTTCTTAAATATCAGTCAATACTGTATTTTTACAAACACTTGTTGCACCTTTATCACTTTAGGGATCTGGTATATAGTTCTCCCAACAATTTATTTCTTGATCTCTTTTTAAGTTATGGATAATAATTCCATCATTTTCTGAAGAGTTCCCATTCTTCATATATTTATGTGCCTCACTTCAATTAAAATATTTAAAAATTCAGAAGATGTTTGTAACTGTTAGGACTGTTTTCTTACTCTTTACCACTGTATAGTTCTATGTAGAACTCTTGTTCCTCTTATTAGTAATATTTCCATACACCATTTTACAGATTTTGTAAGCGGATCATTTTTCAATATTTTCAACTTTTCTTCATACATTGCCATCTCTCTATTGAAAATTTACTGAATTGTTTGCTTTCTTGTAATGGCTATCTATATAGTTGGCCTTAGTAGTTGTTTTCTAACTGAATTTGTTCCAAGACTGAACAGTCATGTTCTGCAAATTCTAGAGCTTAAATTCAATGAAATACTCCTAAAGATTAGGGATATCGACTGTTGATAATGTCTTTCTTAATAACTTCTTTCTTTCTAACTTTGCATTCACATCTATCTTATATCTCACTACTAGATTTCTGTGTTAAATCTATTATACACATTACAGGAAAGGAATACATACTTTTGTAAAAATTCCACCAAGATTTTTATTCCCTCTTGTCTCTATGTTCAAATTTATTCTCAGCATTTTCATCTTTCAATTATTTTACAATTCTAGCATTAAAATCTTTATTAACAATTTCAAAATATTGTTTAGCCTATATCCAAGGCAAAGCATTCTAAATAAGAATCCTCTATTACTTCATAAAAATGGGAAGTTGTTAGGGCATAAATCTGAATTAATCTGAATTTGGTATTTTCCATTAAGTAAATAATTAATCCCATCAATCTCTAATATGTTTCTTTTATTTACAATGATTCACACTCTATTAGTGCTCCCAATATTAGTACCTTTACAATAAAATACATGCTCACTTTTCAAATCAATTGCTTCTTTATTCTTTTTCTAACTTCATAAAGATCAAGATTAAATAGTTCTTTAAGTGTATTTAATTCTTCATATGAAAGCAATCTTCAGTTATATGTAACTAAACAATAACAGTTATCACTGAATGGCAGTCTAAACTATGTGAGATTCTTAGAACCCGTGTCATCGGTCTCATCTACTGCCTTGGATAATGAATTTACAGCATCCTGAATCATGATTGTAAATATAAGAAAATAATCATTCATGCACATATATCTTACCTTTAAAAAAATCCAATTAATCATTCAGATATGAACTACCAGGCAAAAGAGAAGATCATGATGTTTCCTTTATTTTAAAAGTAGAAGACTAAAGACTTACCACACTCAACAATGCATATTAGTGAGCAGATCACATTAATAATCACATAATAATAGAAGCTGCTATAGAATAATATGTGCAATGGACATTTAGGAATTTGCCTTTCTCTGTTTGTTTAAGGCCTCATAGAGAAATCAAAAAGGTTTCCTCACTTAACCACAAATTTTCTTCCACATCCAAGCAATGATATAAATGCTTTTATTCGCATGAAGATGAAATAAAAATTAGATGCATCAATTTAAACAGGAAATAAAAGCATTCTCTTCAAATTTTAAATCTTGATAAAATTTCAGATTAAAACATTTTTACATCACAAACAATTAGCAATCATAACAGTATACTGAGAAGCATCAAACCTTTCAAACCAGCATCAAGATAAGCTTACAGGAAATCAAGATTAATTATGAAAGCATTAGGTGTCAGCTATTTTGAAATATTTATGTTTCTATAGAGATTACATAAAAACTGCCTTAAAAAGCAAAATAGAAAGTTAAATAAACAGCAATATTTTGATTTTGATCACTATTATTTTGTCTTTTGTTCAGTATTATTTTGATCTACATAATGGGAAACAAAAAGAATCAATTCATCAAAACTAAAGAAAGAATGATCTATGGATTTGCAAGCCGGGCAAATCATTGTTATATGCAGAGAAAATAATAACCTCATAAAAAAAATTGACCAATCACTGACTATATAATTTATTATATGCCATCAAAAATGTTAACTTTTAAAATGCCTTGTAAATTAAACAATGTTTCTTTGTTCGTCATATTATATACATTTTAATATTTTAATAATTTTAACAAGCCTGTACATAAATTACAACTTATCAAATATATAATGCTGATAATATAAACATATTCTTGAACCAACAAAATCTGAAAATATCCCTGCAATAATTCACAAGTCAGATACCTAAAGATTAATTTAAATAAACTTGCGATACCTATTTCCTTGAACCAATGCCAAACCATTTGTCAGCTATCTGAAGAATAGATTGGCACTGATACAAGAAACTGGGCATTATTTGCAAGTTTATTGTGACTTGTTGATTAGTAATGTTATTAAAAATAGTTGTTCTGAGAATAAAGTAACATTATAATACAAACAAAGAACAAACAACGAATCTTAATTCTCAATGAATTTTGCCATTGATATGTAAAAAAAAAAAAAGACCTTTGAAATCAATCACAAAAGTAACATACTTAAGTTTGAGATCTAAACTCAGAACCCTGATAGATATCTTCTTTCAATGCTAAATTTATATTGAATCCATTTCCTACTGTTGATCATAATAATAATAAATAGATTAGTGATATTATCAAAATCACACTTCTCTTTATGTTTGCCATAATATCCTATAAATATAATTTGTCCAAACTTCAAACACTTTTTAGCAAAACTCTTTATTTGTACATACACAGACACCTACATTTCAACTGACCTGCAGTCTTCTTCAGAGCAAGTTTATTTTGATCTTCTAAATGAAAATAAAAATTCGTTGTTTTTTTTTTCAAAAATAAAAATTTGTTTTTTTTTTCAAAAAATTATTTTTTGAAAAAAAAAAACGAATTTTTATTTTCATTTAGAAGATCAAAATAAACTTGCTCTGAAGAAGACTGCAGGTCAGTCGAAACTTAGGTATCTGTGTATGTACAAATAAAGAGTTTTGCTAAAAAGTGTTTGAAGTTTGGACAAATTATATTTATACATTAGTGATATCAAACTATTATAATGCATGGAGAGAATACCTAATGATCTTAAAAAATGCTGAGGGTTTACATCATCTTGATTAAAAATTCACTCAGGGCCGGAGTAAAATGTACTAATAAAATTACTGTATTCTTAAGTGAAAACTTTCTGAAGATATAATTATTCTAAATAATAAAATACTTTAGAATATCCAAGTATATACATATATATTATGGCAACTATTTTGGATCACTCATAAAAATAATTCAGATAAGAGTTAGGGAAAATAGTTACTTCATTCAGTAGAATGTGTCTTTACTATAAAAAATGTCAGCATCAATATTATTGGATATTCTAAGACTAGAGCATAATATCTGTAAACATTTGAGATAATGAATTCTACCCCAATTTCAATACAATTACTTAATTGATATATAAATATTGGGGATTTGAAAACAGACTTTCAAGCACCCTTCAACTATCCACATTATCTCATATTACTGATACACATGACCACACACATGTAGAAAAGATAAATAATGCATGTATGTGGTCATGTATATCAGTGATATGAGAAAGTGTGGATAGTTGAAGGGTGCTTGAAAGTGTGTTCAAATCCCATATATTTACAATTAAGCTCCAGGTATATGAAGAATGTCTGTATTTCAAATATTAATGGAGATATGTAAGTGTGAATTCAGTATGCAATCTGCTTGGCAGCAGTAATTATTCTATACTAATCATCTATTTAGCTTAAACAATAAATAAATAAAAAATTTATAATGCCAATCAATACTCATCAATAAGTCTTTAAATAACCCACAATAAAGATTCACCAACTTCCAAATAGTACAGGAGAGAATAAAAATCACCAAGGTAGTCATCAAATGCTGGTTTTTCCTTTATTTGTTTTATAGTCTAATGGTAACTTTCATGAATATGCAAATTTTGATGACATAACTGAATTTATAAAACTTTTGCTAAAAATAATTGAGGGAAAAAAAGACTATTTAGCTGCTACATGCTTGTGTAGTAAAAAATTTTATCATGTGTTAAATACTTTATATGACAATTATTTGTCAAATCCAAAAAAAAAGCTTCTACTGCAATCTATACAGAATTTAAATGTAAGTTATGGGGGTTATGGGGTGGCATGTAATGTTTTTGGTATATATCATCTTTTAGCCAAAAAATAAAGATATCTACAGTTAACTTAAACAATTAGAGCAGAACTGTAGTTTTTTTTAATTTAAGCTTGACTAGAAAAATAGAAAATAAGGGCAGCTACTGATTAGATATTTATAATTCAGCCTCTTCACTGAAGAAGGCCAATAACCAATTACATGAACATGGCTTTGAACATACCATCATCAGATTTTCAATGAAATGGAAGGCCGAAGAGTTATGGGTTGGAGTAGTTTGAAGCCTGTCCACTAATGTAAGAAGTTTGGCTATCTTAATATAAAGCTGAGTACTGATTGTATATATGTGTGGAGATGGTAATCTGGACCGACTGATGAGTGCTGTTTTAGCATGAAATATGTATATTGGTGATTATTTATCCTTTCAACATGTGTGTGATCAGGTGAGTCAGCCATATAAGATGGCGCTGAGAGTTGTGGGTCTTATGAAAGTCTGAGTTTGAATCCCGCATATATTACATATATAAGTGCAGATGTTAAACCTATACAATGTATTAAAAATTCATAAAACAAATCCTCTTATTACCCCCCTCCTCCCAACATAGAATTCTAAATAAGTTATTACATTTAAAACAGTTAAATTAAAATTATTTTAATATTAACTAATACATTTTTTTTTTCTTATTAAGATATATTGATTATTAACAATCTGTGCAAGTATCCCCTTCTTTTCACAATGACACATTCACCCATCCTCCTTACAAACACACATTGCATTCTTGGTGGTTGGTTTATTATGATGAGGGTTGATTTATTTATTTTTTGTTACGACTTTTGATAGAATTTGAGGTTTATATAACTCTTCCCTCCTAGAAATTTTCAATCTTCATCAGTAATGTAAAAGGTCATCCTAAAATGTATTACATTATAGTGCAGTTATTTATAATAAATAATATATATATACTGAGATTTAGAAAAAATAATTTCTAAGTTAGCAAACCTGTCTGTGAAAGAGCTTTATATATATATGTATTAATGCCCACAGTCTGTCACAATTGTTCAGCTACATCTTTCATAACGGTTTTAAATGTTTCCCATCTACCAAAGTAATGACTCATTCTTTCTACCTTTTATATTATTATTAATAGCTTCTATTTTCCATGCACTGTGGGATAAGAATTTTTATTATTAACAAATGCAATAAACTCAACTTCTCATAACTGCATTCTATGACTTGATCTGCGATGTGAAAAATTCTGTCTATTTTCCTTTCATAAAAATTAGCTGAACCCCATCCGAGACAATATCACAACTATGAATCAGAATCAGTTCAGATTACTAAGTAATCATATTTAAAAACGATTTTTTATATACAACACGGAACAAAGTAATCAGCTGTAATACTGTACAAATCTTTGAAAATACAAATGTCTGTGGTATAAATATACATACACACACTCGCGAAATCCAACTTTGGGCGATTCCAATGATAAAAATTATGATATACTGTATATATACCATAATATCTTTATTTGTCAATGAGTCAACGCGTTTTTATTTTTCACTAAATTAACTTAGACAAACGATTCTGATCTAATTATGAAGTTTGTTCTATGTTTTCTATTAAATATCAATTTTAATTATTCCCCATGTTTAGATCCAATAAAATTTGTAATGGAACTACTATTACAATATATATTTTTCTAAAAAAATAAAATTGAGATTTAATAATAAATAAACAAATATTTCAACCATAGTAAAAAAAAAATTTTTTTTTTTAATTTCTATTCCTATTTAATATACTTCAGAATTCTTTTTACTGATTTTCTTAAATGAAATGCGTATTATTGCTTCTTCTTAAGAATTTTTTCATTGTTTAAGAAAGTGCCTTAACCAGCTCTGTATTTTCCTCTTCCACATTTCTTTATTCTTAATATCTATCTCTGACAAACATGTAATTAATCATAACTTCTTTCCATCTTTGTCTTGATCTTCTCTCTCTCATTTCCCAATTAATAATTATCTTGATATTCTATTCTTATTCAATCTTCTGATATGATTATAACCTCCATGTTTCCTTTCTTCAATGAATGATTATCATGCTTTCTTCTCACTTCAATTATTTCTCTGATTTCTTGATTTGTCATTTTCTCCAATCTTGATTTTATCACTAAGCTCTAATAATTCATCTCCATTATCCATTACCAACAATCTGTTCAATTTTGTTTCTTCTTATTTCTGTTCTGTATAATAAATCACTCTCTATCAGACTATAATGTGTCTTTTTGTTTTCATCAATATTCTATTATTCCATAAAATTGAATATGAATAGTTCTATTGCCTACTCCATTTTATCTATCCTACAAATTTCTGTTTTTATAACATTTTTTCCCCCAATGATTGCTTTTAAACATTAAAAACTGTCCACATTCATAATTAATATGGTGCAAAATACTTTCCCTTTCCAAATTTGAGTTATTTTTCACTTGGTGTATCCATACATAAGTTTTCATATAAAATATTCAATATTTTCCATATCTTATATTGTAATGACTTGGTCATTTCCAAATAATAAATTGAATAAATATCCACCATTTCATAGTCTTAGGTCCAGTTTTTTTAATTTCTTTCTTCATTCCTTCAAAGCCCATCAATATATATTTTGAACAGAGTTAGGGATATACAATTTATCTCCAACAATCCTATTCCTTACATGATCACCATTTCTTATGCTTGCTCATAACTGTTATTAAAACAGGCAAAACTCCAAGACTCCTCACTGACAAAAGCCACAAGCTAGAAACTAGTCTGGGGCTATTGGATGAGTAGGCACTAGATAGGGATTTTATGCACAAGCCTTCTGGCATCCATTGATTACCATGGCTTGCAATGAGTGGCACTACTGTATGGAGAGTTTTGCCTGTTTTAATAATCCTTTTCCTGTCATAAATTCCTCTATTTCTAACCTTGACATCTATTCTGTTCATATGTTTCCTTAATTACATTAAACAATGAATCAACAGTTCCATCCATTTTTAGTGCATGCCACAATTTTCAAGGGTCACTATTATGTTTCTCCAATTTGATAAAGATCATATATATATATCCTTGTGATCTAATGTCTATTTTCTCTATTATCCTACTAATTGTAAATCTATAATCCATACATGATTTTCCCATTGTGAAACTGTAACATGTTCTTCAGATGTTTCAACCTGTTTCTTCAAATGGTTCCTTACAATTCCTTCTAATATTGTCATAAGTGTTGGTACATATTCCTCTATATATTTATTTCTATTTTCTTTCCTAAAAATTGATTCAAACATCTCTTTTTTGGTATACTTTTCTTTTATAAAAATAGCTCATATTACAACTTTTTCTCCACATTTTACCAACTTTAAATTAATTAATCCTGGTTCAAACATTTTCATTTCTTCCTTATTGCATTTCTCTCCAAACATCTATAATCTGTCTTTCATAATCCATCATAGTATTTTATTTATTTAAAAGTTCCTTATAATATATAGTCATTCTCTCAAAGCATCTCCTGTCTTGTAATAACATAATCATTAAGTTTGAAGAATTCTAGTCATTTAGCTCATTCATCTTGATGCATTGTGTAATGTTATATTGGGGGTTTAAAGTTGTTCACACAATTGTAATAGCTGATTATCATCATCATTTCTTCCCCAATCATCATCATTATCAACCATTATCAATCCACTGCAGGATGAAGGTCTCTCCAAGTTTAATCCATCTTCTCCGATCTTTAGCTTCTCTTCTCCACATCACCCCTGCACACTTTCTTATTTCATCCATCCATCTCACATGTGGTCTCTTTCTGGGTCTTTTACAATCTCTTGGAATCCAGTTTAAAATTTCAATTGTCCATCTATTATCATCTCTTCTAACAATATGTCCAGCCCAACTCCACTTCAATCTTTTCATTTTTTCAATAAGGTCAGTAACACCTGTTTGTTCTCTTACCCATACATTGCGTTTACGATCTCTTCTTGTTACTCCCAACATACGTCTCTCCATACTTCTTTGAGTGGTCTGAAGTCTCTGAATTGCTCTTCTATTAAGTGTCCAAGTCTCAGATCCATAAGTAAGAACTGGTAAAACACATTTGTTAAAAACCTTCCTTTTCAAACACATAGTCATATTTCCTTTTAGTATCAAGTTATTTCTACCAAAAGCACTCCAACCAAGTTTAATTCTATGATTAATTTCCTCCATTATGTTTCCATCTGTATTAATAATCTGACCAAGGTATTTATAACTGTTAACTTCTTCTAATTCATCATAATCAATCTTTATTTTCATATTTTGAGCAAATCGATTAAACATTACTTTAGTCTTTTTAACATTTATCTTTAGTCCTACTTTCCTACTTTCATCTGATAATTCCTGCAAAATTTCCTGCAGATCTGAAACATTATTTGCAAAAACAACTACATCATCTGCGAAATCTAAATGACTTAAATAATCACCATTTACTTTCACTCCTTTAGTTTCCCATTTTAATCCACAAAATACTTCATGCAGCACTGCTGTAAAAAGTTTTGGAGATATGGAGTCACCTTGTCTTACACCTTTCTCAATGTTGACTTTCCCAGTGTCATTATGTAATCTAATTGTTGCTGTTGCATTTTTATAAATATTCTTTAAAATATGACAATATCCTGGATCTATACCTTGATGATCTAATGCTTTAATCACTGAAGAAATGTTTATAGAATCAAAAGCCTTTTCATAATCTACAAATCCTAAGCATAATGGCAACTCATATTCATTTGTCCTTTCTATAACTTCTCTCAATACCTGGATATGATTTACTGTACTAAAACCACTTTTAAATCCAGCTTGTTCTCTTGGTTGGTGGAAATCCAATGTTCTCTGTAGACGAGTAGTAATTATCTTAGTAAAAATTTTATATAAAACTGATAAAAGGCTGATAGGTCTGTAATTTCTAATATCTTCTTTATCACCTTTTTTAAATATTAATATTATTACTGCATTCTTCCAATCATCCGGTACATCTTTATCATTTAGACATTTGGTATATAACTTTGCTAAAAAAATTTCTATTTCTTCACCTGCTTCTTTTAATATATCAATTATAATTCCATCATTACCTGGAGCCTTTCCTTTCTTCATACATTTAATTGCATGTCTCACTTCTTCATTTAAAATTCTGGGCAATTTGGAAGATGTAATAGATATAGGAGGTACTTGTTCTTTATTACTATATAATTCTTGATAAAATTCTTCTACCAATTTCATGATGTCATCTCTCCTTTTAGTAATAATTCCATCTTTTTTTCTTATTGCAGATATAAATTTCCTACCAATACCAAAATGTTGTTTTACATTCTTAAGACTTTTATTTTCTTCTCCAGCTTTCCTTGCTAGTTCACAGTTATACTTTCTTATATCATTTTCAATTCTTTTCCGCACCATTTTACAAAATTCGAGATATTCAATTCTTTTTAATGCATCATTTTTGTATATCTTCATATTCCTTCTTTTCTTCATAAATTCTCTAGTCTCAGTAGAAATTTTATTGGTCAATTGCTGTTTTTTTCTACCAGCTATCTTTGTTGCAGTTTTCAAAAGTGTATCAGTTATTTTCATATTAATTTCATTCAAATCTGAATCATGTTCAAAATCTAATACTTGAAACCGATTTGTAAGTTCTAATTTAAATTCTCCTAACCAGCCTTTGTATTCAAATCTATTATAATTATAATTTCTTTTGATTACCTTTTCCTATTGTTTCATATAAGTTACACTTCATCCTATATTACATTCCCGAGATCATTTGTAGATACATGTGCTCTTGTATCTTAAAATTTAATCAAGCTTCTTTTTCTTGCAATTTCTCATCCTATATCTTCTGATGCATGCATTTCTTATTATTACAGAGATTCTTGCTTTTGCCCACTCATTTTTTTCTCACTATGCTCCAAGGATGTTTATAATCTATCTCTCTTCCCTTTCTCTTTGCCTATCAACATGATTAAGTCTATTTTGTATCTTTATTATTTCTCTTAATTGAAAATATAAAAATGTGCTATTATAGTGTATAATCTACCTGAATTTTGACAATCTATCTATCAGATAGCAATACATAGAGGAAACAATGTATTGTGAAAATATAAAATATCTACCTCTACTGAATGAAATGTTGTTTTTAGCTATGTAGATTTTACGAACTGTATGTTTTCCTTTTTTTCTGCCCCAATAATAAGTGCAATAAATACCTTGATGTTTTAAAGTCATTTTACAAGTGAGGTATAACTCAGTTCTTACTTCAATGCTGAATGGAAAAAAATGAATCACTATCTTAAAACCATTAGAGCTGCTTTTGTCACTCAAAGTATTTCACAATAGTACTATTGTATCACAGAATGTATTGCCCAAGATATTTTGCACTGCTCTAATTACTTAAGGCTCTCATATAAAACCAGCTGACTTAAGTAATAGATTTGATTAATAGATGAAACCTCTCATATTTTAAAAAATATTTGTTCATTAACAAAGATGATTATATGAGTAAAGATAATTTCATCAATGAACATTTTTGTTTTATTTAAAATGTTATGTACATATATTTAATATATAAATAAAGTTAATGTTTAAATCTAATTTTTTTTTTTTGTATACAATTTGAGATCATAACAAGCAATCATAACATTATTTTATCCACCCATCTTTTTTGGATTGGAAAATTGTAAGAATATTTATCCTTTTCTTTCAATATCTATAACATTTCAAATAATCAAAGTTGTTACACTTTTTCTTATCTTGTTTTTATAATTAGTTGCTGAAAACATTTTTAAGGTATAATATTCCATCTCTTTATTTATTAACTGTAGCTAAGCATGCCAGCCATCTTATGAGTGCTATGAATCTGGTTTCTCTAGCCAAAAGCGCACTCAGCTACAGTTAATAAATAATAAACCTTTCCTTAGCTAATGATAGAAACCATTTCAGCAACATTTTAAATAATATATTAATTTTAAATGATTTTTTATCATTTCTAAATATATAATATTTTAAAAACAAGTATATTTTATATACTTGAAGTTTAGATGTAATATAGGCGATTTAAGTCCAGACTTTCAACCTCCCTTCAGCCATCCATTCCATCTCATACAACCGATACTCATAACCACACACATGTGAAAAAGATAAAGGATCTCCAATATATGTGCTGAAGTTGGTCCAGATTATCATCTCCCACACATACATAATCAGCACTCAGTTTATATCAAGTTAGCAAATCTTCACACTTTAATGGCTAGGCTTCAATGTACTCCATCCTCCAACTCTTCAGCCATCCATACCATTGAAAATCTGATCATTAGATATTTAATGTTATGAATGATTGAAGAGTTAGAGAGTGTAGTGAAGTCTGTCCATTAAAATGTGAAGATTTGCTAATTTAATATAAACTGAGCACTGGTTATATATGTGTGGGAGATGATAACCTGGACCAACTGATGTGCGGTGGTTCAGCACAAAATACGTATAGTGGAAATCATTTATCTTTTTCACATGTGTGGTCATGTGTATGATGAAGTGAAAGGCTGAAGGGAATTTGAAAGTCTGTGTTAAAATCCCCTATGTGTATATTCTTTCTAATGGTATATATTTTTATTTTTCTGTATCTACACAAATAGATTGTTGAAATAACAGCAACATCAGAAAACCACTTCACAGTGGAAGGATTAAAACTAAAAAACATATTACTATCTTGCATTAAAAATATCAGTTCAGTTTGAAATTAGTAATTATAAAATATTTGTTAATTTAATTGTTACAGTATAATAAATTAATATGTCAGATTTATTGCTGTCATGTGAATTGGTGAAAATTATTTTACTTATGATTTTGCTCTTTTTTTCTCTTATGGATTGGTGTTTTTTTTTTTTGGTTTCTCCTATATAGTGCCATCTAATAGATAGATAGATAGATGAAGAACAAGAAAGAGCTATAATAGCACTTTATCCAAATCAGTGTATACTTTAAATAGTAAGTATTAAAAATATTTAGTTTTATTTTATAAAGCATAATTTTTTATTAATTTTTGGATTAATATTTACCTATTTTTTAATATATATATATTATGTATAAAAAGTATTCAGAAAGCTCTAGATTATAAGACTTTTGGTTGCTTTAAGTAAAAAGTGAAAGTAAATTTAGAGTTTAAATGAACACATAAAATATTCTGCTTTGGATTGCAGCTTAATAGTGAGAGAATTAATAATAACTTTAAAAAAAGAAAAGATGAGTCAAAAAAAAATGAGTCATTAATAAATTTGTAGGAAATATTTTTTAAAAAACCCTCAAACTTGTGGAATAAAAAATAAGTATAGAAGGTTAAATAATAAATTTAAATTTTAAAATACAATTATTAGAAGAAGAAAAAAGAAAGCTGTAGTTTAAACAATAAAATAAACAATAAAGTCAATAAAGTGATCAGTTTAATTCTATATATGGATACTTCTGTTGACACCTTTGAATAGACATTTTTAAAAGATTTGACATGTTTTTATGAGAAGAATAGTTTGTCCTTAGATAAGATAAAGAATGAGAAATATAAATGAAATAATTAAGAATAATTGATGAGGCATATATACAAGAAGAAAAAAAGGAAGGAGATTAGAATATGTTCACTGATTTTGACAAGGTGTAGGTCAAAATGATTGTAAATTTAATTGGATGAAAGTTTTGAAAATATATTCATGAAATAACTTGTATATTAAAGAAGATATCTGTGAAATAAAATGTTGGAAAAATATATAAACAGAAGACAATAAAAATGTAGGATTATTATTTAAACAAAATCCTAAATGAACATTGCAAGGATGCGAGTTAGCATTGTAGCAGATGATCTGACAGTGCTTGCAAAAGCTGAACAATATTTTAAAATTGCTGGAATCTATAGAAAGTTTGAGATGAAAATAAATATTAACTAAATAGGATAAAGAGGGAAAATAAAAATGGCTAAGACTGGTAATACAGTATGAAGTTATAGATTAAATTATGATTTTAAAAACATTTTAGAAGAAGAAATTTTTTAACTAATGAGATGCTTACATCTAAGAAAGATTCTTTTAAACAATTTATTTATTGATATATAACTTAACTTTGAAGAGGTTCAAGATTAATTTTTAGAATTGGATGAGGAGAGAGAAAAAGCTACAAGACTAATGTTTAAAATAAAAAATTTTGTTTGTGTAGTAAAAAAATTAGAGAAATTGATAAAAATAGATTAAACATATTTAATTTATCTTCTTTAAAAAAATCTTTATAAAATAATGGGATCGTAAAGAGTTTAAAAAAGAGAGAAGTAAGATTTTTGACCAACGGTTTAAAAAAAATGGTAAGCATATTGAAGAAAAAAACACAAGGTAGAAAAACTTAAAAAAATTATTTTGAGATAAAGCGGAACCCTATTTTTCAGAAAATAATATCTACATAGCAATCTATATTGTAAGGTATTGCCTTACATCCGTCCAATATCAGTTACACACCTTTTTGCCTAATTCGAATTCAAGACCCAATATAATAACATTCTTTATTAATCACTACTTGAATAAAAATGAAGCACTATAATTGAAAAACCATTAGTTGTTATATACACTTAAAGTTTTAACTTATTCATATGATAAATATGTACTTAAATTAAACTATAAAATGTATACACAACAACTAACCTTTATTAAAATTACCTCATTAATTGTGATGTAACTCCTACATACTACAACAATACGAGAAAAATATGATCAGACAGAGTAAACACAAGCAAGAAATGAAAGATTATTTAAAGGAAAGAAATTAATAAAATTTTTGTTATTGATATATTAAATATATATAATAATTACTAATAATGACATAAATAATTGACCTAAATCATAATCACAAACTTGTTATTGAAAGTCATCAAAAATTACCTTTAATAAAATATTCTTGTTTTAATAATAGGAAAATATAAAAACCAAAAGCTTCTCTGAATTCAGATAAAAAAATCTCATTGGCTGAACAACCTGCATTAAGTTAAACAGAGAAATTCGAATTTGCAGTTTGAATAAAAATACCAGCTGCCATTAAGGAGAAATAGTAATAGAAATAACTCTGGATATACAGGAAATAAATAAAAGGTATATAGATTTAAATCTAGCCAACTGAGGGATTCGAAAGTGAATCTTCAAAATTAAATTCAAATCATCTGGCATTTCCAAGGTGTTCGTAATTTTAAACCATAGACCAAACTAACTTTAATTATAGAGATCTAATAATAAAAATATTGCTATTATCTCATCCAAGATATTCTAATAAAATATACATAAATAGCAATTGACAATCATGCATTGCTAGTCTCAAAGTGACATCGGGAAAAGAAAATTGTCACCATAAAGCTATGATTGTCAAAACTGGGATAAAATTGACCTAGCATTTACCATCTGTGCTACAAGACATAGAATTTATTATTAATAAATGGATCGAACAATTGTATACTCCAACATAGAAGTTTTAAGGAGGGAAATTATAAGTGACAAAATGGATGTTCTAGAACAATCACACTGGATCATCTATACCCAGAATGGATTAATGAGGACTATTAAAATCATTCACTAGGACATTTTCCCAAATGAACTTTCAAACTACATTTAGATTAACATCATAAATTTTATTTAGTTATATATTATTTTATGTAAATGTCTTCGTTCATATCTGTCCTTTAACATGGATAAAATAAGGGGAAGGATGTGTTAATACACAATATAAGGGATAAATATTATACCAATATTGTAAATTAAAATAAAATATAGATTATGAAGGGAACTTGTTTGCTAAGTCCAATCATCATCAAAGAAAAAGTAAGATTTTACCCTGATACAGATTTATTCCCAACATTTGTACAGTTACACTGTTACTTATGTTTTGTATTTGTTAATACTAATATATTAGTTAAAGGTTTTCATTATATTTGACTAATTATTTCTATGATTAATGGTCTTTCCTGTCTTTATTATAATTACATTATATAACAGCGAATCCCATGTCATCAAGACAAGATTGATAGGAACTTAATCTGTCAAGTTAATGAAATTAAAACATTATAATTTCAATATAATATTTTAGCAAGCAAGAATGATTTATATAATCATAAGTTAAAAAATAAATTTCATTTATGCTAATATAGATGTCAAACGGGTATTCTTTATAGAGAACAAGGAATTGTTAAATTAAATAGTTCATATTTTGTTATAATTTTATTACAAAATTGTTGCTTTATTGTAAAGATATATAAGTATTTAAATTAAAAACTTTCATTGTATTTTTCTCTATTCAGTTTTCAATTGATCATACCTTTTCACATACCTACATATATTCTTAGTTATAAATTCACACCTACCCTCATATATCTACACTCATTTATGCATACCTGCATTTTAAGTGATATTAATATACACTGAACTAGATGACTATGCAGATTCTTCCTGAGTTTGAAACCTGGGAATAACAGAAACGAAAGATGGTAAAGAAGAGGCCAGAGTATGTATATAGTTTAATATTTGTTTGAGTATTAACCCCTTATCTCCCAGGAATAAAATCAAAGTGTATGTGGTACATTTGTGTAGAGCTCCTAGATAGACTCTTGCTAGTGTTATGACCTAGCTAATCTATTATTATACCAGATAAAATCCATTCCGTTACAATATATTACATTACTCTCAAGTATCCACACTATCTCATACTGCTGACACACTTGATCACACACATTGAAAAGATAAATAATCACCAATATACATATATCGTGCTAAACCAGCACTCGTCAGTTGGTCCATATTATCATCACACATATATACAATCAATGCTCAGCTTCAAACCCCCTATACATTACATATTAGAGTGCAGGTATGAAAAAGCCTGTACTATAGAAAAAAATTCATATATTAAAAATATAGTGCTGTATGGTCTGCTCATCCCTCATATATGTATGTAAATGGATTATGTCCTGTACATGAGCGATCAGATTGACTTATCAACATGGGTAAGATGAGAAGGTTGGCACCAATGTGGGCTTTGAGTGTTCCATCATCAGATTTTCAATGAAATGAATGACTGAAGAGTTGTGGGGTGGAGTGGATTGAAGCCTGCCCATTAAAGTATGAAGATTGGCTATCTTAATATAAGCTAAGCAGTGATTGTATATATGTGAAATGATAATGTGGACCAACTGACGAGTGCTGGTTTAGCACAAAATACGTATATTGGTGTTTATTTATCTTTTCAACATGTGTGTGATCAAGTATGTCAGTAGTATGAGGTAGAGTGGATAGTTGAGGATCGTGTGAAAGTCTGAGTTCAAATCCCCTATATATTACATATTAGAGTGCAGGTATGAAAAAGCTTGTACTGTAGAAAAAAATTCATATATTAAAAATATATTACACAATTTTTAATTATTTCTTTCTGCACAATACATTAATGATATTTATTGTCACTAAACATTGTTCTAAAGATTAGACTTGGCAATGCAAATAATGCCTACAAACTCCCATATATGTAGTCTTTTGATTAGTAGCTTTACTAAAGACAAAAAAAAAAAAAAACAGTCCAAGAATAAAAATTACATACGAATTATTACATTCAGATTTTATTATGCTAGCCAAATTAAACATCTAAAATTTTGAATCCAAGACCCATATCCATCTTTACAGATAGGTGAAACTTTTTTTTTAATTTTAAGATTGTGCTTATAATTGCTGAGTGCAGTAACTTAAAAAAATTCCACTTTTGGCAAAATATATATATATATCATATACTACATGACAACTAGTGTTCTAACAATATAATGTTAACAAAAACCTACATCTTATAAAGATAGGTGTCACTAATGCAGAAATCAATATTTCGATACAATACTGTAAATCCAATTTCCCTAAAGTTTTGCTTTTAACATTTACTCACCAGACTACAGTTTGTTTAAGTAACATTTTTTTATTTCATTTTGAAAATCTCACACATTAAAAAAATAATAAACATTGAATACATTAATAAACATACACATTTTAAAATATAATTTTAAAAATATCTAAATAAATAGCTTAATTGACATGAGGGATATATTTGTAGTTTAGGTTTTATTTAAATAACTTTTTTATTTATTTAATCATAATCTTGTATTAAAAATAAATAAATAAACAAGTAAGATAGTTTGAAATAAAATTGAAAAAAGAAAATATTTAACTAAATTATCTTAATTGACATAAATATTACAATGTTGAAAGTGAAAATTTTTTTAAGAAAATTCGAAGTAAACTTAATGGGAGGGAAAGGGTGGATAGTTTAAATCAGTTGACATGATGTTTGCATTAGAAAACTGACAAAAAAAAAAAACAACAACTCAGGATTATCTAATTAAAATTTAATTATTATTTAAACAAAAATATGCTGATTGTAGATATATATATATAATTATTTATATATAATAGTTGATTGTATATAACCACTAAACATCACATTTTTTTTTTTTTTTTTTTTTTTTTTTTTTTTTTTTTTTAATAAGGTTAAGGGGGGGGGGGGGGGTTTTAAGCTGCCCACCACCCCTCACAACCAAGCAACTTGGTTGGGTAAGGTAGGGGGTTTTCTCCCCTTTTTTTTTCGGAGTTTTTTTTTTTTTGTTATATATATATAATTATTTATATATAATAGTTAAGTTTCCAGACACATATGGGTACTTTTAAGACATGGATACTTTATAACAGTCAGGGAGAGAAAAAGTTTATTGTCAAACTACTTTAAATCTGGTAAAATCATTAATTCAGAAAAGCTAAGAAACTAAGTACTAAGATTAACAATAATAAATGTATTTGAAGTTAGCTGATAATTGATATAATTATTAAAGTACACCTGGGTCTTATTTTACGCGATAGATAGGTTCCTCAGAAAACACGCGCAAACGAAATTGTGCAAAAATAGACGTAACTTACCTTGAAAAAGGGGGGATACAGACTGTGATTTTTCAAAACTCGCGTAAAAGCAAAGCACCAACGTAAAATTTACTTTAAAATTCGTGCAAAAAAAAAAATAAGGAAATAAAATATGACTAATAAAAAATTTCAAATTTGAAAAAAAATGATACAAGACAAACTTTTTTTAACTATAATATTTAATTTTATTCAAAACAATATATTTTTATGCATAATTTACAGTAATTTATATTTTTTTATACACGTTTTAATTATTATCGCTATTTGCCAGTAAACAAGTTCGTTTGCAAACTGATAAAAAAATCAGATTCTTCACAAGATGAAATACAACTAGCGCCAACATCACTCTCATGTTGTGTTAATTAATGGTTTTCTGGTGACAACGTAATTAGTAATTAATTTAACAACTAAAAATTAAATTCTTATTTTTGTCTTTAATTTTCAATTTTAATTGTGCCCACTGCTATTACTCACCACTTAAAAATAAACCTTACGTTGTTTTTTAAAAAGCAAAAACAGAATGTGATTTAAAATGCAAAATTAACACGCACAATGTTTGAACAAATTTACATTATAATCTTGTAAAATTTAATGTGTGTATACATAAAATGTGGAAATCATGATTTTAATTTCATTATTGCATAAAATCTTACTATTATAAAGCACTGAAAATATTGAAATTACTAAGTTGAAAGTCGAATTTCAATAATGTGCTATTACTTTCAATATAACGTAAGTGCACGAAATTTATTATTTAAAGTAATAGCGCAATATCGGAGTTCGACTTCCGGTGAAACACGAACCGCGTAACTTCAAAATCGTGTTAAATGAGTCCGTGTAAAAAGAGACCCAGGTGTATATGTAAAATTTTAGATTTATGTAGGAAAAATTTGTATTTGAAATATATCTCACCAGCTTTTTATACTCCACATGTCTATTTTAAGCATGACTCTTACATATAACAATATTACACAGTTACAATATCCATTATATTTTCTTCCAAGCCCCTACAATATAGTATATAATATCTAGTGAACAATAGTTCATTTTGCTTATATAATGCAGATAACTAAACAAATTTTTTTTAAAATAATAATAATGTATATATATTGTAATAGTGTAAAAAAGGACTTATTCAGGCTCCACTTGGATTGCCAAATGTAATGGAATTAAATAAATTGTCTAAAACTTTGGATACCAAATGTTATAGTATTTAAATTAGTAATATGATGAACACCAAATGAAACATGTAGAATGTTTATCTAACATTCAAGCTAATTAATACAATAATACATGAATAATAAAAAAACAAGAGACTCTCAAGGTTTAGATTAATGTGGAATGAAATATAAGCAACCAAATCCTTTAAATTATTAAAATATAGTTTAAATTAGAAAGGAATTTTATATGAACTTAAACTGTTTTTTAAATAGGTAATAAATATTTAAACTTTTGTACATTATTAAAATTATTTATTCCACAAGTATCTGATTAATTTATAATATTATTTAACTTTGTAGGGATTCCTGTGTAGAATTCGTTATCAGTTACAATGTATATAAAGATGTGAATAAAAAATAAACAAATGTAATAATTTAATTACTAATGATCATAGAAAACCAGTTTAATTAACAAAATGAAAATTTATTAACATAAATAATAATAACAATATATATATAAAATTAAAAAACAAATAAAATATTCCTTGTTGAATACTTTACACTTGAATTGATTACTATCTATTTAGTATAACTTATATTATTTTCAGAAAGGTTGTAAACAATTCACTAAAAAACCAAAAAAAAAAAAATAAGTTATACATTAGCACAAATATTCCTAAATAAATACATAAAGATATATTTAGCAACTTAATTTGTATGTTTAATTTGTTTACTATTTTTATTATCAAAATAAACAAACTTACTAATTTACATTTCATAAAAATATTGTTACAAATGTTTATTAAATATACAAACTTTCATTAATTTTACTCATACATATTTATGCATGAAAACTTTATTCTTAAATATAAATGAAGAAACAAATAAATATACTTTCATTTGAACAAACTAAAATTATCATTAATAAATATATTGTCTTTACTTTGTTTACTATTTACTTTAATCTCTTCTTTTGGTAATATATTTTTCTTGTATATTAAACAAACCCATGCATTCTCAGAACAAAGAATTTACAAATATATGGTCTACTTTTCTTTTTTAATCGTAAGGAATACCCATCAAACTGCAACTCCATCAAAAACAAAATTTTAAATCGAATAAAAAAAAAATGTGATCCACTTATACATTTTATATAAACAAAACAAAAAATAATTTTACATTTCAAATCTATATATTCTGCTGAAAATACCATGTGTTCTATTGTGTATATAGACTTTTATACGTAATCCATATTTATTTCAAGTTATTAGCATTCCATTAAAATTATCCACTTTGATGACTTGTTTTATTTTTAAGAGAGTATTCCATAATTAACATTTTACAGTGTTTATTACTGCTTCATTTATATAATAGCAACAGTAGTTGTTAATTTTTTCAAAATATTCATATAAAGTGATTTTTATCCGATATTATATTTAGGTTCTCAAAAGACAAAGACTTTTGAGCCAACATTCATTTTAAATTTTAAATTAAATTATTGATATTTATACACACACTTTTGTGTTGCTTAGATATTGAGACAAAAATGAGTTAATCTAAGATCAGGGGCTTAAATAGTTTTCTCCTGAAGATGCCATACTTATGTTGTTATCCTAGATATTTCTTTCTATGGCATTTCATGTTGTAAACTCTACTTTCATTCATTTCCATGGGGGTTTTTTTTGTATTAAGAGTCAAATTTATTGATTTATCCACTATATAAAAGTTCTAATAAACCAGTGTTCCATGATATTCAAATATTTTTTTAAAACTTTATAAAAATAAATATTACAATATGTTTAAAAATATAAAAAAATAAATAATTTTACAAATTGAAACATCAAATATATATTAAAACAATATAAAATAGACATTCCTTTATATCTATCTATTTTATATACTATAATCAATATTTTAAGTACTTATTTTAAATAAATTAAATATTTTAAAATATACTGAATATGTAATATTTAATGCTTTTTGAATTATCTCAAAACAAATAAAACAGACACATGCATATATATATTTTAACAATAATTTAAAATCCTATTTGTTTATGTTTAAAGCTTATTTTTAAAATGTATGCAGTAAATAAAATGTCAACAAACAAATTTATCCACACATATTTTATTTAATTATTGCCATCACATAAAACTATATATTTTTATTAATATAATTTATACATTATTACTTTTATTACCTTGTTCTGAGAATAAAAAGTATTAATTTTAAAATTTTGCTGCAAGATAAAATAAAAATAATATATTTTGATATATCACTTTTTTTAAAATATGGCCATTTTACATTATGTGTTATCAAAATTATCATTTAATAAAAAGATAAACTATTTTAATTACTTTTAAATTAGTTTAGATCATGTTAAAATAAAATAAATGAGCTAACAAAATGTTTATGTAGATGTCACCAAGTTCAAATTCAAGTCAGAATGCCACACAAGATATATCTGAATGGCCAGCACTGAAATGTATCCTAGGATTCCCTCCTTCCATTCCAGGATCTGACACTCGGCCACTGCACTAAATTATTAAGAGAGAGGGTACATTTATGTATATATTTACTGTGTATGGACATTCATTTAATCACTTTCATTTAAAATAATATAAACTTACTGTCCCTTAATTTTTTTAAAAAATAGAATGGATTGTTCAGATTAAAGACACCAATAAAGTCAAATCTCATTTAGTACTAAAAATCTTTATGTTAATTATAAGAATAAAGTATGTGGTTTGACTAAAGATAGAAATATCTCTTCTTGTTGTTAATGAGGTTTCTTTTTTTTTTAATAATAATTCAAACCATTAAATGTTAAGTTTCTAAAAACAGTTTTTTTTTTACAATGAAATTAGTTTCCTTGAAAAAATGGAGAAGTTATTTTTTATTACTCAGCATGATGATAAACATTTGTTCTCATCTTACAATTAATGAAAGGATTTTTAAAATGCTTAATTTTCATTTTTAAAGAAGTAGTATGTGAAAATATATTTTTTAAAAAGTTAAATAATCAAATATCAAAGAATTAAAGGAGATAAAAAAAAATTTAAATTATAATTCCTTTCATTATCATCATTATTTTCACCTATTATTGATCCACTGCAGAATAAAGTTTTAAGTTTAATCTAGTTTCTCTAATCTCTAGCCTCTCTTCTCCACATTATACCAGCACACTTCCTTATTTCATCCATCCATTTCACGTGGTCTTTTTCTAGATCTTTTACATCTCTGGAGATCCGGTTCATGACTTCAACAGTTCATCTATCATCATCTCATCTAGAAATATGTCCAGCTCAACTCCATTTCAATATTTTAATTATTTCAATGATGTCAATAATATCTGTTTGTTTTTTCATCCATATATTTCTTTTCAGATTACATCTTGTTACTCCTAACACACATCTCTCCATACTTCATTGAGTAGTCTAAAATCTGTTTGTTCTTTAGTATATTTATTAAAATCTTTTTTCAAACATATGGGTATATATCTGATGGAAGATTGAGATACTATGAGAATAAAGTAATAATGCATGATCCTCCTGACTGTTAATTTACTACTGCTTGGGCATACCTTCAACATAGTTTATTCTTCCATTCTATATTTAAGCTAACAACTTAAGGATCATATCCAACATAATAATTGTTACATTATTTGATAGTACTGTAAAATTATAATCTATCAATAAATGTGAAATCTGTATTTATCGGTACTTTGGTATTAGACCTGCAACACGGAGCATGTATTTGACTTTCTGCGCCTTTTCACACTCATATCAATCCACTGATAATTTTGTAATCTTGTGATCTGACCAAAATAACATGTATAAGAATCTTGTACATGATATTTTTGCAAGATTTACAAAGTTATTGGCAGGTTAATATGAATGTGGAAAGGTACAACAAGTCTAATCCATGCTTCATATTGCAGAACTAATAAAAATAACTAAAGGTATAAAAAATAATATTAAAAACAGCATTTTAAAACAAATTTGGAGAAACAAATGGATATTAAAAATACCAATTTTTAAAGTATTAAAAAATAATATTAAAAACAGCATTTTAAAACAAATTTTGAGAAACAAATAGATATTAAAAAGATGATTTTAAAAACAATTTTTAAGTAACAAATGGATATTAAAAATTACCATTTTTAAAGCATAAAAAATATTAAAGACAGCGCTTTAAAACAAATTTATACAACTTTCATACTAATGACTTGAAAATGGAATAACGATATATAAATCTATATTAAAAACAACATTTTAAACTCAAAAAAAAAAAATTGATTTGCAATCTTAAATAAATGACGCCATCACGCAAAAAAAAATGTTAATTTAAATACACACAAAACGATCACAAAATTATAATTTTTTTAAATATTATTTACAAAAACATAAAATACACACATAAGCTACTTATGATTTAATATATAACAGGAATTGTCACGTTGAAGCCACAAATTTTATATTTCAATTGAAAATTTCCTCCCCAAAATGTAATTTTATTGAACATGTGATTGCACAGAGTATGCTGTGATTCCCCACAGAAATGCTAATAAACATTTTTTTTAAAAAAAAGAAAGAAAACAAAAAAAAAATCCACAAAAAGAAATATATATACATTATTATAAGACTTTTATTAAATATTTATCCTGTTGTCGGAAAGAAATCTGGACAATAACTGAAAATGCCAAATATTACAAAAAAAAGACCCGTTGATAAAGATAAACACGATTTAACACAAGATCAAATAACATCGCGTGGATTATTTCCTTTCAATTTGACGTCAGCGCAAGATTATACATTTATTGTGGAAGTGAAAAGGCCTCCTATCCCCCCTACCTTGCAGGTCTAATACCTTCTTTCCCAAAAAGAAATGGTTATTTTTAAAATTACTATAAGCATAATCAATCTAATTTTCTTTTAATAAGATGGAAAAATATTATTTCTCAAGTACCACATCTGCAAAACAACATTAAAGCACATAGCTTCAAAACCAGATAGGTGGGTAGCAAGCAAATAATTAGAATTGTGATACTAATAAAATATAATGACAGGTAATAGTTATCATAATGATAAAAGTTGTTATAAGATAGTTATAGACATTATATTTATAACAATGAGATCATTATGAATGATAAAAATGAATGTGGCCATAAGATATATGATCCCTAAACATTATTTATATAAAAAGATTAAAATTTGAAGACAATTTATACTTTAAATTAATAGATAACCACTTTATATTAAAATTAAATAAATTAATTTTCATTTATTATACCATTCTTTCAACTGCATATACACATACATGTATAAGTGATTGAAAATAGATGAAAAGTTACTGTAAACGTGTGTGTTTTCAATATCTTAACATTGGTTTCAAATAAAATAATTTTATAAATTAAAAGTATAAAAATATTAATCAATCTTAAGATTGCATGATCACATTTTTCTGGAGTAAATCTGATTAAAAAATTCTCTTTTCACTTTGCATTTATTTGCAAAGTAATCACACAAAAAAAAACACTACAATTTATGGTACTTTGGGATTATTGCTGTTGTGATTGAAAATAGACTTCCCAAACGAACCTGTAAATAAACACCGAATTAAACACCTTTACAATCTTTTAAAAAGAAAAATAAATAATTTTTTACTTGAATATTACATAATATTCCGATCCAAATCATGTTTTTTGCATAAAATCTTGCTTTCGCTGCTAATTTTACATTTTAAACTATGCTGTGATATCATCTAAGTATCCTGGCATGACTAATCCATGCCACATACATACAATTTGCTAGAATTGTTGGAAATCCTACAAAATGGACAGACTGTAAGCTGCTGGATCAGAACATTTTCGGGTCAACCATAGTTATAAGTTTGTTAACCCAGAAACCAGTGTCCACACACAAAATGTAGAATGACTGTGGGGTTCAGCCAAATAGTGAAATAAAAAATGAGGAACTGCATGCAGCATCCAGATTCATATTTGGCCAAATTTATGTGATGGCGATTACACAATTAAAAAGAAACTTTCATTTGCATATTGGAGAACATTAAAAATTTCAGTCCATCCCAGTGGTTGTCATATTTTTCATTCTAATAAATGTGTTTATCATTACAAGTTAAATGTTTGTTTTGTTGTTGTTTTCTAAATAAAATGTTAGGTTTTGTCATTTTGGTTTAAATAAATCAATTGATTAAGTTTGTCCCAACATCCCATGCAAATATTATTTTACAAGATAGCAAACTTAGAATAATTTTCACCAGATGATTATATCATAGCAACGCTAATCCCAAAGAACCCTATTTATAAATCATATCAAAATTCTAATATATTGTTAACTGAATTAAAATTTGAAATGTAGAGGATCCTCATTTTTCACATTTGACTGATTTCCAAAAAAAAATCATATAATGGATAACAGGAGTCCAATTCCCATAGGCATAATGATAACATTTAATGGGTACCATGGGAAAATGACTTGCAATATACCTGGGTCTCGTTTTACGCGGATTTATTTAACGCGATTTGAAGTTACGCGATTCATGTTTCTTCGGAAGTCGAACTCTGATAATGCGCTAATACTTTAAATAATAAATTTCGCGCACTTCCATCATATTGAAAGTAATAGCACATTATTGGAATTCGACTTTCATCTTGGTAATTTCAATATTTTCAGTGCTTTATAATAGTAAGATTTTATGCAATAATGAAATTAAAATCATGACTTCCACATTTTATGTATACCCACATTAAATTTTACAAGATTATAATGTAAATTTGTTCAAACATTGTGTTAATTTTGCATTTTAAATCACATTCTGTTTTTGCTTTTTAAAAAAGAACGTAATCAATTATTAATCATTTAGTGTCCGCAAGTTTATTTTCAATTATTTTCTTATTAATGACACTAATCACAAACGTGCTCTTAAATTCTAACGAGAGCTAAATGGTTGTATGTCTGGATATCACGAGCTTCATAAACAATTAATAAAATCGTCTCAAAGATTAATTACTAATTACGTTGTCACCAGAAAACCATTAACACAACATGAGAGTGAAGATGGTGCTAGTTGTATTTCCTCTTGTGAAGAATCTGATTTTTTACCAGTTTGCAAACGAACCTGTTTATCGGCAAGTAGTGATAATAATTAAAACGTGTATAAAAAAATGTCAATTACTGTACTGTAAATTATGCATAAAAATATATTGTTTTGAATAAAATTAAATATTATAGTTAAAAAAAGTTTGTCTTGTATCAATTTTTTTCAAATTTGAAATTGTTTATTAGTCATATTTTATTTCCTTATTTTTTTTGCGCGAATTTTAAAGTAATTTTACGTTGGTGCTTTACTTTTATGCTGTTTTTGAAAAATCACAGTCCGTATCCCCCCTTTTTCAAGGTAAGTTACGTCTATTTTTGTGCGATTTCTTTTGCGCGTTTTCTAAGGAACCTATCTATCGGTAAAACGAGACCCAGGTGTATTTCCTTTTATACATGGATATTGAGTAAACTCAATCAATGCATGAATATATCATTGTACCATACTATATATTCAAATATATATTTAAATAACAATGTACAAAAAACTATTAATATTAAAAATAATTTATGAATTAGCAAATAGTTAATATTACTTCTTATCCTATTCATTAAAGAAAAAAACAATATTAAATATTTTTTTAAAAGATAACTATGCACCATTTTTTGGGATTTTTTTCCACCTGCAGTTAAATAACTGTTAACAACTGTTTTCCTGAAAGTTTGTGATGATGGTGTTTTAATTATATTTATATATTGGACTATTTCCATCATCTAAGTATTGAATGTCTTTAGAAAAATTTAACTATTTAAATATTCTAAATACATTCAACTGTTAGTAATAGCACATGGGTAGTATAACATTTCGAGAGATATTATTCTCTCCCCTTCTTCAGGTGTTGCTGGCCTGACCAACGACAGTACTAGCATGGGAATCGAACCAAGACCATTATGTTTTTGAGTATTGAATTTTACGGTAATGCTCTAACCAAATGAGCCATCATGCCAAAGGTAACAATCAGTAGAAATTTCATATACTTATCTATGGGGTTACTCCTGATTTTTCCACTTTTTCTTCTTAAGAGCAAAGTTGATTAGTGGTTACCATACATTATGTATAGTCACACTAGGTTGATTTATGGAATTGTTTGTCATTGTCATGTGAGCAGTTTCTTTAAATTTTCTTCTTTGTACCTTTTCTTCTCTATCCAATATTTTTGTGTTTTCGCAAATGAATATATATATTCACTGGTACATACATAGTCTACTACATTAGACACATTTGTTTTCTCTCTTCTAATCATCAGTTGGTGTTCTTGTAAATGCTTTTCAATGGGACGACTAGTCTCATCAATATATGTTCTTCCACATTCACATGGTATTTCAGAGATGCAATTTTTTCTTTTCAGCATTTCAAGTTTAGGCTTTGTAGATGTTAGAATTTTTCTAAAGACATTCAATACTCATATTAGATGATGGAAATAGCCCAAACAATAAATACAACTAAAACATGGAATTATACTATCACTATGGAACAGAGCAAAAGAAGTTTGTTCAGAAACCAGTGATTTAGAAAAAATCTATATAGAACAAATTCTTATGAAAAATTGTTATCTATCAGCTGTTATTAAGAAAACCCTAAATAGACAACAAAAAGAACCATCAAAAGAAAAACAATTATTGGTACTGCAGTGCACCCATATGTACCAAAAATAGCAGACAAATTAAAGAAAATCTGCAATCAGTATATCAGAACAGCCTTCCAGAGCCATACCACACTACAAGGAATTCTAATATCTATAAAGCCTAAACTTGAAATGCTGAAAAGAAAAAAATCTATGAAATACCATGTGAATGTGGAAGAACATATATTGGTGAGAGCGGTCATCCCAGTGAAAAGCACTTGCAAGAACACAAGATGATGATTAGAAGAGAAAAAACAGATGTGTCTAAGGTAGCAGAATATGTATGTAATAATGAGCATATGTTCAATTGAGAAAACACAAATATATTGGATAGAGAAGAAAAGGTATAAAAAAGAAAATTTAAATAAGCTGTTCACATGACAATGGTAAACAATCCCATAAGCCAAACTAGTGTGGCGATACATAATGGTATGGAGACCACTAATCAACTTTGCTCTTAAGAAGAAAAAGTGGAGGAATCAGGAGGAACCTCATAGATAAGTATATGAAATTTCTACTGATTGTTGCCTTTGGCAGATTGGCTCAGGTGGTTGGAGCATTACTTTAAAATTCAATACTCAAGAACCTAAGAGTCCAAGTTTCATTCCCATGCTAGTACTGCCAATAGGTCAAGCCAGCAACACCTGAAGAAGAGGGGAGGATAACTCCTCTCTCAACGTTATGCATTTACTAACCTGTTTGATATGCTATTACTAACAGTTGAATGTATTTGTAAGACTTAAAATAGTTTTTTTTTTTTCTAGAGACATTCAATACTCATATTAGATGATGGAAATAGTCCAATATATAAATACAACTGTTAACAAGTCTTTCTTTTTTCTTCTCCCCAGTTATTAAAACTATTTTTAGATAATTTTTTTTTATTTCTAAATATAGTATCTGGTACAAAAATTAATATTTGATAAGAAGTATTTGTCAGAATTTTCATATCTATCAAGTTAAAAATGGCTTCTTTTTTAAAATAGTTGTATGGGAGTTATAAATTAATGTTTTAACTTTCAATACTTTCAAAATTGATAAAAAGTTTCATTTTGTGGTTGATATTTAAAGTGTTTTCATCTATTCATTTGAAATCAAAAAGAAAAGTATACACTATTTAAAGTATTAAGCACAATTCCACATTTTATAGACATTTGGAAGTCTACATAAAATGTGCATTTCTGATAACATAATAAAAACATGGAACGCACACTTTTTTAAAAAAAATTATAGAGGCGGAAAAACATTTTAGAATGAAATGATAGTTATTTTCAGGTTACGAATATTATTAATGTTTATGTTTTTAATAGTTTACAAAATACTCAAATACAATTAGTAATTTATACGTGCATTACAAAATATTTATTAAATTCCTTTCACTTCATTTAAAACTTTAGAAGAGTGTAGGCCGACTTTTTTTTGTTTGTTTGTTTATTTCGCAATAAAATATTGTTTGCTTCTTTAGATGAAAAAGAAGTAATAGAAGATACTTATTGAAAAATATTTCTTCATTAATCTGAGCAGTAAAATAATACAGACTGCTAAAAATGATATTGTTTAGAGTATAATATAACAAATACAGTACTTCTAATAACTATTTTTACTTTAAAAGTGTATTAAAAGTGCATATACATATAGTTACTCTTTATATATGTTAAAAAGTTTTACTGATGAGTGCTGGTTTAGCACGAAATAAGGATTGGAGATTATTTATCTTGTTCACATGTGTGTGGTCATGTGTATCCGTTGTATGATAGAATGGATAGCTGAAAGGAGCTAGAAAGTCTATGTTCAAACCTCCTAGAATTACATCTAAACTCCTAGTATATAAATTATACTTGTATTCAAATATTATATATACAAAATATATATATTATTGAATTATTACATTATGGCGTCAAACTTACTCCTTCCACAACTTTGACACAAACCACACCAGATAAACACATCAATGATTAGCACTAATTTATGGAACTAGAGATCATTCCTAGCCCAGATATAAACTTTCAACCAGTTAAAGATTAATATACTACATCTTGATTTTTTAATTAAATACACACAATGGAGTAATTCAACTTTTCCATATTACCATGTGCAATATCTTTATAGATACACTTCATAACATAAATTTGTCATCCACAGGACGGCTTGAAATAATGTGGATGGCTCTACTATATTTAATATAAAGAGAATCACTATAGATTTCCCCAGATATCAACAGTTCTATAATATGTAATTAAATATTTATTATTTCAATAAATTTAACCATCTGATATATAGACATAACATGATTTTCTTATATCAAAAATTAATACCAGTTGCAAACAACAATAGGAATATATATACAGAATAGCATGCTCTTCTTGTTGCAGCTGTTATTACATGTGATTATTCATATAGAATACAAATACAGATGGGTTGCTCACGAACAAGTATTAACTAGCGTGGTGAGTTTTATTGGCTTTTTACCTCTGAGTTTAAAACCCTTTGAGACCGAAAACCGCTTTTTTACGCATTAAAAAAAGTTTGCAATTTCGACCGCAATAGCGTGCAAACCGTATACGTCACAGTTACGCTTTTTTTTTCTTTCTCTCCGCCATTTTTCTATCTTTTTGTACGTCTAAAAATTTTTTCTGTGCGATGAAAATTAGATTTTTTATAGCAACTTTTGTAAAGTACATTATTAAAATTTTGTAATTTTTTTTATCTTTCTAGATTTTATCAACTGATAAAAAAAATATATGGAGAAAACAATTATTTTCGCCGCTAAACGTAATTACGATTCTAACGA
The DNA here is from genome assembly GCA_028023455.1 of Epiperipatus broadwayi. Classification (NCBI taxonomy): domain Eukaryota; kingdom Metazoa; phylum Onychophora; class Udeonychophora; order Euonychophora; family Peripatidae; genus Epiperipatus; species Epiperipatus broadwayi. The sequence goes on from JAQFVV010012446.1 coordinate 4,625,530, forward strand.
ACTTTTCTGTTGATGTGTTTGATTTTGAGGTTTCGTATTCCCCATTACCTGTAAGTATTCAACATTCATCATCATCATCTCCCACTAATATATAATAATTGCTTGTAATTCCTTTGGGTTATTTATTTTATTTTATTTACTGTTTTTATACATTTCATTGTAGATAAGTTTTTATTCATTTTATAGCATACTTTGCTATTATGGTTTGCTATGTAATAATGCATAATTTAGCTCACTCTTACCCTCATGATATTCCAATAATGTAGTAATTATTTTTTACATGCATAACTTAGAATTTACTACGTTTTTATTCATTTCATTGTAGATAACTTTTTATTCATTTTATAGCATACTTTGCAGATAACTTTTTATTCATTTGATAGCATACTTTGCTATTATGGTTTGCTATGTAATAATGCATAATTTAGCTCACTCTTACCCTCATGATATTCCAATAATGTAGTAATTATTTTTTACATGCATAACTTAGAATTTACTACATTTTTATTCGTTTCATTATAGATAACTTTTTATTTATTTGATAGCATACTTTGCTATTATGGTTTGCTATGTAATAATGCATAATTTAGCTCACTCTTACCCTCATGATATTCCAATAATGTAGTAATTATTTTTTACATGCATAACTTAGAATTTACTACATTTTTATTCGTTTCATTATAGATAACTTTTTATTTATTTGATAGCATACTTTGCTATTATGGTTTGCTATGTAATAATGCATAATTTAGCTCACTCTTACCCTCATGATGTAGTAATTATTTTTTACATGCATAACTTAGAATTTACTACATTTTTATTCGTTTCATTATAGATAACTTTTTATTTATTTGATAGCATACTTTGCTATTATGGTTTGCTATGTAATAATGCATAATTTAGCTCACTCTTACCCTCATGATATTCCAATAATGTAGTAATTATTTTTTACATGCATAACTTAGAATTTACTACATTTTTATTCGTTTCATTATAGATAACTTTTTATTCATTTGATGGCATACTTTGCTATTATGATTTCCTATGTAATAATGCATAATTTAGCTCACCCTTACCAGTTGCTCCACATCATCATCATCAGTTATTTTGAAATTGATTTTGCTCATGCATTTATATTTTCAACAATTTGCCAACTGTCTTCAAACTATCCACTCTGTTCTGTGAAACTAACAAGGTGAAAAAAATAAATACCTCACAATGCTGAATCAACAGTCATCATCATCTCCCACTCATATATAATAATTGCTTGTAATTCCTTTTGATTATTTATTTTATTTTATTTACTATGTTGTTATTCATTTTATTTTAGAAACAAATTTTTAAATTATTTATTTGCATATTTGGCAATTATGATTTGCCATGAAATAATGCATAATTTATCTCGCCCCACCCCTGATTTTTCAATAATATAGTCATTATTTTTTACCCCCATAACTTAGAATTTACTATGTTGTTATTCATTTTATTTTAGAAACAAAATTTTAAATTATTTATTTGCATATTTGGCAATTATGATCTGCCATGAAATAATGCATAATTTATCTCGCCCCACCCCTGATTTTTCAATAATATAGTCATTATTTTTTACCCCCATAACTTAGAATTTACTAAAGTTATTACTGTTATTTTTTTTTTGATCCTCACTAAAACCTTGCATTTCTAATAGATATCCCGCATAGAGGGCCTAGAAAAACAACTGCTTGCAAAAATAGAACATATAGAGTGTCAAGCAGAAAAAAGAAATTGAAATGGTCACCTTTTGCCACATTACACCAACATCTGTAACTCAGGTAGGTCGTGTTATATATTATTTTTTTCTGCATTTTATGACGAATGTGATGAAGTTGTCTATGAAATTGTCATTTTAGGCTATATCTTTCAAAATTGAGAGGTTGTGAACCAATGTAAAAATAAAGATATTTAAAAATGTGAAAAATCTCCTTTCTTTAATTATTTTTTTGTGGTAATGACTATTTTATCAGCTTCATTACATTCTTTCATATTTGCACTTTCTAAAAATGTATATATATTTGTTATTTATTGTAATAAATTAGACATTTCATTTAAAATTGTATGTCCTGTAATTTTTTCTGTGAATTCAAAATGGCCGTTCAGGTCTCTAGGGGTTAAGATCAAAAAACACCATGATCTTTATTCTCAATTGCCTGATAGCTCTTAACTGACATATCAATTGAGTTTTCTTGAAGGCAGAATGAATGGGTAGGAGAAAAAAAAATTTTATTTTTCTAACAGATATTTATAATCATAACAGACAAAGCTGCCAGCTAAGGCAGCAGTTGGTGGTTGAAGGTGGAATGCTAAGAATCTTCTAATTGAGAATCCAGGCTGCCATTTGATGATCTTTTATGTATGTAAATTACAACTGCAGATCACTTTCAAGTAAAGGAAAATTGCAAAAATTGGAAGAAAAAGGTCAGCACAGCTGCCTTACAAGCAGTTATCCCGGGTTAACGGGTTTGCTTCCCGGCTGATGCTATGACACATGAGAAAACTGTCTATATTAAATAGGACACTATTGGACTTGGTGAAGTTAGATAAAAAGGTGAAGAGACAATTGATTCAAAAAGTGGACATGTACTATACTACAAAGACACAAACAATGGAAGTACAAGTAGAGTAGGATTCATTATAAATAAAAATTGGAAAACCAACATTGTGAAGATTGATAGTGTATTGGACAGAATGGCAAGATTAATTATTCAACCTAATAGAAAATATCAAATGCAGATAATTCAGGTTTTTTCTCCAACAAGTTCTCATTGTGATGAAGAAGTAAAGGATATGGGTGTACAAAAAGCTTTTTATCAGATCAATGGGAGACTTTAATGCTGGAATTAATAATGGTGATAGAAATAAGAAAGGACATAGAATTATGGAGATTGCAGCATAAGAAAATTCTTATATTATGAATGTTTTTTTTCTTTTTTTGAGAGAAATATTAAATGGAAACAAATATAAATGCATTCAAATGAAGTTACAGCAGAATTGGATTATATTTTGACTAATAGATAATATGTATTTCAAGACTGTAATATTCTTAATAAATTCAATACAGGAAAAGATCATCGATTAGTGAGATGATGCGATAAATGTTAATGCAAAAATAGAGACAAAAATTATTAAGAAAAACAATAATCATAGTTGATATTCCTAATCTTCAGAAACATCCCAATCAATTTAAATTACAACTTGCAAATCACTTTCAAATATTACTAGATTTTCAAGATGATTCAGATTTGAACAAAATCAATAAAAAGATAACGGATACACTTTTAAAAACTGCAACAAATATAGTTGACACAAAAAAAGCAGCAATTGACCAGTAAAATTTCTACTGAGACAAGTATGAAAAAAAAAAGGAATATTAAAGTATATAAAAATGATGCATTAAGGATTGAAAATCTCTAATTTTTTAATATGATATAAAAAAGAGTTGATAAAGATATAAAAACATATAATTGTGAATTAGCAAGGAAAGCTATAGAAGAGAATAAAAGTCTTAAGAGTGTAAAACAACAGCTTCATATTGGTAAGAAACTTATTTGTGCATTAAGAAAAAGAGATGAAACAATTACTAAAAAGAGAGATGACATCATGAAATGTATAGAAGAGTTCTATCAAGAGTTATATAGCAATAAAGAACAAGGAAAAATACATCCTACAACTACTATATCTTCTGAATTGCCCAGGATTTTAAATGAATAAGTGAAACATGAAATTAAATTTATAAAGAAGAGAAAAATCTCCAGGTAATAATGGAATTATAATTGATATCTTAAAGAAGCAGGTGAAGAAATAGAAAATTTTTTGCCAAAGTTATACCAAATGTCTAAATAATAAAGAAGTACCAGATGATTGGCAGAATGTAGTATTAATATTACTCTATTACTTCAAATATAAGCCACCTCCAAATTTAAACTGCATTAGGTTTTACGCCCAAAAAATTGGGAAAAAAAATTTAACCCCTGAATTTAAGCTGCATATATATATATATACTTAAATAGGAAACTTAATATAAATACAATAAACTCACCTAATTTATTGTGAATCTTCTTCAGATATACAATATTTTCACTGTCTACATCTTCACTTTCAGAATTTAAATTCTCAACTTCATTATTCCATTAGGTACATCATCTTAAGGCCAGTTAAATGCAACTAAATGTTGTAATTTCTTTGACAATTTTCTTTCATGAAAAAGTACATTTTTCTATTAAAATCTGAACCATTCTTTAAAACAATTTAATATTTACTGAAAAAAAAATTTAATTGTGTAAAAAAAGATTCTAAGACTTTCATTTTCACTTTGAAATTCAAAATAAAAACTTCCGAATTGTCAACATCAGCAAAATAACATTAAAAAGTTATAAGACATTCGTTTTCACTTTAAAAAATCCAAAAGGAAGCTATCGGAACTGTCAAATAGGTGCTCCCTTGTGTTGAGAACAATCAACCAATCAGTACCTTGAAAGGCAGTCTCTTACCTTATTGCAAGGTTATTCAGTAAACTTTTCTCAATAAAATAACACCAAAATCGGCAAAATAAAGTTAAAAGTAATGTTTGAGAGAGTTAAAGCCATTTACGAAATTAATCCAAAAAAATACTGATTAAAAAAGATTTAACATGCTATTCTATACAAGAAATGATCCTAATACTATGCATATATATAGCATAAAGCAACACAGAAATAATTTGTTAAATATTTTCACCTCAAATTTAAACCGCACCCCTCTTTTAGACTTCCAAAATTTGGAAAAAAGTATGGCTGGCTTATATTCAAAGCAATACAGTAATATTTAAAAAAGATGATAAAGAAGGTATCAGAAATTACAGACCTATCAATCTTTTATTAGTTCTATATAAAATACCAAAATAATTACAATTCATCTACAGCAAACTTTGGGTTTTAAACAATCAAAAAACAAGCTGGATTTAAAAGTATTTTTAATACAGTGAATCACACCCTAAGTATTGAGAGAATTTATAGAAAGGACCAATGAATGGATTTATAAATTATGAAAAGGCATTTGATTCTATAAACATTAATTTGGTGATTAAAGCACTAAATCACCAAGGTATATACATAGGATATTGCCATATTTTGAACAATATTTATAAAAATACATCGGTAATAATTAGATTACATAATGATACTAAAAAGATTAACATTGAGAAGATTATGGGACAGGGTGCCTCCATATGTCCAAAATCATTTACAGCAGTTTTGCAAGTATTTTGTAGATTAAAATGTGAAGCTAAGGGAGTAAAAGTAAATGGAGATTATTTATGTCATCTAGATTTTGCAGATGAGTAGTTGTTTTTGTAAATAATGCTTTAGAGATTCTGGGAATGATGCAAGAGTTATCAAATGAAAGTAAGATTAAAGGTAAATATTAAAAAGACTAAAGTAATTTTCAGTGGATTTTCTCAAAATAAAAAATTAAGGTTGATAATAATGAGTTAGAAGAAGTTAATAACTATAAATATCTTGGTCAAATGATTACTACATATGGAAACACAATGGATAAAATTAATCATAGAATTAAACTTGTTTGGAGTGCTTTGGGGGGGGGGGGGGTAACTTAATATTAAAAAAAATATGCCTATGTGTTTGAAAAGGTTTTTAATAAATGTGTTTTACCAGTTCTTGCTTATGGATCTGAGACTTGGACACTTAACAAAAGAGCAATACAGAAACTTCAGACCACCCAATGAATTATGGATGAGATGTATGTTAAGAGTAACAAGAAGAAATTGAAAATAAAATACATGGGTGAGAGAACAAACGGGTATTATTGACATTGAAAGAATTAAGAGATTGAAGTGGAGTTGAATTGGGCATATTGCTAGCAGAGATAATAGATGGACTGTTAAAATCTTAAACTGAATTCAGAGATTATAAAAGGCCTAGAAAGAGACTACAAGTGAGATGTATGGGTGAAATAAGTAAGTATGGTGGAGTCATGTAGAGAAGAGAGGCTAGAAACAGGAGGTGGAGAGACCTTACATCCTGAAGTGGATTAATAATGATTGAAAATGATACATAAAAAATATTTTTAAAAAAAAAGATTATTTCCTTGGATCATAAGTTTGATTGTAAAATGTAATTTTATATAAAACTATGGTGTATCCATAAATTAATTAATTCAAGCAATAAGAGAATATTTAGGGTGACTACAAACTGTAATGAATGAATTAAATAATTTATAGATATCCCACACTTTAATTTAGATTTACTTATAATTATCAAAATTGCAATCCAAAAAAAAAAATATTATTTTTTGCTTTTTAGTGCATTAATTCTTGAATTGAATAAGTGTTTTTTAAATATATATATATATTTTATTTTTTTATATATATTATTTTTTAGTTTTTAGTGTTTGATAAAATATATAAAATCATTTAAAATCAACTGTAAAATTTTTGTCTTTATGAAGACAGCAGTTTAAAAAAGCAAGTTTTATGTAAATAATCAAGAAAAATAAAGATTTCATCTTCAATATCTTTTTCTTTTTATTCTAATTAAGCATAAACATCCATAAAATTTCTTCTTGATGTATTAGTCTTTAAATTAAATAAAAGTTTTAGATTTTTTTAAATATTTTTGTTAAGAAACCTAACCCTATAAATTTTGCAAAATCATTTATTATGAAAAAGAAAGCTATCATATTCAAAAAAAATTTTAAAAAAATGAGAATCTAAAAAAACCATATTTTCAATAGTTGAAGTTAGATTTTTTTTTTTTTCATTCTTGTTTTCATGAATATTAGATAAACAAATTTCTAATATTTGTAATGTAGCTAAAAGTCCAGACTATCTACAGAGTATCACTCAAATCTTCTTGAATAGTTTCAAATGTGATTTGAAATGCATCCTGCCCAACACTAAACATGCGTATAAAATTGGAAGAAAATATATTCGATAGAAGTAGATTAAAAATCAGTTATAAGATTTGACCCAAATAAACAGAAGGGAGAGCATTTGAAAAGTGTAGGATTTTACAAAGATTCTTTAAAAAAGAAAAAATAGGAATACAATACTGAAATATATATATACAATTGATCAAGTAGTTAATTCTTGTAAATTAAAGAATTATATTATGTAGGACATAATAATTAAATAATTTTAGCTCAATTTTTAAAAAAAATTCGTGTGTGTGTGTGTGTGTAGGTTTTACAATTCCAACAATTTATATTAATCTTGTCTTTACTGTGAATTTTTCCATTAACCATACTTTATATAAATCTTAAGATTTAATCATTGATTATTCAAGTTTCTCAATGGAACAAGCATTTACAAAATATTCTGTCTAGAGTTTCACATTAGACCATCTGGTTGACAGAAAATCCAGTTATATATTCAACAAGTTCATACACAGTTCAAGAGCAACATTAAGCCAACCATATAGGGAAAATCACTATATCCAGATATTAAAATCATCTGAAGCACAGAAATCATAATAATGTTTATACATACTTCTAACTTTTTCATGGTATATTTTCCAGTCTTAATTGATCCTAGGCTATTGCTATTTCTTTCTCCCTTTCTGTGAGGTAATTTAATTTCACTGTTGATTTTTTAACTCAACTGCCATGAATTAAGAGATTATTTAAAGGCCTTTCCCTCAATTGATGTCACTTCTGCCCATATAGGCAACTTCCCCTTAATCTCTTACTCGTAAAAAGATTAATCCTCCATAAGCTGTTTGCCATGTCATTACTATTATATTTAATAAGTGAAGTTTTCATCTGCTCAATTAACTTATTTTTTTAAATTAAAGAATAATTTTTATATAAAATATTTTTTATATTTCAAATACTTCACATTCATGTTTGACTATAGCAAACCATTGTAACAAAATTTCCTATAAATTTTTATTAATCTACATATATACATTGAAGCTGTGATATCTGCTATATTTTAAGCATACTCACATCATATACAGGGAGTAATAGCTCATATTGTTTATAAGCTTTGATTATAATATGTATTGTTTACTGTATTGTAACTATATAGTTGAATTCTCAACAATGTAAAACATGTCGTTATTGAAAGGAAAGTTATTTCTGCAATAAGAAAAAAAAAAAGAAACTTACTAAAAATACAGATGGCATCATGAAATCTATGGAAGAGTTCTATAAAGAATTATATAATAACAAAGAACAAAAAAAAAAAAAACTATCTACAACAGCTATTACGTTGTAATTCAAACCTAACTCGAAAACTTTGCGCGCAAAAATATACTTGTAAAATAATATAGGCGCTATTGCACCTGAACGCAAAGCTACTTTATATTTAAAACAAAATAAAATTATACTATTCTGCCAAGCGCTTTCAAGAGACATGCTCTCATCTTCATAGCTCTAAATGAATTAATTATATGCAATTATGCAAAGTTCAATGTTAATTGTTCCATTTTCTTGAGATCGTGAAGCATGTGTCCTTGCGGTTGATGCCGTTACAATAACACAAATATGCATATATTAAATCCATCACGTTATTCCATTTTTGTAATTCATCAAAAAATAACAGGACAGCAGTGTGAACCTCAAGATGTCAACCTGGTCTGCAAAGAAAGGCACGATGTAAAAAGAAAAGTGAAGGAGGCCTGCTTCATAGCGATGGATTGCAACGCCAAAAATTAACCTTGACCTTTGCATAATTGCATATAATTAATTCACTTAGAGCTATGAAGATGAGAGCACGTCTCTTGAAAGCACTTGCAGAATAGTATAATTTTATTTTATTTAAATATAAAGTAGCTTTGCGTTCAGGTGCAATAGCGCCTATATTATTTTACAAGTAACAGCTATTACATCAATATTGTCCAGCATTTTAAAAATGAAAAAGTGAGACTTGCAATTAAATCTATGAAGAAGGAAAAAGCAAAGTGATGGAATTATAATTATATCTTAAAAGAAGCAGGCAAAAAAAAAAGATACATAAATTGTTGGTAAAGTTATATACCAAAGGTCTAAATGACAAAGAGATACCAGATAATTGAAAGAATGCAGTAATAATACTAATATTTAAGAATGATGATGAAGATATTAGAAATTATAGATCTATCAATTCTATACAAAACCTTTATCATGATAATTACAACTCATCCAGAGTGAACTTTATAGACTTTAATCAACCAAAAGAATAAGCTGTCCTTAAGTCATTTTAGCACAGTGGATTACATCCATATATTGAGGAAAGTTATAGAAAGGACAAATAAATATGAATTGCCATTATGTTTCGAATTCATGGATTATGAAAAGGCATTTCATTCTATAAGCTTTTTTGTAATAACTAAAATGTTGGATCATCAAGATATAGACTCATGATATCATATCCTGAAGAATATCTATCAAAATACAGTAGCAATGATTAAATTACAAGGAAATACCAAGACAATTAGCATTGAGAAGGGTGTAAGACAGGGTTATTTTGTGTGTCTACATCTTTTAACAGCAGTTTTACAAGACATTTTATGAATTAAAAAGGGAAACTACGAAAATAAAAGTAAATAAAGATTATTTAAGTTGTTTAGATTTTTCAGATGATGTGATAATTGCAAAAAAAATGCTTCAGAGATTCATGAAATGTTGCAAGAAATATCAAATGAAAGTAAGAAAGATAAATGTTAAAAAAATAATGTTCAATGATTTTCTCAGAAAATGAAAAGATTAGTAATTATGATGTAAAGCAAGTTAACAACTACAAATATCTTAGTCAGATTATAAATACAGATGGAAGCATAATGGATAAAATTAATCATAGAATAAAGTGCATTTGGTAGAAATAACTTAAGGAAATATATTTGTTTGAAAAGAAAGGTTTTTAATAGATATATTTTATCAATTATTAGTTATGAATCTGAGACTTGGACACTTAAGAGCAATATAGAGATTTCAGACTAATCAAGGAAGTGTGGAAATATGTGTGTTAAGAATAACTAGAAGAGACCAAAAATAAAATACATGGGTAAGAGAACAAACAGAAATCATTGTGATATTGAAAGAATTAAGACTGAACTAGACATATTGCTAGAAAAGATGAATAACAGATGGATAACTGAAGTCTTAAACTGGATTCCAAGAAATTATAAAAGATAGAGAAAAATGAGATGAATGGATGAAATAAGTAAGTTTGTTAGTGTATTGTGAAGAAGAGAGGCTAGGGATCAGAGAAACTGGATTACACTCAGAGAAATCTTCATCCAGCAGTCGATCAATAATGATTGAAAATGATGATATATAATACTTTTCAACACCCGTATATATATAACAGAGGTACTTTTTTATGTGTACAGTATGAATATACAATTAAAATCATAGTGTAAACAAAAATTGAGAGCACCCTTATTATATTACATTTATGCTGTGTTCACTGATTCACATTCACTCAAAAAATAATAATTTTACTATACCAGATCTCAATTTTCTAAATAAAAGTGTCCAAATTATACTTACAGATGTTAAGCTTTCTAAATTCAATACATTAATGTTTACTAGATTATATTGGTTCACATTTTCTATCTGCAAATTCAATGCTTTACCAAAGAATTATTTTAAAGCAATTGTAAGTTTGCCTTTTCAGGAATGCAAATAACCATAGCATGAATAGGCTTTTTTTTACTTTTCATTATTTTTTTAACACATTTATTATTGTTTTTGAAAGTAGAGCTTAAAGTGGTTTTTTTTTTTTCACTACAAATCAATAAATTTTATTCCATCACTTAATAAAGAAAATATAAATTCTCTTAAAATATTGCTTAAAAAACATTTTTATCAAACAAATATCAAAAATTGAAGAAAAGATTTCTGTTCTTTCAATATATTTGACAAGAAAAAAAAAGCAGTTAATAAATGAAATCACGTTCAAATTACTGAGAGCTCCTTAAGATGAAAAAATGGCTGTTGACATGCTATTTGTGATAAACATTCACAAAATTTATTAAATTTTCATATTTTAAGGGTTTTATTTTTTGTTTATTTATTTATTTTTTGGATTGCATATAACTGAAGTAATTTATATTAATGCAGTGCATATCATGGTTTCACTCATAATTACAACATTATTTTTAATCATTAACATACATGATTAATTTTGATCAAGGTGAATAATTTCTTGTCTTTAACATTTAGTCTTCAAGTTTTCAGGCCCCCCTCCCTACCCTTAAACCCTCTAACCAGTGACATTTTCTATTGATAACTTTTGTCAATTTTCAATCTTTGCGTTTAATATACAACTTTTATTCTATACTAAAACTCAATAAATTAAACTTGATTCTTAAAAGTTTAGATTTACAAACAAAAAACATTTTTAAAAAATTGTATTTAACATTTACAAATATTTGAAAAGAAAAAAAAAGGATAGTAATGAGAACAAAAGACTTTTCATCATTGCAAGGTACAAAGAAAAGAAACCAAGGCCTATGATTCAAAAAAAAAAAAATTAAAACCTTTCCTTTGACTCCATTTTATTGGTGCTGATTTAGTTTGCGCTCATAGCCATTTTGAAATCTAAAAACCAGCTAAAACCACCGCTGATCATCCAACTGATAAATGACATTGAATAATCCACACGTGGTCATAATATGACCATTCATTTTTAATCGTAATTAACATCAATAATTAAAAAATTAAAGCACAAATTTCATACAACTATACTTGATCAAATCTTATGACTTAAATATACAAAATATAAAAAATGGGAATAATGTAAATATTGAATAATAGTAGAAACAACTGCCGCAACATATTAATTAAGCAATTAATAATAAATCATATTTTATCTTAACATTAGTCAAAATAATAATTGTCTAAAGTAAAGAATATTAATTTTACAATTAATAAAAAATTAATAAATCAGATTTTTTCTTATGAAAGTGAATAATGCTGTGTTTAATTTCTCACATTCTTATTAACTGATGAGTGGATAAAAAGAATGTAAATGGGATTTATTTATTTAATTTCTTAAAGATTATAACACTATTACCAACAGTGAAAATGTTAGTGTTTATCTTATTTAAAATTCAATATCTGTTTTATACTTAAAATAATCAACAAATTTCTATTAAAATTAATTTAATTATTTCAAATATAAAATAGCTATTATAAACACTAATCTTTTCACCGATAGTAGGTAGCATTATCATCTTTGAAAAATTTAATGAATAAATCTCTCATTTAGATTATTTTTATCCATCTGCCAGCTAATAATAACATGTGAGAAATTAAGTACACAACCTTACTCGCTTTGTTAAAAAAAATCTGATTTTTTCTTTAAATGTAAAATTTATATTCTTTATTTTAGATCATTATTCTTTCGACTAATGTTAAGATAAAATGTGATTTATTATTAATTATAGAATTAATATGCTCCGGCAGATGTTTCTAAGTTTATTCAACATTTACATTTTTTCAACATGAGGTTTGATCAATTTTATGTTTATTGAACATGTGGCTTTTTAATTAATATGTGTCCATTTTTTTTTCATTTACTTTTTCTGTTTAAGTACTTTAAATTCATATTTTAAAAATTATAAACTACTAAAAATAATGTTTTATTTCATATGGACATATTGTATAATTCGTATTTTAGAATTTATAATCTTTTAGTATTCGGACATTGTAAGTTTGGTTTGATCAGATTTCTGCACCCTTCCCCCTCCTCACATATTCCTATGCTTTGCACCACATTTGTACTTTAGAAGCTATAAATATTTAGTATTTAGAGTGCGCTCACTGTCATTTTTGATTCTAAGGACCGCCCAAAAACCATCACTGACATATCCAAGTGACTCTGGATTATTCGATGTCATTTACTGCTTGAAAGTATCAGCAATGGTTTTGGGTGCTCCTTAAAATTCAAAATGGTGGTGATTACATACTAAATCAGGACCATTTTATTTTTAATACAGGAATGAATAAATCTAAAGCACTATCTATAAAGCTGTTATAAAATATTAAAATTGCATTTATAATTTTTTAGAATATCTCAAAAGATATTGCCATGATGTCGGTAAGCTGTCAACGATCAGTTTCATAAAGCATTAACATGGTATCAGTCATAGTTTTTTGTTAACTCTACAGTCGAATTTATTAACTTCTATTTTTAAAAATAATATATATACACTTAAAATTAAAGCATAGGCATTATGTTTTTTTTATTATTCCAAAAATTTTCTCAAAAGTAATTTCAGAAATTGGAGAACAAAGAACCAAATCATTAAAGAAGTGGAGGCTGGACTAAATATGTTTTCATTTTTATTGACTATTGGAAATATTGACTTCTTCAGACTTTTTTGTTTTAATAGTAAATCAATGTTTGTTAGTTTGTGATTTGCTATTTTAATAACAGTAGGAAACTCTCCATACAGTAATGTCACCAAAGTCGTAGTAATCAATGGATGCAAGAAGTTTTGTACATAAAATCCGTATCTAGCACCTACTCATCCAATATTCCCAAACAAATTTCTAGCTTGTGGCTTTTATCAGTGGGGAACCTTGGATCTGAGACTGCATCTAATGCAACCCTTTTATGCAGAAACCTTCTACTGTATGGAGGGTTTGCTATGTTATTAATAGCTTGGGTATGCATAGGAAATGATACTGTGATGCATTGATGGTTTTGCTATTTTAAAACAAAAAAAGCCTATGGAAATACAGATGCTGCAATAACAATGATTTAAAGTGGAAGAACTACCAGTGCCATCTCCAAGTAAACAGTTGCATTAAATACCAGGCTTCATAATCATAGAATTGTTAAAAAATATTATTTTAATATTTATTTAACATTAATTTTTCATGATTATGGAATAATTTTTGATTCATCTAACTTCCTCCTTTTTACTACTACTTAATATAATCAGCATGTTTTACATCTAAATTCTTCATATTGTTAAAAGACATGAAGATTCAAGTCATTTCTTTTTCTTGATATAAATTAAGCACACACACTTTTTAATTTTAAATACAGAAGTTACTATTTTAATTAAAAATATCTCATTATATATATACACAGCATTCCAAACTTGTAGATACCTAAATATATTAACATGCTGTCATTAAATAAATAATTAATAATTGTGAAAATACAATCCAGAAGTTAATGTCTTTACCCCTTCCCCTCTCTCTCCAAATTAGTTTGGTGAGATTCCAATTGGCTGACAGTTCTATCAAAATATTTATTTATTACAACAATCAAAACTATTATTCAAAACTCTGTTATCAACATTTATCTTATAATGTTAAATAAATTTCATGAACTTTAATGTGAGAGGGCTTCAATATTTTGTGATACAACCTATATTTTAAGGAAGGCAAACAATGGTAAACTACCCCTAATAATGATAAAATGGCTACTATTTGGTTATGGAACCTCGATGTCTGCCTAAAAGACAGAGAACTTAACATCCACACATTAGATAGAAAATCAATGCTATCCATTCTATAAATCAACAGAAAATACTTTAAAATGACATTTAAACTTCTTGCTAGGAGACTGGAAGACCTGGAATTGTGAGTTTCTATGGTAACTAGTCCTTTATAATCAATAAATATAAAGATGCATAAATAACTTTAAACTAGTCTGCGTTTCTTTTTTTTTTTGCAGATGAGTGTGTAATGGCTTTTCAATTCATATATTCAGATTAATGATGGAATGAAAACATTATATTTTTATTAATAGAAATGATTTCCCATATATTAAATATAATTTGTAATTATATGTTGGACTATTTTCATGTCTAGTCTTTTGACAGTTAAATGCATTTAAAAAAAAAAAAAAATCAAATGTAATTACACTTCTCCAAACACATTTAACTGTTAGTCATAAATATGCAAGTTAGTAAACAACAAGCCTAGAATATTATTCTCTTTTCTCAAGTGCTGGCCTGACCAGTGACACTAATAGTGGTGGAATAGAACTAGTGATCTTTAGATTCAGGGATGCTGAACTATTATACATTTATCTATGAACTGTTTTCCTGATGATTTCTCCACTTGATGAGTCGTTTCCAAACCTTAAAAGATTGTGACCATACTTTTTGCATTCACCCAATTAAAAATATGTTCATTAACTACTTTAGATGCATATTAGCTTTTCCATCTTTAATTATTACTTTGTGTGTCACCCACAATGTTCCTCCACAGTAGTTCTTGTTTTTCTGCAATGCAAAATTAGATTTTGCAGTGGTTAGGATTTTTCATTGTGAGTTATGTTTTTGGAAAGCTATTCCAATGTGTCAATTGCAGATTTTCTTTAACTTTGTCCATTAGCCTTCATATTACAATATCTATCATTGCTTTTTCTTTTGATTTACAGTTACCTATTTAAAGTTCTCTTGACATTAGCTGAGAGATGACTATTTTGTTTTGTATTGAACTTCCTTTGTCCATTTTTTACATTTCTGACAAGATTGATGTAATGTGCCACATATTTTCCGGTGTATGAGGATTTTATATAAACTATAGTTTTGGCTTTGCCATGAAGGAGTTCTGTCACAAGAACTTCTAAAAATACCTTTTTTGTGTTCTAATTTTATTGTGAATTTAATTGAATGAGTTATATGTTATTAATGTGTGTCCAGAATGGTTGTAATAATTCTTCATTATGTGGCTACACAATAATCTTCAACATCACTGATCAGGGATGACAATGGCAAACCCATAGCCATCTCTTGATGTTACTGGAAAAAGTGTGTATTATACTAAAAGTAGGTTGTTTATATGCAGAATAAGAGTTCCATTACACTATCAATGGGAAGAATTGTTCTAGTTTGTAAGCTATTATTCTTATTCAATCTTTAACCAATCCTTCTGCTGACAAAGACGATGCTACAGTTGTAATAGATACTATTTATTATGATATCGAAATAAGATTAGCAGGTTAAAACAAAAAGCAATAAAATCTTATATTAATTATAAAAACAAAAGTACCATTATCACTCAGAAAGGATTGCACATATTTCACTGATTCAAATTTACAAATATGCCAGATAATAAATATTGTATTATCTAGTAAGGAAAGGATTAAATGATAATAGTTTATAAATCAGAATTCTTTTTATTGATAGCGTAATTATGAATAACAACATACTTTCAATACAATAAAGGGATTCTTCAAACAAAATCATATATGGCTATGGGTTCACCAAGTCGTCCTTCGTCAACAGCATTTTCGTGGAAAAAATTGAAACCATAAATACTTCTTCATTGCCACTAAAATTCAGATTTCACTAAATCAGACATTGTTGTATACCCACATAATCAAATGCTATTACAAATGTTCCAAATACTTATAAATAACATGTTTCAATTAAATTCACAATAGAATAAAAACTGGCATGCTTGGAATTATTTGTGATAAGACTCTTAATGAAAACTACAATTTACACAAAACTTATACAAACAGTAGAATAATAAGCTTATACACCAATAAATACATAAACATCAAAAAGTTACAATATTACTATGGAATAGAGTGAATGAAATGGCAAAAAAAATAATAAGCAGTGATGAGTACTGCAATGTGTTCACATGTCTCAAGGATAGCAGACAAATGAAAAATTGCAATTAAAAATAATATCAGATCAGTTTTTCAAAATCATAGTCCTGACATCAAAAACAATAACTGTGTCTAAGAAATGTTACATATACATATGTAGTGAAACCAGCTTATCCCACTGAAAAACAAAAGAACAATAATAATTAAAGAGGAAAAAACAGATAAACCTCAAGTAACAGATTTTGTATATGCTAAAGATTTGATTGCAATTCTCAAGAATTATCTTTTCTGTGCAATTATAATATTACATTTATTCCGAAAAGATAGATGTCTGTTGTTTTAAAGTTAGCTTTATTCATGCTTAGAATGCTTTCGATATAATGTATATTGTAATCATAGTTCTGATTAAGATATGCATTATATCAAAAGTATGCTCGTCAAGAATAAAGCTACCTTTAAAACAACATACGTCAACTTTTACTGTATAAATATCTGAACAGCTATATGTATAATATAGATTTGATAAATAAAAGATGAGAATATTGCGCATAAAGGCAAAAATAAAAAGATGAAAATTTAAAGAAACTGCTGACATGACAATGGCAAACAACCCTTTAAGTAAACTGGTATAATAATCCATATTATCTGTTAATCACTCATCAATTCTGCTCTTAACTTCCCAGAAGTCACAGCTGATTTGAGAGAGATAAATTCTCTTTCTAAATATTGTTACATATATCAAGTACTTAGGTTCAAGGTCATGATTAGCTGCTCATTAATTTGTATGCAACTAATATTAAGGTATAACATTTAAGCAATCAGTTCGTAATGATGTGTGACATTCAATAATAAAATGAATTTCAAAAATACTATGAATTCTAAAGTCAGTGTTAGTATAGTTATGAAAATTATTTCAATTTCTAAATTGTAATTAAAAATAAATAATGTCATGTATTTTATTATTTAAATATAATTAAGGCAAATTTGCAGTATTTTAATTTTATACATGTCTTTCAGCACATTAGTAAGGAATGTCTTTTAGACATCAGGTCACCATGATTGCATCATTGCAAATTTTGTTGACTGCGACCTTTATATTTATTTTTTAATAATTTCTAGATTGTAATTAAAAATGAATACAAAGAGCATGTACTTTATTACATAAATATAGCAAAAGCAAATTTGCTGTGTTTTTAAATTTATTTTCACATTCAAATAAATACATCTCTCAGATACATGTGATTTCTAGATTGCAATTTTTTTGACCATGACTTCTGCAGAGTTAAAAAAAAGTAAGTGGAAAAATCAAGAAGACCTTCAAAAATAAAGAATATAAAATTTCTTCTGATTGTTTTGCTGTTAGAGTAGTGGGTCAAAATGTCGCCTTAAATTTAGTATTCATTAATCTGAGATCTATCTGAAGAAGAGAGGAAAACAATACCATTTAAAACATACATGTTTAAAACAGACTTGTACATTATTAATAATAATTGAGTATATTTGGAAAGTCTAAACAAAGTTTGAATTTTTCTTAAAATATTTAATGATTAAAAAACTAGATGACAGAAACAGTCCAACATGTAATTACAAGTAAAGTGCCATCCTCCCAAACTTTCAAGCAAGCATATATTAGTTATAAAGAAATATACTGTATACACTTTTTTAAAAAATTATTTCTTCGCAATAAGATAATTTTAGATACACTGTATAATGAAACCATTATCTTTATGACGTTTTAACAATTAAAAAAATTTATTTAATTTAAATTATGATAAAAAAAAAAAAAAAAGAGAGGATAAAGATAAATAGAATTAAAATTTAAAAAAAAAAAAAAAAAAAATAGAAGGGTAAGTATAAATAAAAATATAAATAAAAAAAATGAGAAGGGGTTGTTGTTGAAAAATTTCTGTTTTTTTCCCAATTAAAAAAAAGAAATCTCCCCCCCATAAAAATAAAAAAAATAAAATTTATTAGTGCAATATTCAGGGATAGTTAAGTTTATGTAATGGTCTGACTGCCAACTGCTATATTTACAAGAAGTCAGCACCTTAGGAATTCAACTCTCGTAAGAAAAAATGGTGGGCTTATTAGCTATCAACTGAATAAGCAAAAAAGTCATGTAAGAATATAAATCAACAAGGGCGGTTTATTACATTTTGCACACAGAACAGAATATAGGACAATTATTAATGTACCAAACAACTACTACACAATAAATAATTCTAGGTATCTATTAGTATTTCTGCACACACATTATTTAAACAAATTATATATATTGCATATTACTTTACCCAAAGGCTTACAAAATAATAAAAGACTGGGTGACCTATATAAACTCTACATTTGTTTCTTAACCCTCTGGGGTAAAAGTTCTGCAAGTTCTCAAACCTATCTACCCTCCTAGGCCTTTTATACTCTGATAATGAATAATTCTCTACAGTGCACATGGATTTTTGAGGGAGAGGAGCAAATTATCTGACTTAATGAATTGTCAAAACAACCCACAATATATCGTTGCTTACTAATGTTATTTCATTCCTATTCTTAATCCTCCCAACTCGATTTTTAATTAATGTTTAATCCCTTTATTTGTGATTATTTTTAAGTAATCTGTTATATTCATTTAGTTACACTATTTTCCATTATAAAAATTTCACTATAAAATAACAAATATATACCCAAATTATTTATACATATAATGCTTTACCATTTTTCCAGTACATCAATATAGTAGTAATAGCTTAGTTACTAGAAAAAAATTCCTAAAAATAAGTTTCTTAATTATATATATGTATAGGAGATGGTAATCTGGATCAACTGATGAGTGCTGATTTAGCACGAAATACATATATTGGTGATAATTTATCTTTTCTACATTGTGTGTCATGTGTATCAGTAGTATGAGATAGTGTGGATAGTGAAGTGGCTTGAAAGTCTGAGTTCAAATCCCCTATATTTAGTTAAAATAATTAATTATAACATTTATTTAGTGATTTATATGATCATACAAAATTTTAATTTCTTCTTTTATGTTCTAATTGTAGAAAAATAAAAATTATTAACTTTGTAGCTATAATATTTTAAATATTCTTTCAGACTTTTATTTATAAAATAAAATTCTTTTTTTTTTCCCCATTTCTGCTACCTTACTTACAATAACAATGCCTTCCCATTTTAAGCCACATATTCTTAAATTCTTGTAAGATTTCAATATATAACATTTAAAACGGTTTCAACAATATCTTTATTTTCTTAAAATCAATAAATAATACAAAAATGTCCTCATTTTATGGATTCTCTACTGTTTCATTTTCATATATAAAACCTTTTTTTTTAAAAAAAAAAATAAATAAATAAACTTAATGAAATTTTAATCATAAAGTGGAGTTTTGAAAAAGTCCTTTAAAAGACATATTCACATTTATTTTCATAGTCAATTATTTAACAAGAATTAAGACTGAAATGGAGCTGCTAAAAGGGATTAACATAGATGGATTATTGAAGTCTTAACCTCAATCCTAAAACATTGTAAAAGATCTTGAAAGAGACCTTATGTGAGGTGGATAGATGAAATAAGTGTTTAGCCTAGAGCTAGGAGAAACTGGATAAGTAACCATTCTGCAGTTAATCAATAATGATTGAAAATAATGATGATGATAGAGATAATAAATGTCTCTCTTGTTTAAAATTAACTTTCTTTAAGTTTCTCATGCAATACTAAGTATGTGCTATTTTATATTTAATGGTAATGGAAACTGAGTCATACACATACAAATAATATATATATATTTTGTCTCGATCAGCAGGGGAGAGATGTGTTTAGTAATTTCTATAATTTTATAAAACAGTTTGGAAACAGAATAAGTAAATTGTCTAAGAAACTAAAAATGAAATATTAAAAACACCATTTCTGTTAATAAGACTTTAGCTGCACTCAAGTTTTAAATTAGGAGAATGATAAATCAGTGAGTCAAAAGAGGTTTTGTGTTTAAGCCAGCCCTTTTTTTTTTCATTTAGATAAAATGAACCTTCCCTTTGTCAGAGGAGTAAAACTTCGTTGAATTATTCATTGGACAAAGTGGGGAGAAAAAAATCAGGTTACTGTAAAATATTAGTCAACCTCAAGTGAAAAAATTGAGACAATCAGATTTTTTTTTTAAAAAAAATAAATAAAAAATATTTTTAACTAATTATTTTATAATTAGTTATAAAAACTAATTATTTTATAATTAGTTGTAAATACAGCTAATGAAAATAATAAAATTACATGTTGGCAGTGGAAACTACTAAGTGGCTGAACTAACTTGATTTGCAGGTTATAAAACGGATCAAAATTATTAAAGAGCAATCAAAGACGGATGAATGTCATATTTACTTTTAGGGTTTCTGCACACACTCAACACACTTATAGATTAATAAAACATAAATGATCAGTAATATCATATTTAAATGGCTCACCACCTTGCCACATCTTAACACCTTGCCACGTCTTCATAAGGGGTCAATAAACTTGTCTTTATCTGCAAGTTTGTGATGATATTATTTGACTAGTAATTATATATTGGACTATTTCCATCTTCTAATATTAGTTGTTAAAATATTTTTAGAAAAATTTAAACTTTATTTAACTTAATAATAGCATACAAGTTAGTACATTTTCATCAGATGTTGCTGGCTTGACCAGTGACAACACTACCATATGAATCGAACCTGAACTTTAGATTTATAAATATTACATTTAAGGTGAAGCTCTAACCAACTGCCAAAAGCAACAGTCAGAATTCTTCTAATTTTTCCATTTTTTTTAAAGACAAGGTTGACGAGCGACTCCAGACATTATTATTTGGTACAGATTCAATTCCCATAAAAATACTGTAACTGGTCAGGCCAGCAATACCTAAAAAAAGAGGGCAGAAAAAAATCATTCAAAATGTGTTATATACTAACCTAAGTATTAATTAAATATGAAAAGTTTAAATAAAAACATTTTTTTTAAAAAAAATATTTAACAATTAATATTAGATGATGGAAAAATACTCCTCAAGTTGCCTTCAAATACTGAAACAATTAGCAATCATGCCTGCAGTAATAGGCAAAACCAAAAAAAAGTATCGCATGACTTACACAATGCTTTTCAGAAGCAAATTATTTATATCATTTACGCCATTCTCTGTGTTAAGTAATCAATATGTATTTGATAATGCTTATTGAATTTTTATCCAATGCTGGCCTATCTTGATTCTCAAAATAATTTCTGGCTTTTAGCTTTCATTACTAAAGAGTTTTGGATATAAATCTCTGCATCTGGATTTTGAGTTTTCCATCCATCAGCTACATTTTCTGCTCTCTTTTAAAATATCACATTATCAGCCTAAAATTCAAAAATACCTTAATATTTTGAATCTAAGTCAGCTTTCTTGCACAGTTATACACATCTGACACCTGTTACGTATCTATATATTTTGGGGTTCTTGGTTTTTTTAATAACTATAAACATCTCTAACCTCTGGCTAGGATCGGTTTAAAACAAAAAAAATATGACCCCACTATGCAATACTTTTCAGCTGCAAACTATTTTCTGCCGCTCATTGTAAACTTGAGTAATCAATAAATGCTATTCATTAATTCATATTCTCAGAATAGTTTCTGGATTGCAGCCTTAATTATCAATGAGTTTTGGATATGGATCTAAGGATATCTGAATTTTTTGGAAATATGCAAAAAATTGGTTTGGATTCAAAATATTAAGTTATTTGAATTTCAAACTGGTAGTTTGACAATACAAATGAGGAAACGTTACTGCTAGATGAAAAATGCATTAGATCCAAAAATCTATGTGCACTTGATCAGATTTAAAACTCTTCAGTGATAAAGACTATAAGAACAGAAATTAGTCTGATGATATGAATGAGTCAGTACTAGATAGGGATTTAATAAGCACACTATCTATTGACTAATCAAAGTTACAGTAGATGGCACAAGCAAGTTGTAATTTACTACAATATTTATTCGGTACGACAGTAGTAGGAAAATCTGTCATAATAGGCTTGTACTTCAATATATATTTTTAAAAAAGGTCAAGTATATTTTTTTTGTAATTCAACAATCTTGATAGCCATAATCTCTTGTTTGAGATTCAGTTCCCAAAAGATTATCTTAATAACTGATATTAATTTAGAGATGAGTTGTTCTTCAAAAGTATATTGATGAGTATGTTAAGTTATCAAACAAGACCAATAATATTCAAGTGACCAGAATAATAGATCTCAAAAGTCAAAGGCATATACTAATTTGCTGGCAAATAATATCAGTTTATCAAGATGAGCCGGAGAAACTATATTATAATATTAAACTAATATCCGTACTGCAAAATATTAAATTCAGATTTAGTATCCATAACATTCTAATACGTGCCTTTAATCAACAGTAAAAAGATGTAACTTACTGAGCTTGCTAACTGCCAAATGGTGAGAATTTTAACATTTTTCCCCGCCTTCAATTCTTTAGCTAAGAAAAGCTGGATTCTTATTTACTAGTCAATGTTGGATCGCTATTATAAAATAATTTTAAGTTTAACTGAATTTGAAAAAAATGTCCAAATGTTACTTGGCTCAGGTTCATATCCTATGTCACCGGATTGGTATGCTAACTATTACAATAGAAAGTTCACTTTTACATTCAAAAGTTAATATAGCTTATTGGTCTAAAATAATAAAAGCATTTACTAATTTAATAATTTTAAAATCAATACATGTACTATTCCAAATATGTATTTCAGATCGTATGCTTCATAAAATAAATGATCTCTTATTGACATTATCTTAAGACAATAAATTTTGTTACATTAATTCCACTCTAGTAGTATATCTATTAATAGTACTGCTTTGAAGTCTATAATGTAATCAATATACCTAAAAGTGTGTGGCGCTCATGTTTAGAAATAGTCTATGAATATTTCTAACTAAACATGCATATTTTTATTTTGGTTGCATAATATCAAGAATACAATGAAAATTCAAGAAAAAATATTTTTTTTTTACTTTTTATTGCATTTATGTGAAAAAAGTACTTCTTTAATTTTTTTTTTTTTTAGTGTTATATATTTCCAGAAATTAAATTTAGATACAGTTAATATTGCTAGATAGTATTACCACAGAGAATATACTGAATCCCATATAAAATTAAAAATTTTAATTTTTCGCTTAAAATTGTTTGCAAACTCAATATATATATACACTGCCATTAGGAATACGCGTGCCTGAACAGTCTGGACTAAATTACAAATTGGGAAGTTGGTGAAAATTGATTTATAAGTATTCACAGGCAGACATACTGAGGGAAGAAAAAGCAGAGGAAGTTAAAGAAAGTATATAAAAATATAACTTGCTCTACACATCTGCATTCGAATACATAAGAATATATATAAAAACTCATCAAACAAAATTCAATACAATCCATGTTTTCACTAACTATGGATTCAGTAAATATATGCATATTAAATAAAAAATTAATTAATAATGAAATTTTAATTTACTGATTTTTTTTTTTTTTAAACAACTTACTGCTCATGCTATAATTCCAAAACATCTCAAACAAAAGACAGCAGGCTTTCTTTTTCAGGACTTGAATTTTATATATTTAATATCATTCAGGCATTTTCATGTACAAGAAGAATGAAAGATATAAAAATAGTAAGTTTTTTTTTTTTCTGAGAAAGACCGATATCTCAATGTGTATTACTTTTAAGTATGTTACCGATATGTACATGTGATATATACTCATAAAAATATCAGTACTGCGCATGTTAAAAATGTATACAGTGGTTAATTTTTTGCTAATGATTTTTGTTCATATATAACTTTTAAATTAAATTATACACAGATATATGCAATTTGTACATGTGTATTAAAAATATATATCATATAGGGTATGCTAATGCTCGTGAATTTTGGAATCCACAAAAAAAGCTTGTAATTAAATAATGTGGAAGGGGAGCTACCATATAAAAAATGAAGCATGTACTTTTGATAAATATACAAATGAAAACAAACTTTCCATTGATTAAAATATTAATTTCAGAAAACTGGATTATCCATTCAAAAGAAAATAGTCCAAATTATTCACTTAAAAGAATATGAAATTATGAAAAATATTTTTAAAATAAAAATTATTTTTATCCAGATTAAACCAATTTTTACTTGGAATGAAATTAGTATTTAAAAAAAAAAAAATTTTTTTTTTTTACAACACAAAATTAATTTAAACAATTTATTTCAATTTTATTTGTATATAACATACAGAAGCATTTGACTTGATGCATAAATATATGCGTATTGAATGTCTTTAGAAAAATTTAACTTTATTTAAATATTCCATATACATTCAACTGTTGGTAATAGCACATCAAACAGGTTAGTATAGGCACAATGTTTTGAGAGGTATTTTTCTCCCCTCTTCTTCAGGTGCTGCTGCTCTGACCAGTGACAGTTCTAACATGGGATTTTAACCTGGATCCTTAGATTATTGATTATTGAATTTTAAGGTAACGCTCTAACCAACTGAGCCATTCTGCCAAAGGCAACAGTAAATAGAAATTTCATATACTTATCTATGAGGTTCCTCCAGATTTCTCCACTTTTTCTTAAGAGCAAAGTTGATTAGTGATTTCCATACATTATGTATAGTCACACTAGGTTGGCTTACGGGATTTTTTGTCATTATGTGAGCAGCTTCTTTAAATTTTCTTCTTTGTATCTTTTCTTCTCTATCCAATAGTTTTATATTTTCCCAATTGAACATATGTTCATTGGTAAATACATGGTCTGCTACCTTAGACAGGTTTTCTTCCAATCATCAGTTTATATTCTTGCAAGTACTTTTCAATGGGATGACTGGTTCCACATTCACATGCTATTTCATAGATGCAGTTTTTTTCTTTTCAGCATTTCAAGTTTAGGCTTTGTAGATGTTAGAATTCCTCATAGTGTGGTATGGCTCTGGAAAGCTGTTCTGATGTTATAGTGATTGCTGATTTTCCTTAATTTGTCTTTTTGGGGGATGTATGGGTATTGTTGTCTATTTAACATTTTCTTAATAACAGCTGACGAATAACCTTATTTAGTGATAGTTTCAAATGACTAGCAGACTTCTTCAGATGTAATTTGAAAGGGGTAGGTTAAATAATATGTGAAATATCTGAAGAATGCTCCTAGTCAATCAAAACTGTCATCAAATAAAATACTGTAAAAACTACGCTATGAGAAGTGTGTTTGTTTGTTTTTTTTGTAGACGCTATGTTACAAAAGTAGAAGTTTTGGACATCTTGAAATCAATTATATAACCTGAAGTTATAAAAAAATGTTTAATTAGATTTCCTTTTCCAGACTTTGAATTAAATAAGTTTATGTACATAGTAACATTATCATTTATATATGCCTTTGAATCAAATTACAATGTAAAGTGAATAAACAAACATCTTCACACTCTCAAATTAATAAGATTGGCCTATATAACTAAAGTTAGGTTCAAAAGATAAGACAGTCACTTTTATCTTTTCAAGTCTCTATCTTATGCTTTGGTCTGAGAGTATTTTCTGTACTCAACAAAACATCGATGAGCTACTATAACAACATTACAGTGGATGAATTAGGATGTAAATCCCTTCTGTTTAAATTAAATTGCCAAACAAGTAACTAACTAAATAAAAAGAAATGCACATTTTTTTTCCTTAGTTTATAATATATATATATTGATAATAATAAATAAAACACATCAATGACTTTAATCTGCTAAATGTAACATGTTTTAAGTTCTAGTTTGAAATTCAAAGTATATTGCTTTTCCTAGTTATATATAAATTTATTAGTAAAACTCGTTTTTGAAATATATAAATATGTTCGTTCATCTTACATAATAATGACATAATCGTCTATAGACCTTGGCTATAGTGGAGAATTTTAATTCTTTGAACATAGTATTTCATTACCAGACAGTACCGTAATGGTAGCTCCAATAATATATCAAAACTTTCCAGTGCTTTGAAATCATGTATACACAGAGAATCTTAATTTCATATAATTCAATGTATTTTCTGTTAACAAGAATCGTGTGCCAAGAGAACAAGAACTTCACAGTTTTCACATCTAAGTCTTCCACAAGAACTTAATTTTGAAGATTTTTCAATGACTCATTAAATAAGAGTAATATCCTGTTTGAGATATAATACTAATAACTTACAATCCTTCATTAAAGCTTTCATAATAAGACAAATTTTAACCATTAGAAATCCTGTAACATTCAGTAATTCAAGTGGCAGACTAATTAAAACAGAATCATTCAATCAAGTAAAGTGATTTTTTTTTTTTTTTTTTTTTTAAGGTGAGAATTGATTAAGGAACATTTTGTTCTTGAATTCACATAACTCTTAAACTACACAGGAAGTCATTAGAACATTGTCTATTATCTGCAAACAGTTTTCTCTGTAGTAAAACAAATTCTTCTAAAACAAGTCAATCAAAATTATTATCAATAAAGCTAAGCTTTCTAATATCTTTTAACTAAAAATAGAAATAGAATACAGATAATAAATATATGCAAAGATTGATTTTAACATTAATTTAAAACCAAGATGGCCACCTACTATGAGCATCATAAAAATAAAAATAAAATGATAAAAAAAATATATGCAGACATACTTCTTGTCAAAATATTCATATATAAAACTAAATACAAAAAAAAAGGTGATAATACATAACAAAAAACTTACTAATGAAATTTATTAAATGATAAGCATATAAATAACATACCTGTTTATACTGGTGAATCATTATTATTCATAATTCAACATAAAGCGTATAAATATTCAACACATTCTTAATGTGTGATATAAAGGCTTACATGATTTTATTTCTCTAATTCTAACCAATCGGATTAATTTCTTCAAAAATCTCTACTTTTAAATGATGTCTCCCAGAAAAGCAAATCAAGAAAAAAATAATATTAAGACCCTTTGTTCTCTTCAGATAAAATAAAGCTTAGAATTGCTCTCTAACAAAAATCTTAATTCATTTTTTAACCTAAACAGTAGCCAATTGATTTTGACTATAAAAATATTTTCAATAAGTACTTCTATACAGTAAAATACACAAATCATAAATCTTCCTGCAAATTATTTATTTACTAAACCTTGTTTAGATATAGAATTGTCTAACAATTTCTCGGCTATATACTCTCTACAACACTTTATTGTTACAACAAAAACCTTTTAGCAATGCTGGTAGTCTTTACTAATCATTGAAAATCACAATTTGATGAACATTCAAATCTTTTGGCAGTGGCACTTGCGACAGATAGTTCTCCATTTATCATAGAAAATCAAAATTTGATGAACATTCAAATCTTTTGGCAGTGGCATTTGCGACAGATAGTTCTCCATTTATCATAGAAAATCAAAATTTGATGAACATTCAAATCTTTTGGCAATGGCACTTGTGACAGATAGTTCTCCATTTATCGAGTTAGAAAAATGTATAAAACCTTGGGAGTTCAGACTTTTTCCATAACAAACTGATATTTCTTGAATGCATTCCTAATGAGAAATAACTTGATTAGATTTTTATATTCCAATTAATTTCTATTGGGTAGTATTATACTTTGCAATATATAATCTTTAACATATGGATTGTTTTATCATGTATAATTGAAATATTTGATAAATATAAATTAATCTTTTTTCCAAAATGCAGCGTAGATGTTCAATATTTCCTTACAAGTTTTTATTATAAAAAGTTTGTGTATTACATGTAGTCAGTGTGATAAAAATCTAAAAAATATACAACAACAAAAAAAGGCTACATTAAAAAATAAAATCTACATTTAAATTTCACTAAAAGTGAAATGGTGGACGGAAAAATGAATGGGTAACAAAGCACAAACATTAAAGACTGAGATTATATAATATTAAATATCAAAGTCAATTTTTTATTCAAGAAAAAAAAAATATTATTAATCAAAATCTATAGATGCAGTATATGTTATCAATATATCAACAGCAATGTAGAATAATACAAATTTGAGATATTAGGGGCTGCATTTCACAAAAAGCTTATAAACAAAAAACTCTATATCGATCTTGAAAATGCTGAAAAATATCTGTAAAGCTAACTATGTAAATCCTGTAAGAGACTGTTTATTGCATTATATCTTTCAAATATTTGTAACTAATTTCAAAATAATTGTGACTACCCCCATTGCATTTGATTTATTAATGATACTGGGATTACTTATTTGATAAATATAAAAATAAACTACACTAGTTCAAATATATGTTTGAAAGCATATATTTTAAGCAAATTGATTCATTTCTTATGGATATAGCAGGAAATGATAATGAAACAAAGGGATAGATAACTAGTAATTTAAATGTTTTTTTTTTGTGTCATATGTCATAGCATCGGCCGGGACGCAAACCCACAACTGTCTGCAACCAACTACTTGCTTGCAAAACAGGTGTGATGACCTCTCGGCTAACAACGCTTGACTAGTAATTTAAATGTTACAAGCTAAAGAAAACAAAAATTTAAAAAAAAATTGCTAGTGCATTTAGTAAGCTTGATATCATATTTACAAAATTAAACTTTTATGTTTCAAAAAAAAAAAAAATTTTTTTTAATGGATCCTAACTGTTGTAAAATATGAAGTTTGGTACAAGAAATGAAGCAAAGTTTATAGAATAAAAAAAATTCATTCAGAATAAAAAAAGGACTTAAAATAATATATTCAATTACTCATCATCATCATCAACTATTATCAATCCACTGCAGGATGAAGTTCTCTCCAAGTTCAATCCATCTTCTCCGATCTTTAGCTTCTCTTCTCCACATCACCCCTGCACACTTTCTTATTTCATCCATCCATCTTACATGTGATCTCTTTCTGCGTCTTTTATAATCTCTTGGAATCCAGTTTAAGATTTCAATTGTCCATCTATTATCATCTTTTCTAGCAATATGTCCAGCCCAACTCCACTTCAGTCTTTTAATTTTTTCAATGAGGTCAGTAACATCTGTTTGTTCTCTTACCCATATAGTGCTTTCAATCTCTTTTTGTTACTCCCAACATGCATCTCTCCATACTTCTTTGAGTGGTGATTTTAATATGTATTAAAAAAAAAATCTAATAAAAATTGACTGGATGAGTATTATTAATCTTTTTTATTCCATGAACCCCTTTGTCAGTCTGGTAAAAATCAGACCCCTTCATGTAGAAAATGATATATAGTTTTAGTTTTATGATATTCAATATCAACATGTCTTTAAATTAAATTTTAGGATTACATTTTACAACTTTTTCACAAAAACAGTAATTTCGATGTATGAATGAATGAGCAATGATTTTTCAAGATATGCAATAGCTGTAATGCAATGTAAAAACTACTATAATTTATTGTGTATATTCATAAATAAAAAAATGCTAGATTTAGGTTAGAAGAAAAAAAATAAAGTATAATAACTACTCTTTCATACTGCATTACCAAATGTATACCATATAATACTAAATTGTCTATTCACTTTATTACTGTTACACAATGTTTTATTTACCACCCTTTTTTACAGAACTTTATATCTCCTAGCCTCAACTTTAAATTCAAATTTTAAAAATTTTACCGTTATATTTTTAGTATCCACTCTAAATTCAAATTTTAAAAATTTTCCAGTTATACTTTTACAATAAAATTTTTAAAATTTGAATTTAGAGTTGAGGCTAGGAGATATGAAGTTCTGAAGAAGATTGTTGGGGCAATCAAAACTGTAAACTGTAAAAAAGGATGGTAAATAAATAGTAAAGTGAATGGACAATTTAGTATTATATGGTTAAAAAAATAAAGATAGTAAATAATTTTTTCCCCAAATTCATGAACCCTTAATTAAGAATCTCTGGACTGTATATATAGTAAAATGAAAGATTGGACACAAGATAAATAGTATCCTGGGGGTAAAAAATCTAATATAAGATGGAATGAAATTAAAATATTTGCTAGATTATTATGAAAAAGCAAAAATTGAAAGAGACATTTGTAGGAAAATAGTAAAGGTCTCTCTACTTCAGTTTATAAATGGAATACAGTGTTAATAATATATAAAGAAACTACAATAAAATTTATTTATAATAACTAAATTGGAATTAAAATAAATGGAAAATTATTCATTAAGATAAAATTTTCTAAAGATATCAATGTAGAAAATAATAATGAATTACGAATGCCATCTGAAATATTTAATCGTTAAGAAAAAGTCATACAAAGGTTATATTAAGTAATTAGATAGTTTAATTTTGATGGGAAATGAAGCAGACATTAAATTAGATAGATATGCATTAGAAATATTTATTTATTTTTAAAAAAAAAAAACAATCTTCAAAAATATAAATATTATACATGAACAAAAAAAATTAATATTGATTTAATCTACATATAAATCAGAAAAATTAGATTAATATAAATTCCTTTTTCTAAAATGATTTGTATCACTAGATAAATTCCTAAGCTAATGAGATTAGTCAGTATCAAAACACTAAACTGTACCAATTCAATTTCGCTTGAAAAGGCTATAAAATTATCTAGAACTTGATGATATAAGATTAATCAACTATATATTAAAGTAAAATTATATTTAAAGTTCATGACACACATGCGAACACATAATCGAAACTATTTTATTTTGGTCATCAATAGGCATATAGCTAGTCCGGATATGCTAGTCATTTATCATAATATGAGTAAATTGTATTATATTGTGTAAAAATAATATACAATAATTTCTCTAAATATCTATACATACTATATAAATAAGCGTACTATATGCGCATCAGATATTTCACTTTTTTTTTTTTTTTCAGGCATAAAATAATAAGACTTCTTTGATTATCTTTTGCATTAAATTATTAGTTTTTATATCCTATAAAAATAGTAATAGAAACAATAATAAGCATCTTATAATATTATCAATATGGAGAGCTTTAAAGATATTAAATAACGTAAAAAAAAAAAAAAAAAATGTATTTCCGTGATTAACCAAAACATTTATGTTTGTGAAATTGATAGATAAAGATAATATATAATTTTTGTATGAAACTTTTTTTTTGAAAAAGCATCATCAAAACAAAACTTTCCAAATACTCTAATACATAGAAAATAAAAAATAATATAATTTATATATTAAACAAGTATTTTTCTAAGTCAGCACCATCCTTTCAATAGAGAGCCGAATCAATCAATTTTACGTTAGCAAAAAAATCTAATTTACAATAATAATAAATGAATAAACTGATGCATTTCATTGTTTTTACAATAATAAATACTCACCTATTAAAATATCCTAGCAAATACATGATTTAAGGCTATAGTAATATGTACATTTTATCCATGATTAAATATTTTCCTCCAAAAATCCGCCATGTTTGATAAATTTTTAAATGAAATTCTCGTTCATTTCTCATCTTTCGCATCACGAGAATTCTTTTCATATGAGAATGTAAATAACTTGCAGTATATGATTTTTTTATTATTGTTATTCAACATCCCGAACTATAAAAATTTTAAAATTTAAATGATATAAAGAAAAATTATTACTATATTTAATTTTATCATATAAATGACTTTTTTTCAGAAAACGCATGCCAGATGTCGCACATTTAAAAGAACAAAGTATTGTATCAGAGAACATTAGTCATTCATTACTGGAGGGTAGATTCTTCCAATTGGAAATGACGGAAATAATAAATTTATAGAAGAATAATCATAAATAAAGTGATTTTTTTTTTCTGTATTTAATAATAACTTAAAAACAAATATAATGCAGATACAAGAATATAGAAAATAAAATAGATTTGAAATATTAGAGACTGTATCTGAGTAAAGATATGATATGGCCAACAGGTTTTGAGAGTTTATCAGCTTGAAGGTTTTTGACATCTATAAAGGAGAAGTCAATGTTTCATCGTATCGTATCTAATAAACGTGTGCTTATTATTTTAATGAATAGGATTTTTTTTTTAAATATAATTTTGTCTTAAAAGGCCACATGCAATGAAAAACTAACACTGCTAATTGTATTTATATATTAGACTATTTATATCATCTAATATAAGTATTGAATGTACTGTATTTAGAAAAATTTAATTTTACTTAAATATTCCAAAGACATTCAATACTTATATTAGGTGGTGGAAGTAGTCCAATATATAAATACAACTGAGGTACCATCATCACAAACTTTCAGGAAAACACTAACACAACTAATGATTAAATGTTATATGCTCAATATTCTATCGCCTAGTTATATTCATCTGTCCTTGGTTAGGAACATACATACAATTTATATTTTTTGTGGAAAGTGAAATATTATGTAGATGGTATTAAAAAAATTACAAATAGAGCCTATCCACCACCCTCCACACTATCTCATAACACTGATATCCTTGAACACATATATGTTGAAAAGATAAATAATCACCAATATACGTATTGCATAGCTAAACCAGCAATCATCAGTTGGTCCAGATTACCATCTCTACACATACTTGCTACAAGTGCTTAGATATATATTAAGATAGCCAATCCTCACACTTTAATGGACAGGCTTCAATCCACTCTACACTCCAACTCTTCAACCGTCCATCCAATTGAAAATCTGATGATGGAATGCTCAAAGGCCACCCTGAGGCCGAGATTCTTGTCACACCCATGTTGACCTAAGGTCAACTGACCCCTCATGTACAAGACATAATCCATTTAATGCATATACAAGGGATGGGCAGACATCTCTACTATGTAATAACTGAAACACACAGGCTTATTATATACCTGTGTCTATATATGTAATGATTATTTATCTTTTCAACATATATGTGTTCAAGTGTGTCAGTGTTATGAGATAGTGTGGAGAGTGGTGGGTCGTGTGAAAGTCTGTGCTTATATACCCTATATATTACATATATAGACACAGGTATATAATAAACCTGTGTGTTTCAGTTATAGAGCCTATGTAAATATATTAATTTATTAAGCGCAAGCAGATGATATAATAATAATGTGAAAGGCTGAAACCTTTGACAAATGCACCTTAAAGTTCAAAATGCTTGAGTCTGGCTTATTTATATATAAATTTAAGTAGAGAAGAAGGCGGGTTCCATCTTTTTGTCATAAAATCTCTGCCTTGTGTTTTGAATTGAGAGTTTCTTGTGCGGTCATTATTACTATCTGATTTGTGTCATTTAAGCATTTTTAAGGCGCATTTGTCAAAGGTTTCAGCCTTTCACCTTATTGAAAGAGAGCCTATAAAAAATTGATTATAAAAAACTAAGAACAACAATAATAGAAAATTTACTCGTAAAAAAAAATCGGTAATCTAATATACGTTTATCTAAATAAAAAAAGAATAAGATTAATTTTAAAATAAAATAAAAAATGATATGTCTGCAATATACTGAAAGATAATACTATAGTCGAAAATAATGGAAATATAAATACAGGAGCAGATTTTTTTACAAAAGAATAAATTAATAGATAAAGAAGAGAAAGAACAATTTCAGAGGAGTTAGTACAATACAAAAAGTAAAAAATGTTTAAATAAAATTACATATAATATTATTTAACAGAGGCAAAACTCTCCATACAGTAGTGCCACCCACTGCAAACAAGTGTAATCAATGAATGCAAGAAGCTTTGTATATAAAATCACTATCTAGTATCTACTCATCCAATATCCTACAGATTATTTTCTAGTGTATAGCTTTTATCAGTGGCGAATTTTGGATCAGAGAGCACTGCACCTAGATCTTAAGATCTAATGCAAGTCTCCAGCAGCCACCTTTTACTTATTTAGTTAACTAAAAAGCTTCACATGATCACCATTTCTAATGCTAGCACATCTGTTATTAACAAAGGCAAAACTATCCATACGGTAGTTGGCACTGGGCGGCACTACTGTATGGAGAGCTTTGCCTTTGTTAATAACAGATGTGCTAGCATTAGAAATGGTGATCATGTGATGCTTAGTGCTTTAACACCAAACCTGCCTAATAGAATAATGGTGGCTATGGTTGTTAAAGAGCCTAAAACACCAAAATATATGGGTACTGAACTGAGTTCAGACCCATATGACTATATAAGCTATTGAGCTTAGATTGAAAATATTATTGTGTTTTCAATTTTATTCTCATAGTTTTGTAGTTAAGTAGAGATAAAAGGTGGCTGCTGGAGGGTTGCATTAGATCCTAAGATCTAGGTGCAGTGCTCTCAGATCCAAAGCTCCTCACTGATGAAGGCCACAAGCCAAAAACTAGTCTGGGGATATTGGATGAGTAGGCACTAGATGGGGTTTTTATGCACAAGCCTTTGGCTTCCATTGATTACTCTAGTTGGCACTGGGTGGCACTACTGTATGGAGAGTTTTGCCTTTGTTAGTAACTATAAAGCTATGAGTTCAAACTGAAAACACAATAATATTTTCAATCCAAGCTCTTTCATTTGTATAGTCATATAGATCTGAATCCAGTTTGCCACCTATTTAAATAGTGATCAGGTGATGTTTAGTGGTTTAAAGTACTCTTTCAGAATTTGAAATGTAAATAAAAGCTATTACAATGAATTAGAAAATATAAAAGTAGGCTAATTTTTATTTTAAAATGGACTATTATAGACAGGTAGAATAGTGAATTATACATTATGTAGAATAACAGGTTTCACGTTTTTTAAATGAAAAAAGGTAATACAGAATAAATAGAGAATACTTATGAATTAAATTAAACAAATTGGATTAGAAAAATATATATACACTGCACCTATTTTTAAAAAAAATAAAAAAAATTAAAGAAATGCTTTTATTGCTATGAATGCAGCATTCTTATTTTTTCACCACAGTTACGCCACCTGTTATAAGTTTTAGTAACCAATAGATGTCAGACGATAGTGCTTAATAAATCCTATCTAGTTTTAACCTATCCAGTTTCAAGTTTATGTCTTTCATCAGGAACACAGAAACTTGAAACAATGCACCTGGGCCATTACGATCTATTCTGGTATCTATTAGTTACTAAAGATTACAGTAGGTGGCATAGATATGGTGAAAGAAAAAGTGCACACTGTTGAAACAACAATGTGTAAGTGTCATGTGATATAGTCACATGTTAAGTAAAAAATATTTTTTTTAGCTTACATAAATAAAAGCATGAAGCGATCATGTTCACAATTCACACTTCCGATTTTCAAATAATTACACCCATTTTCTTGTATCAATGCCAATCTATTCAAAGAGAGCACAAATCACAAATTTATTTATATAATTTTCCAGAAATTTTAAAATTGATCATCTCATACTTTTATTAGTGAAAAACATTTATTTTCTACCTTTTAGTGCATTTATGTGAATAAATGCATTTCTTAATATGTTGTTTTTTTGCTTCTGCTTTTTAGTTTTCTATAATTCAATAAATTACATATAAAGTTTAAATATAATTTAAAATCACTAGTTGTTTTTTATGCTGGGTTTGGGAAAAGATAAGGGGGATTTATATATAAAGGCTATAGAGTTGACAAAGATTATGTTGTGGAAATGGGATGGAGCAGAATATGGGGAAATTTAGATTGGGGAATGGAAGATAAAGTGGCTAACAGGTTTCTCTGGGCATAGTTGCTGAGAGATTCCTGACTCTGTTTAAGGAGAAGTCACAGTGCATCACATCACATCCTATATAAAATGAAAATTTTAATTTTTTTTCTTATTCCCCCAGCCCTTTTTGCTAAAATTGTTGCAAACTTGAAAAAAATATATATGCAAAAAAATATATATGCAAAATTTTATATATTTTAAAATTGAAAGGTGGATGAATATTGAGCTACATATTTTACTGACAGAAATATTTCACAGGCAAACAAAAAGCAGTAAATTAAATGAAAGTATATTTTTAAAAAATCTATATAGATAAAATCATTGTCTAAATCAATTGGATGATTATGGCTATGTTAGATAACAAATAAGATATGCATCAATTTAAGATTGTCAAGATCAACTATATTATAAAAAAAAAAATAAAGTCAGATGTCACATGACCTAATTTAACAAGCTTGTATTATAAATTTTATATATAGAGCTGATGATGCCAGTAGTAGAAACTGTTCTGGGGTTGGGGATATTCTGCAAACCTTGTTAAGAACTTAATTGCGAGCTCTATGTATATCAACTATATTATTTATATTTAAGGGAATTAGAAAATAAATTAGGATCAAATTTAAAAATGGAATTACTAAATAAAAATAATAAATGTAAATTATCGAATATTTTTTTCAGCCAATATTACCATTTTTGTTGATTTTAAAATAAAGTTATGAAATTATGAGGAAAAGTGTGCAAGGATGAGTTTTAAAAAATTATCACTTGTATTCAAATATTACAAATTTAGCCTGAATTCTGCCCACTTTAATGGACATATTAAGGTTCTATATTTGAGGAGTCAGAATGGCTTAAAGTCAACATGGGTATGACAGCAATATTGGCATCGACAAGGACTTTGATCATTCCATCATCAGATTTTCAATAATATGGATTGCTAAAGAATTGGAGAGTGGAGAATATTGAAGCTTGTCCATTAAATTTTGAAGATTTCTATCTTAATATAAACTGAACAGTCATTGTATATATATATATATATATGGGAGACAATGATCTGGACTGACTGATAAATTCTGGTTCAACATGAAATATGTACATTGGAAATCATTTATCGCCTTCACATATATGTGGTCATGTGTATCAGTTACATAAGATGGAATGGATAGATGAAGGGTGCTTGAAAGTGTGTGTTCAAATCCCATCTAATCACACTTTGTTTTGCAACTATGAAACCTTCTTTACTCACAACTTTGATACTAATCACTTCAGATAAATATGCTAATGGTTATTACTCACCATTTATTAAACTAGAAATTATCTCTAGCCAATATAAACTTTAAATCTCACTTAAAAATTAATATATCTGTTTTCTAATTATATACAAATATACAATTTATCCAAGCCATTTTAAACACTTTTTAGCAAAACTCTTTATTTGTACATATATGCATACACCTATGTTTCAACTGTCCTGCAGTCTTCTTCAGAGCTATGATACAAATATATAAAATAATTTCATCTCATGTAGAATATGTTTTTATAATCTATTTTAAATCTCCATTCCATCAGATAGTCTTCAAATATAGTACACAACTAAAGATATTTGATAAAAGCAAATGTTAGAGATTAACACATGGGTCAACTAGTGAGGGTGATCCAGAATAAAATGCATATCTTAGGTGTGTCATTTATCCTTTTCAAATGTTTTAATTCATGTGCTTCAATAATGCATGATGTGGCGAAGATTTTAAACATATTTTTAAAAATTGTTAGTAGTGTAATGCTAATAAACAGTAAAACAGAATAATAAATTAGAAATGCCACATAGAAAAAATGTAAACTATTTTTTTTTGAGGACAAATAAGTAAAATGAAATGAATAATAGAAAAAAATATTTACTTGCATTAGAAATGATAAATTGACTTTTATGTAAAAAATATTGTATTTAATTTCACTTTTAAAAAGCTGAACCATATTAAATCAGAACTTATGACAAATTTGTATAACATTAAGATAAAAAAAGAAAAATATTCAGATAGTGGAAGGTAAGATGGAAAATAATGTTATATTAATAATTTGATAAACCATATGGTATTCTATTTTTAGCAGAATAACAAAATTGGGAGATTTTTATAATCAATTTAGGGATTTAAAAGAAGATCAAAGCAACTAACAGCAAATCTAAATTGTAGAGAAGACACAATCATTTATGGATTGGAATAATGTTATATCTTTTTATGTGCTTTTATTTAACTTACTGTTTTTTGTATCTGCCAGAGAAATTGTGACACAATTTTCACCCGCTTTCACTTTCTGATCTAATTACAATTTTGCAGACATATATATTTCCAATACATTTTTTAAAGTTTGCAAACAATTTTAGCAAAAAAGGTAACAAAAAAATTAAATTTTTATGGAATGCAATGTGATGTGATGCACTGTGAATTCTCCTTTTTTGGGTTCAGGAATCTCTCAGTCACTATGCCCAGACAAATCTGTTAGCCACTTTACCTTTCCTTTCCATTCCCCACTCTAAGTTCTTTTCGCATACTTCCCTATTGTGCTCCATCTCATTTCCACAACATAATCTTTATCAAATCCATGGCCTTAATATCTAAATCCCCTTTACCTTTCTGAACCCAGGATAAAAACCAAGAACCCACTTTCTGTATAATCACTTTGTTTATATTATTCTTCCACAACTTCATTATTTATATTCTTTCTGCTTGCAGACATTTGCATTCAATTAACAGATGTCCAATATTTTCTATGCCTTCCTTACACAATTTGCAGAATAAATTACTCACAGTTTTCCATATGTGTATATTCCCTTGTTGCTAAAGATCCTGCTTGAGACTTAAACAGTAAACTACTTTCCTTGCTATTATCATAAATTAACTTGCACCCAATGTTGTTTACTTCTTTATATATTTATGGGATGGGATGTGATGTACTGTGACTTCTCCTTAAACGAAGACAAGAATATCTAAGCAATTATGCCCAGATAAAACTGTTAGCCACTTAATTTTCCATTCCCCACTCTACATTTTCCCATATTCTGCTCCATCCCATTTCCACAACATAATCTTTGTCAACTCTATGGCGTTTATATCTAAATCCCCCTTATCTTTTCCCAAACCCAGCATAAAAACCAATAATTCACTTTCTGTATAATCACTTTTTTTATATTTATTCTTCCATAACTTCATTATATGTAACCTTTCTATTTTTAAGCATTTACATTCAATTAACAAATGCCTAATATTTTATATTCTTTCCTTACATAATTTAAAAAATAAATCACCCATATTTTTCCATTTACATGTATATTCTCTTGTTGCTAAAGATCCTGTTCGAGCCTTAAACAATAAACTACTTTCCTTACTATTATCATATATTAACTTGCACCTAATATTCTGTTTATTTCTATATATATTTAAACTCTTTTTACTCTCCATACTATTTCTCCATCTCTCTAACTCCGTATTCTTTATTAATAAATCTATTCTTTTATCCCATTCCTTACTACTATAACACTCAACAATCCTCTTAACACAATTATCCCATCTTTTGTACAAATATACTGATATAAATTCTTTATCCAAATCTTTTGCATACCACATTACCTTTCTCACTCATCTTGTTACCTGCCCTTTACTCATAACCCAATTAAATACTATTTTGGCTATTCTTTTATTATCCATAAGCTGCAATCTACCCAACATTTTTCATTTTACTTTTTGCATCTCTCATATGAAAACTTGACCATCCCATTTCTCCTTGAATTGCCTCCTTTGCTGTCCATACATCTGCATCCAATGCATGTCTTGCTACTTCCCTTTGAACTTTTTCTAAATAATCTAATATCCCTTTACTAACCCATAATGCATCATTACCATATGTTAACCTTGTTAATGCAACTCCCTTCCATATAATTCTAGCTACATTATATTTATTATATAAAAACAGTGTTAATTTCTTTATCAATCCCTTGCTTTTCTTTGCTTCATTTATCAATTTTTTCTCCCATTCATCCAAATAATTTTTCTGATTACTTAAAATAATTCCCAAATAACTATATCTATTCACCACACTTAACTTAATATCTCCCAATAAAAATTCTACATCTTCTCTTTCTCCAGTATTAACCATCATTATATTTTATTTTTCTTCACTAAATTTAATCCCCATTTTTTTACCCACCCTTGCACATGTCATCAGCATAACTTCCATATCTTCTCTTCTTTCTGCACACAAAAAAATATATGCAAAAAAAATACCCATCAAAATATATATTCCTTTACCACCTATTAACGGTATCTCTATCTCTCTTCTTAATCTTTCTATTGCTCTTTCCATTTCACTTAAATATAACCCAAACAAAATAGGTGACATAGATCCTTATCTTAGTCCCACCCCATTTTTAACTTTAACTGATTCAATATTCCCTAATTGATATATATAATAATTATTTTCATATTTCATCCATTCCCAAATTTGCTAAAGTTATCCATAATCTATTTCTATTTACTCTATCATATGCCTTCTCTATATCTATAAAACTCATATATAACTGTTTACCTGAATTTCTACTCATATCCATAAGTTGGGTAACTACAAATAAACTATCTCCTATACACCTATCTAATCTAAAACCTCTTTGCATTTCCCCCACTACATTATTCCCTTCCATCCATTTTACAACTCTTCTAGCCACCATATACGAGAAAACTTTATATAAAATCGATGTTACCGCTATCGGTCTATAATTATTGAACTTTCTATGATCCTTACTCCTTTCCTTTAAATAATAATCTTACTCTTATATTACTCCAATTATTGGGAAAAACTCTATTCTATGCCGTCTTATTAAAACAAGATAATAACTTTACTTTTGCCCTATATCCTAAATTCATCATCATCTCTGCTGCCCATCCATCTAAACCTCTTGCCTTTCCACTTTTCAATTTCTTCTCTACCTCATTCAGTTCATTTTTTGTAAACCTAATATTCCCATTACTATATGCTTTCATGTTTTCTATCGCTCTATCCTTCATATCTAACATCTTTTCTATATTTATTACATATTTATTCTATATTCATTACATATTTATTCAGTACGTTCTATCATACTGCCATCTAGTGATATTAAATTGTTTTTAAATTTCCTTCATTCCTAATTTCTGGATCAGTATAAAACTGAAACATAGAAAACAAAAATTGTATATATAAAAAATTTAATACAGTAGATGCTTTTATTCACATAAATGCATTAAAAAGAAAAAAATAATCATTAAAAGGGAGAAAATAAATTTTCTTCACTCTTACAGTAGTCTTTATATGTGATCAAATAAAAGAATAAATCAAATCAATAACAAACATAATTTTCCATTTTAAAAATAGCTCATTAATTTCAATATATATACAAAACAAACAACATGCAAAGTTCTTTATAAATTTTGATTTATTATATGAACTATTTTGAAATATGATTTTTTTTCTACAGTACAATCTGTTTCATACATGTACTTATATATGTAATATATAGGAAGTTTGAACTCAGACTTTCACATGACCCTCAACATATATAAATGCAGGTATGGAAAAGCCTGTACTGTAGAGAAAAAAAAATTCAATATTTCAAAATAAAGTGCTGTAAGGTCTGCCCATCTTTTATATATGTATGTAAATGGATTATGTCCTGTACATTGAGGGGTCAGAGTGACTTGTGGTCAACATGAATAGGATGATAAAATTGGCACTAAGGTGGGCTTTGAGCATTCCATCATCAGATTTTCAATCAAATGGATGGCTGAAGAGTTGTGGGATGGAGTGGTTTGGAGCCTATCCATTAAAGTATGAAGATTGGATATCTTAATATAAGCTTAGCTTTGGTTGTATATATGTGTGGAGATGATAATCTCGACAACTGATGAGTGTTAGTTTAGTAGAACTATTACAAAGTACAAAAAAGACTCCAATGTTTTGACTATATTCTTTTATAGTCTTTATTAAGAAACAACTAAAAATACATAAAAACAATAAATATTCCACAATAATCCAAATACGTAAAACAAATACAAATAACTCTTACCTTAAATATCTTCTAACAAACAATCTTAAATCTCCATTACATTTGTTTCTTAAATACCTTTCTTATAATAATCCTCTACAATTATTTAATTAAATCAACCTATTATCTTTTTTTTTTTCAATTAACAACCTATTCATTACAGGTTTTGTTTCATTAATATAAATTCTTGCTTTTATAATTCTTTCATAATACAATATAATACATTCCAAAGATTTTATTTTAAAATATTTATGTTTAAATTTATTCATATGATCATTGCCAATTTGTTCTTTGTAGTTCCAAAATATGACATTTCTTTATGATCTTTAAAACAATTTAAACATTTTATAATATAAACCAAATTCATAACTTTGAAATTATTATTATCATCATTAATTAACAAATTTAAACATTTTTTCTTTGATAGTTTAGTATTTTATAAGCTTATTTTTCTCCTTCACTTTTTTTGCATATCTTCATATAATCATATATATTATTTATAATACTTCACTCATATACTCTTTAATGCAATTAATTTTCTTAAACTTCTTTATTTTCTTACAGCTTCA